>OX422185.1:13252561-13374310 GCA_949130485.1 Agelas oroides
GAATAATTTGCTTATGACTAACTCCAAAGGACGTGGACCTCAGAATCAGTCGGTAGCAACACAGTATAGTGTTATACATTATTATGCTAGGGATCATGTGACTCATCTGATGACAAACCAGCAGTCAGACATGTGGTACTTGCACAATAAGAAATTTACCCTAAGATGCTCAAAATTGCTTTTAACCACCTAACATGCTTGAAATTATGCTGGCCTATTGTGTGTGTGTCATTGGCCATACAGATACAGGAAGATTTGTGAGATAGAGATACTTTGTAGCTGAAATTGAATCCAAGGCAGTTAGTTACTTGCTCGTGTATGCCATCATGAAGTTCTTCATGAGACAGGACTGTGTAAGCTGCTTATTATTGTATCGTCTGATGATCTTAATTTCAACACACCGCAACTGCTTCATAGCTTGTACGTAGCTCTCACATGGCTGTTGTACAGAGTAGTAGTGTCCAGCAAACTGGAAATGTAGGAACCAAGTTTGAATTGTGGGGACACACAGTGGCGTAATCAACGGAACCAATTGTGGGGACACACACACACACATTCATGGGTGGTCTATGTGTGAAGTAGGTTTGTGTATTAAGAATGAAGAAGTCACTCTTGTGTTCACATTTGTTATGTGTAAGCATGCTTATGCTTTTGGGTGGGGGGGGGGGGGGGGGGGGGGGACCTTGGGTAGGCAGGCACATTATTCTCAAGTTCTATCTAGTTACACTGTTTATTTGTGCCTGATGGCCCTGATGGTCTTCCCATTATGCTCAGCTGCCACAGTTACACCATTTTATTATCTGACAAGAATCAGTATTCTCCTTGAGATGAGAATTAGCATTTTTCCTTAGGAGGGGAGTTGGTTGATTGTGACTAACTCGAAAGGATGTAGAGCTCAGAATCAGTTGGTAGCCTCACAGTATAGTGTAGTACATTATTATGCTATTGATCATGTGACTCATCTGATGACAAACCAATAGTCAGACAGGTGGTACTTGCACAATGAGCCTGTGCCAGAAATTTATCCTAATATGCTCAAAATTGCTTTTAACCACCTAACACGCTTGAAATGATGCTGGCTTATTGTGTAAGTGTCATTGGTAAAGATACAGGAAGATTTATGAGATAAGAATACTTTGTAGCTGAAATTGAACCAAGGCAGTTAGTTACTTGCTTGTGTATGCCATCACGAAGTTCTTCATGAGACAGGACTGTGTAAGCTGCTTATTATTGTATCGTCTGATGATCTTAATTTCAACACACCGCAACTGCTTCATAGCTTGTATGTAGCTCTCACATGGCTGTTGTACAGAATAGTACTGTAGTGTCCATCAAACTGGAAATGTAGGAACCAAGTTTGAATTGTGGGGACTCACACAGTAGCGTAACCAAGGGTGGCCCAGGGTGGGCCTGGCCCTTCAAGGTTGTCAGTAGGCCCACCCAAACCAAGGGCGTAGGAGTAGGGGGGCTAGGGGGGCTACACCCCCCCTTCACAGCTGCTGGGGAGGCTTAGTCCCCCCTCCTTCACTGTATTTATATAGGTACTCGGATGAGTACTTACTTAGTTGTGCATGTCCACAGGTAATTAATACAGGAGCATCTCTAGCTTGTACAGCAACAGGTTGCAAATGAAGCGATTATCGTCTTTTGAATCATGCCTGTATCCGGTTCCACGTTGGAGAAGAGAGCGCATCCGAAGGCGAGTTTTTCACCAATTATTGGGTGTGGTTTCAAAAAATTTTGTGACGCGAAGCGCTATCTTTTACCCACACTACTAAAGCTTAGCCACCCCCTACTAAATACCCTTTCCTACGCCACTGACCCAAACTTCAAGGTTTGAATATAGTCAGATGACATTGTTTGTTATCTTAGTCTGTATAGCACAAGTGCCAGTAAATACTGATATCTCGTGAGCATATCCTTCAGCAACACGGTGATCAAAATAATTATCATTGCTGGCACTGATGCTTTTCTTATGCAGACAGCTAGTACCAAAAGACTTATCAACTCGTAAAATGCTAGTCAAAATGCAGGTTGTCAGTAGGCCGACCCAAACTTCACGGTTTGAATCATAGTCGGATGACATTGTTTGTTATCTTAGACAGTCTATATAGCAAGACAACAAAGAGAGTGATGCAATGCAACAATTAGAACCTTCCATTCAGAACTATCAGACAACAGTCAGAGCTTACGAGATGGAGAAGAAGGTGATGCAACCGTCACAATTTTCATGTGAACCCCCCTCACATACCCATCTCCTAAATTTGTTGCACATCCTCCTGTGTGCCCACCCTTATACTTATCGTCTAATTACTCCTTTTGTGGGGACACATGCCACCCTCCCACATTCTGACACTTGTGTAGATTTGCATGTGTGAGAGTTATCTGTATGTGTATGTGTATGTGTACTGCTCGAATGTATTAAGTATGTGGTGCTACTAGTACTGTAGGCACTCTAATTATCTAATTTTGTGTCAAAAAAGGCATCGGAGTATGGCGACATACTTTCTTTTATTGTGTCGCACAAAGGCTGAATGTTGGTGCTGTGCTGTCACTGTTGCTGTGTGAAGGTACACGATGTATGAAGGTGCATTTGTGACATGGTTGAGTCATCAGAAGTGTAACAGCATCAACTCGTTTCATTTTCTGTACTGTGCTTTATTTGAGAATACCATGAATGCCAGTGAATACCAATATCTTGTGTGAGCATATCTCTCAGCAACACAGTGATCAAAATAGTTTATCGCTGCTGTTGCTGCTGTCTCTTATACCTTGCCTTGCTGATGTAGATAGATAGTATCTAAAGACTTATCAACTTGCTCAGGTGTATTAAGGTATGGGAGGTCTGGCCAAGCTCTTGCAAAGTACTAAATTGCTTACAGATGCCTAAGGCATACTGCTTTGTGTATGAAATTTGGAGAGGATACTTTATGCACCACAATATCCCAATGACTTAAAATCATGCCCACACTAATGAGTGTTGTGTAAACAACACTCATTCACAAAAGTTTTTGGTGGCAAAAGGCGGACGACTTCCTACTCACGAAACGATGTGCAGCACATATACTAAGAAAAAGACATTAAAATGACCGAAGGGGAAGCTGCTACTGTTCATAGAACGGTTGCCAGAACTATTTTAAGGCTATTTGTGCTCTAAATAGACCTTTTGAGCACATAAATCACAGCATAACTTTTGAACTAAGCTACTGCTATTATTCCCCCAGAGCCAGTAGCTGATTCAACGCCTACCTTCACGTTTTAAAGTGGAGATACATCTAAGGACTGAGTGTAAGTCATCTGCCTCGTGAGAAATTGTTTTCAACACTTTCAGCTCATGGCCACATTCTCAAACTGCACATTAGAACCAGAATGGGAATTGGATGTCGTACTGCGAATGCAATTGGCCAGTTTTCCCGTGACCTGTGGCGATAAGACTGGTGAAGTCCGATTCGGTTAGCCAAAGAATGCTGCTTTTTGCTCGCTCAGGCTCGCCCCACAATGTCCTACATTTACACTAGTTAAAACACCTAGGGTATGGATGCATATTGAGTATCTATATACTGTAATCTCGAAAATATGCCCATGGGCAATAAACTTACATGTAAGTGGCTCCTGAAAGAGGGGAGTGGGCATATTTTTGAGAATTGTGATATTTCTCTCGAAAATACGCCCACCTCACATGCAGTTAGTCTAGCCCTAGTTATGTACGCATATAGTGATTCTGCAGTGCCTTCTGCAATGCCTCTTTTGTCATGCACTTGCTTATGCAACAACAGCAAATGGTGTCTGCCTTCATTTGTTAGTCCCTCCTCTTTGTTAGTGCTACTTCCTGCTTCACATAACAGCATGTACTACAGCATAAATGGATGGGCGTACTTTCAGGAGAAAAGCACCCTTTGCAACAACTTCAGTCAAAAAAGGGGGGTGGGATTAATTTCAAGGGTGGGCCTATTTTCGAGGGATTACCCATAAACCGTCATAGCACAAGGAAGAAAAATTGGGGTGTGGGCATTTGCACAGAGGAAGTTTGATTGTGCAAGTCTCCATCCTGCCCGAAGTCGACTTCTGAAACCATGAAACACTAGCCTCCCTGTTGAATGTCACATTCTTAGAGTACCATGCCACCGGCTGACATGTAAAATTGAAGCCAGCTTGAGGTCAGAGTGTAAGTCTGCAGCATGTACGTGCCTCATGTTTTACACTTGACATACCCTCTGTTAAACATGTCAGCTTGGTATCTGCTTCAGCTGGATCTCTAACAGCTGGCCTGAATCATTGTTCTTTTCCTCCGTCTTCCTCTCAATGACTGTGACCAGGTGGAGGTCTAATTGGGTGCTCTGGAGTATGTTCCTTACCTAAGCTTGCACTTGTCCTTTGAACTCAACACTCCCTTCTCCTCAATTTATGAATCCACAAAATGCATTGTCAGTGCCATCAAAATATACATGACATGAGTTCAGAGACAATAGTGTTAACCAGATGTGTGTTAGCTAGGTACCATCTATACTAGCCTCATTCCCATGCTTTGTTCATTCGGTGTAATACACATACGGCAAAAAACAAAGAGGAAGGCCCAGGAACGCCTGTTATGTGAATGACGTACATCAGGTGGACATGGAGTTGACATGAAAAGGGGCGTTGTCCAAGTACAAATATGTACTCACTTAATAATTCTGAGAGTGAGTTTCTTGCAAATTAGTACTCTTGATCACATGGACGTCTCGAGTCCTGCCTAGCGGTGGAAATGCCCGATGAAGTCTAGTCCACTATTTGAATATGGGCAGTGCCCCCCTAAGTCAACCTCATGTCCACCTCATGTGCACCTGACGACATTCTTGTTGTGAGTGTTCCCTGTTTTTTGCCACTCTTGTTCTTTTTCAACGCAAACTGAAGAACTAAAAGAAACAGACTGGGACAAGGCTACATATCTACCCTTCATGCAGTTAGATGCCATAGTGTACAACTGCTAGTAGCTTACTAGCCTTAGCCTTATATCTGCCTACACTGGGTGAGCAAGTGTTGTGCAATGCAGTCTCGCTAGTATGGGGCTCACTTAGGCTCCCCCCAATTACAAACATCTCTAGCATGCTTGCAACAGTCACTCCACCTTTATTTTGCAAGGCTTCGCAAGACTAGACCTACATATATAGGAAACATGGATTGGACCGCAGCATATGTCAACATCATCCCTGGTCACACAGTAGACACCAAGAGCCAAAAGAACTCGTTATTTGCACTTCTAGAGGTCGGAAGTCCATCTCACCATACTTACATTTTTCTGCTGTACAAATCGGTTGCTTTTGCATGTATGAATCTATTGGAGGGTATAAATTACTATTTTGGGAGATGTATGAATTATTGGGATGCGTGAATTATTAGAAATTTATGGTATGTATGTGTCTTGTGAGTGTGTATATGTGTACCCTGGTGGGTGTGTATGAGCTAACATAAATGTGGCAGTCCCATGTAGAAATCGTTATGCATATTTCAACTGCATCGCTGCGTTCAAAACGCCGTGTCACTGCAGGGCCGGGCTGATATGCGCTTTGTAGACTTATTAGATATTCGTGCTTCTACAAAGCACATATGAGCCCCACCCTTAATGAAAGTCCAGAAATACAGCGCTTCAATCATATATGGAAGGAGACATGGCAAAAGGGATCTAGAGGGTTGGAGGTCAAAGGCCTGTGACCTTTGAACTCTAGAATGAAGATGACTGTACAACAATAGGACAAACATTTTGGGTTTTAGTCCTTATTTCCAGTTTGATTATGTCAAAACCAAGAAGGCTTTGAACCCCAAAGGTCACTTCCCCATGCAGTTATTGAATATAATGAGCAGCTATTCTATTAGCAAGCTTCTTTTCCTTCCAGTATTCATGGTAACTTCAGTCGACGTACCTCACCACTGAAACGTTTGGCCTATGTGTTAGCTGCTGCAAACTGGAAAACTTTTATCTTAGTACATTTGATATAATGAGGTGCTATTGTTAGTCTCTATCTGTTTCCTCCCTGGCTGCAGATATTCCACTAAATGTGGAACACCTTTTGAAAGCTGTTGAGTATGTCAATTTGGAACCACTTTGTGACTGTGTCTACCTGCCCGACTCAAAGAAGCGTGAACTTCCTTCAGATGAAAGTGTCGCCAGGAGAGTGCTGGTAGAGTACTGGTTACTCAATGATCCAGCACCCTCCTGGCGACGAATATTACAAAGACTTGACTGGGCTTACTACACCCTTGGTGACACGTCATGTACATTGGCAGCGGATGCCATTCGCCACACCACAGAACCTATTCAGGGTATGTTGTTTACATTCTTGTATGTGTAATCTTAAATTTGATGATACAATTTTTGACCACCCTACAGTTTGGTATGCATAGGTAACTTGCATACTACCAGTCCCTGACAAAATGTGCAACATTAGTGTCTGAGCTTACTGTTGTAACTAGGTCACAAGCAAGCCTTCCACAGCTTAGTCGAATACATCTTTACAACCCCCAGCCCCATTCCCATTTTCCAAAGTCAACCATAGGATACCCCCTTGGTGAAGAAATAATTGAGCCGGAGGCTGAGGTGGTGGATAGTGAGAGTATCCGCTCAGGCAATGTGCTTGTACAGTCAACCCACCCAGGCCCGCAACCCCGTCCGCAGGGGATCTCCACTTAGCTACCACAGTGTATTTAATTGCGAGAGGAAGGACAGCTGTTACTAGGATAGGTACGCCGTTACTAAGAGAAGCACGCTCCCATTTAAATCCCGTCGACTGAGTATCACACACAAACAACTAATAATACTCACCGTGAGATGGTCGCCGCAGTACAGACCCGAATTATCTTCGGTACAGGAGCGCCAACCAGCGAAGAACAAGCCTCCCAGACGTTCCACCAAGACGACACGATAGCGAGCCAGAATCCCGTACGTTAACCGTTTGCCCATCCCCCTAGTTATTATAAGTTAATATGGTAACTCCACCCATTGAGCCCCACCCCCAATTTGTTTAGTAAATTGAATATTTATAGCACTGTGAATGTCCATAACACTATGTGGCAACCAAAAGCTGGGCTCCTCAAAGCAAACCTTAGGCAGGGAGTGGTCCCGCCCTTTCTGTAGTAGGCCACGGGTCGGGAGTTCAAAGGGACCGAAACCCATGATCATGCGAGGACTGGAAAGGGTACTCCCCTGAAGACCAGTATTTTTTTGAGCATATCTCCCAAAAAACAGTAACTAACCGCCCCATCCATTTGAGCCATAAATGCCCCACTCATTTAAGCCATGAATGCCCCACCCATTTAAGCCATAAAATGCCCCATCCATTTAAGCCATAAATGCCCCATCCCCATCTCCCTTTATGTTTTAACTTCACACTTTATGTATGTGTGAAATTTTGAACATCGATGTGCCAGCGGTGTTGGTGCTCCCCCACTCAACACACAACTACCCCTATGCTTTGTAATTGTCTCCTATAATTTATTACAGGCACCACTGATTTTCTTCTAAGTACATAAAAGAAATGTGCCCATGAGTGATGAAGTTTAGGCTCCTCAAAGAGGGGGGTGGACTTATTTTTTGAAAATACACGTCACACAAATTGTTTTAGTTCTATGTCTGTTTGCCTCTTGTCATGTGGCTGCTTAATTGGTGCCTGCCTTCATTTCTTGATTCCACCTCTCCAATGTTTTCCTGCTTGTAATGTTGTCGACACTGCATTCAGCTTAATGTTGATGGAGAAAAAATGGGAAAATACAAAGCTCCTTGAGAATAGAAGGCTCCTTTGAGCTCATCAGATTTTCACATATGTAAGTAGAGTTAACCTTCATGTCACAAGCTGCCATTCTGACTCAAAAGGGATGTTGTTAGCTGTCTTTGCATGTTTACATGCCTTACCTTTTTAATTATGTAATTAATTAGTGACACAACTACTTGTTGATATTCACAAAAGCAGATGGTATATACCGTAGATCTGGAAATTTTCATTGTAAAAATATTTTTGTGGTTTGCGTAAACCACGAAAATAAACACGAAATATATTTTACAACGGATAATCTTTACGTCAGCACATTTCATACACACAGTTTCACGACACAGCCAGCCAGTTATTTTGTGTGAGATGGCCTCTTCTTCGATACCGCCGCAGGTGACTTGTTGCCAACGTGTGACAACTTTCTTAGTATCTGATAAATCGTCCGTCTTTACTGACACAGTACATACCTACAGCATACCCTGGTTTTCTTTCGCACCCGAGTAGTTCGCCAACAGCTGTGTGGTAGCCACAAATGCTGCAAGCTGTTCGTTCTCCATGTTTTCTTGGCATGCATAGTCTCATTCCAAATCACTAACCAGGGAACGTAGAATCAATTTAATACCGTTAAAAATTTTTCGTGGGTATCCGAAACCACAAAAATATTTATACACGAAATATTAACACAAAAATTTCCAGATCTGCGGTTGAGTACATATCAAGTACCCACCACAGAGCGAGCACTAACACTGCTCTTTTTACTCACATTTCTACACATGAAATGAAATAAAGGGTCGATTATGGATTACTGACACAACAATTCATTGATTGAATGTAATGGCTAAATTTTGCCTGTAGTTTTAAAAATTAAATGACCTGTGGGCAGAAAATAAAGGCCAGCTTGTAGCTCTGGCTGCTCAATCATGCATATGCCCACGAAACAGCAAAAGGATATATTAGTTCCAAGTGCTAGAGATTGGTAGGCTGGGGTCACAGCAACCATTAATTGATTGCTGACTGTATTGCTGTTTTTTTTTTGTTCTTGAAAAGCTATGGACATAGAACATGGGACAAAGATTGACAAGTAGAGATATTCTAAGCCTAAGAATGTATCCCAGCTTGAGCAGCATATACATCGTACAACAAACATGGGCACTTAATACGTACTCTACGGTATAACGCTTCCTGGGGCACTATTCTTGGGGCCTCATGTTCTGCATATACGGAGGTGGAATATTGTAGCAAGTGTCTATTCAGCATTGCATCTAGTGAAGTACTGTAACAGCTGACATACATATGTTTGGTTCAGTGTAGTGTTTTGGCAAATTGAATTGACACCAATGACAATTCATAAATTGACACTGTCAAGCATCATTTTCTGTTACAACCTACCCATAGTACGCTACCCATGTACGCTATTGTTTCACAGCATTTCACGTAATGTTGAGACAGAAAAACTGAGAAAGTGTGAGGCACTATTAGTTGCGGTTACCACAGACACTGCTATTCTGACTGCTGGTAGCAAAAATAATAATGTTACACAACTCGATTTGTTTACATACCTCACCTTTCAGTTAGCACCACTTAGCATCATAATTGCATTCCACTGATATTCACAAGATGCAAGGTTATATACCATAGTTATATCCCTCCCTGGGGTGTGGTCATTTTACACATTGGTGTCAGTTATGTTTTATATCGTTACCTCGGCAACACCATTGCAGAAGTAACCGTTCTTCAGTGTTACAAGCAATGGATAGTCCTTGCTTGAGGTAGCTTAGTGTGAGGAATCCAGAAACTAGAACAGCTGTAGTTAGCGATACCAAGAGTACTTAGTTTTAACAACTAGAAGGCTTTATTTAGCCTGTTATCAGCTAAAACTGTCTAAATATGTCAATACTTTGCCGTGCACTTAATGATAAATGACATCTAAAGGCATGTTGCTATGGCTATAAGCTATCACAGCCCAAGGCGAATAGCTACAAGCTTTGTGTCCTGTCTGTTTTAGGTAGGGTCCCCCCTACAATTAAGTGGGTTGGTCTAAAAGTTCTCAAGAGGGGACCACAATGAATGCTAGAAACCAGGGTTGTTTTCTTGTTTACCTTGATTGTAAAGATTTTCCTTTTAATGCCTGCAAGCAGGGTTTCAATATCAAGTCAGTTCTGGAGTTGCACCTTGTTATCAAAAAGATGCTACACACATGACGCAGCAGGTAGGCGTCCTCTGTAAATATGTGGTCACGAATTACTTCTCAAAAACCAAGTTCTAGAATACCTTCATAGAGCTTCTCTCTGCTTCTTTTCTCTGTAGCAGTTTGTTTGACTTCTCTAAATCTTTAAATCCTTAAAAACAAAAAAAATGGCTTACGTATGAATTTGGGCTTGAGGTTGATTGCATTATTTAATTTCGCATGTATTTGGTTAATGACTAGACTGGTTGCTAGTGATACCATCCATTGGCTTGATGTAGATGAGGAGTAGTTGTCACACTTTGACTGAATGGTCCTGCCCAGGCACAATTCTTGTAGTACTTGGTTACACCCAGCTTTCCACTCATTCACAGTCTGTACAGTTTTAATGGGAGCTGGTAGGATCCTGGTGTTGGCAATGGCTTCATCGGTGAGATACAGATTTGATATCACATTGTCTTTAGACTCAATCTGTACCAAACCAAGCAGCATAACTGTGATAGCTAATGAGAGTGTGCGTTAATCAGTATAGGTGATGTGTTAACTAGTAGGGACCTGCACATTATTTGGAGGGATAATATCCTAAAGAAAGTCACATGATCACCACTGTGCTTATGTATTGTGCAATCACAAAGCTAGGCTCGTCCCCAGACCCCACCCTCTCACGAGAAAAAACCCTCTGGTGAGCCAAGTTGAATTTCTTGGGCTAGTGCACACTCTTGTGACAGTGTAACCTAGCAACATTCACATTACTAATGAACAAAAGAAAGAAACGGTACTGTTACCCTAGTAGAGATAAAATTTATAAAGGGAAGTATACATAATAATTAACGATCTTGCAATCTCATTCTTCCTTACCCATTTTGGGAATAGGCCCAAGGAGTTTGGGCAAAGTCAAGATATGTGTGTCACCGGTGGTTAAGGTAGTATGCTACAAGAACAGCAACGCAAGGATATGGTCAGTCAAGGTGGCTGCTCATCATGAACTAGGATGTGGAGCACTAAATGGAAGAAAACATAATTAAATGAACTCAACCAAGCTGGTATCTACGACAGTGTCCAAACCAAGAGTGGCGACCATAGAAGTCTGGTAAGTAGCAAATTTGGCATGGATGTGCACACAGATGGCCAGTGGCATAGCATGGAAATACTCTACAGCTAGCATAGTGTAGCCACAGTGCTGGGTAGTAGCGGCAGTATCAAACAGGAAAGTGCTCCTACCTACACTGTCATCAGTGAAACTGGGAGACTTACTGTGCTCCAAGACTGTACGTAATCAAACCTGTCACGACGCCCCTTCAGCACCGTGCCCTGGTAACTGGGTTGCTTTGCTACTCCCCTACAGACTGCACTGGGCTAACACAATGTAGATAACACACTGAAGCAGCCTATTCCATATAGACATGCACTACTGCGCGTACTGTTGTCTACCTTGCATTTAGCTAACGTTGAGACAGTGAAGTAGGAAAAGGTGAGGCACTATTCTAGTTTGTTTCAAATTCAGGTATGTAGATGGAGTTACCACTCCTAGCACAACTGCTGTTGTGGCCCCAAAAAATGGATTTAGCACTTGGTGTTGCAAGACACTGCCATTGTCCATCCTAACCTGTTACTAACCATTGTTCCTACATAATTATGTGAAGCCATATCGTTCACAAATTAGAAGATTTGGTGCTTTTATCACACCGGAAGTGAACTGATTTAGCTGGCTTCACATGTTTACATACCTCACCTCAATCTTAAGTACCATTATTACTTCCTGTTGATATTCACATGATCAAATAGATATTGATTTTCCTCCCTATTGCTGTATGCTATTCTTGTGCCTCTAGTTTATTGGCAGTCTCATGTAGAAATCAAAGGTCGTATATTTCAATTGTATCGCCATGGTCATAGCATAGCCTCATTCCCAGGCTCTCCCCGCACACGAACGAAAAATCGAAAGGAAAGGGGAGAGCCTGGTAAAATTTATCACGTGAGAAACGTCATAGGTAGAAAGAACTTAATTACAAGTGGGCAAACGAATGAACTCGCCCACGCTTCATGAACAGAATATACTCGTTCAATTGCGAAAAGCTTTATGGCTGACAGAACGGGACTAGGCAGCACTACGCTACATTACCTGGCAGTACGGCAAGCTATGGTGAGCGTATTCAGAGCATACATTCGAAACTCATGCTAACTTACTCACTTACATACCTAGGCAAACTGACCGCTGTATACCCTGGAGAATGGCTTTCAAGGTGCTATTAAACGCCAAGGGGGCCCTTTCCTAGGCTTTGCTCAAGTCTTCTCTGCCATTATTGTGCAAAAAAAAAGCCTGCCAGAACGGGCTCCTACTAAAACCCAGCTATGTGTACCGTCGGTTATCGATCAATACGCAATTACGTGCGTGGGTACATCAACAATCACCCTTCGCTCAATTAAGTCCTCTCTACCTTCTCTCTACCCTCTACGTCACTCACGTGATAAATTATTCCAGGCCCTCTCCCGCTTTTCCGCACTGCAAGCGACAGAAAGCTGGGCGGGGCCTGGGAACGGGGCCTGGGAACGAGGCTAATCATAGCAATGTATTGCTGAACTTCTGTAAGAGCGGGGCTCATACGCACTTCACAAACTTATTATGCATGTACAAAGTGAGTCCTGCCCTTAATGGAAGTTCAGCGACATGACGTTCCAAAAGTGGCAATTTAATGATACTAATGTCAGTGCATTGCCACTGTCCACCCTAACTATTTCTAACCCTAACCATTGTTCTTAACTAGTTATACGTATGTAGCTATTGTTCCCAATTAAAATGATTTTGTTGCTTTTGCAACCTCAGGAGTGAGCTGATTTAGCTGGCTTTGCATGTTTACATCCCTCTCCTCTTTATTTAGAGCCATCATTATTTCCTGGTAACATACACAAGGCCAAATGGATAATGCTAGACTTACTTCCCACCCTAGGGCACTATATGCTATTTATAGACCTCTGATTTTACATATCAGTGGCGGATTTAGGGGGGGGTAAGGGGGGTGCAAATGCACCCCCCTTTAGCGGCTAGTAATGTATTTTGCGTACATAACTGCAGGAGTCCATCAAATGATTATGCAGCAGTGGCATGCAGCAACAACAACCAGGCACAGTTACACACTCACGTATCAGTTCCTTACTGATGTCCAGACGTTTGACTAGGCCTAGAGTTGCTTCGAGATATTCAGTTTGGCCGGAGGGGTCCGCCACGGCGCGCCTTGGCGTACGAGATTTCGAAATCCATTGGATTTCACGTGGATTTCGGATTTCAGAGTGGATTTCTGGATTTCACAGTGGATTTCTGGATTTCAGTTTGAATTTTCTGCCGACAGGTTTCTTGTATGTTATTGGATATTTTAGTTATAATTCCCAGCTTAGCAAAAAATTTTAGTTAGTTGTAGTTTTGGTTAACTAAATTTTAAAAAGGCCATACTGAAATGTATTTAGTTAAAGTTATAGTTAACTAAAACAACACTGTCAGACAGTGTACGAGATTTCTTTTGTGACGGACCCCTCGGTTCGGCCTTCCAGCTATATTTTATTTTATTGTATGAATGCGTTCACGTGACCGAAAGTGGGCGTGGCAAGCCAAAAATTTCCGGCATGCTTTGCACGCCGGTGACTGAACCCCCCCTTTCTAAATTTCTAGATCCATCACTGCATATATGCGGCAGTTCTGTATAGAAATTCCGTTGTGTGTTTCAATCACATAATCATGTTTGTAGCATTGTATTGGCTGAACTTCCGTAAGGACAGGGCTCATGCGCCCTTAACAGACTTCGTCTACAAAGCACATGTGAGTCCTGCCGTTAATGAAAGTTCAGCAATAATGTGTAGGCCTCTGCAACGGATTTCTCTATCTTGGTTGTGCTAGCCTAAATACATTGGGATATCCATGGATGATTAATTTAATTACATAATGGTCTCCACTATGTAAACTGTTATCATAGCACAAGGAAAGAAAGACACTTTACAAATTTCTGTTCAGAAATATCAGCATGTCTGCATTCTCACGAGTAACCAGTCCAGCAGTTGAAAATATTCTTTCGGCAGGGACGGAGGTTGCAGGGACACAAAGATAGCGCTTAGCAAGCTTGGCAAGAATGGGAAATCGTTTGCCATTTATCTTCTACCAAACGAGAGCATCAGAATCATGGTGTGTTTGGGGCTCATTCTGAAACTGCATAACCTCTTCTTTCCAGAGAGGAATACTGTCACTATTGCACCTGCTACTTGTTCCAAGCAGAAATGACATTGCTGTTTCCTCCTCCCTCGGCTTTTTTGCTTGGGGCTGTGTACATGATGAGTCCTGTTCAGTGTGCTCATACAATGCCTCTACCTTGTCCAAAATAACATCGTGCACCTGTTTTCGCTCTTGGCCAGAGAAGAATTCGAGGTGGTGATATTGTGGATCAAGTGCTGCTGAAAGGACTGCTACACTCTCTGAGTGAAATGGGAAACGCAGCAGCTCTCTAGTTACTACCTACTTAAACCGCTTGACCATTGCCAGATCACTTTCTCTAACCTTAAGATGACAGTTTACAAGTCCATTTACAACTGGATGGATCAGCGATGAAGACACATTCTGGTCTAGACTGAGAGCTGTGGTTGCAATGTGCGGTGGTTTGAGCACTAAAACTAATTGGAGCAACAGGTCCCACTGGTCAGGTTTGAGGTCAAGGTGTCTCTGGTCTGAAGGAGTCACCTGCTCATCAAGTACGTTGAATTCCACCTTGTGGCAATGTCCTGTATAAGCACATGCTGAGCAATATTTGTGCTCTGCTGTTTTTCCCGTAGTACACCCATTGCCACAACACTATGCTTAAAATGTCCTACTATTTTGCGACACACAGCAGTTAGGCGGCTGGTTATAGCCAAGTCTAACCCAGCTTTAACTGCTACGTAACTGGAGAGTGTGGCCAAAACATGGAAGGTCATCCTAATCCTCTAGAAGCTGCGAGGCTAAAACCATGTTAGCAACATTGTCACGAACAACAGCAACAACCTTCTCACTTACTTCCACTCCTCACTAGCTTTCATCAGTCTCTCTGATATGTGCACACCTGTGTGACACTCAGGCATCTCTCGGGTGAGAAGGACCTTACTTTCCATCTCCCAGAGTTCAGTTATAAAGTGGGCTGTCACCGTCAGATAGGCTTGTGTTGCCATGCTTGTCCAAATGTCAGAGGTCACAGCAACGAATTGCACTGCACTCAGGGTAGTAAGCAGCTGTTTCTTTACTGCAACAAACTTTTTGTGGCAGATACTGGTTACATGTGTGCGAGAAGGTACCTTGTAACAAGGTTCAAGAGAATGGATCAGTTGAACCGTGGCCATCTACAATGCTTAAATGGTGCGTATCCTTAGCTATAAACTCAACAATCTTCTGTGATGACAGCAGCACGTTGGGGGGAAGTTGGGGAACACTTCCGAACCAAGGTCGTCAACGAAGTTTGCTTTATAGTGCTCAAGCAATTGGTGCATCGCTTGTACTCTTCTGGGTGCTTTGCCTGCATATGACTCAACAGGTTAGTTGTCCCACCACCATCAGCGAGCTGTTGTTCACACAACTTGCAGGGTACTCTTCTAACATCTCCGAAAGACCTCGGGCTCTTCGGAAAACTCCCACACGTGGCTTGTTCGCTATCTAGCCATTTTCATGGGAGCACACGGAGTTCAAAGTTCAGTCAATTATTGCGCATGCGCAAAACTATTGATGAACCTTGAACCTATCCGCCAGCTGCTGAAAGCAGATCAGGATACTACATTTAGAGACAAATATCCGGATAACTAGGATATTCATTCAGCCCTAATACAGTGCTCCAAAGGTGGCAATTTAATGTGGTCAAATGCGCAACGAAATAATCTGCCCGGGATTGTCACAGATGTGGGTGGAATACTGTGTCAGAGCATACAGCATTGCATCTTGTGGAGTATTTTATTAGCTGATGTGAGTAGGTTGGTTCAGTGTAGTATTTTGACATTTAATTGATACCAACTACACAATGACAATATCATTTTCTGCTACACAGGAGCAGCCTATCATAATACACTACAATGTATGCCACTGTTTCATGGCATTTCATGTAATGCTGAGACAGAAAAAGTAGAATGTGAGGTGCTATTAGTTGTAGTTACCATTCATGACAGACACCACTATTGACTGCTGGTGAACCACAAATGATGAGTTAGCTTGCTTTGTTTACATAACTGACCTCTTCAATTAGCATCACTGTCATTTCATTAGTTCTCACAAAACCAAAGGATAGTTATATCCCTCCCTGAGTGGTTGCTTTATATAAATAGAGTCGAGTCACTGAACTGGAGTAGTGTACTGGATAGTCTCGGAACCAGACCCTTGCAAAATTGAAACAGAGAGTCTGGTAAATGGGCTGGGGTAGAAATGTATACTGTGCCTGGTATGCAGACACACTTCCAATTGACTTTTGATTAGCATTTAGGTGTGCGTCTATTGGAAATGCTAACCACACGAGAGCCGTGTTCACAACCGGCTGCATTTTGTATTATCGTAGAAAGTTGCGAAACACCAAGCTGGAAAATAAGAACACTTCTGCATGAGTTTAGGTACAGCAGAAGGTTCTACTGGTGACGAAAGGTTCAGCAATTAATAAAATTCCTAACATTTCATAGTGTACATTTCCACCTCAGCCCATTTACCAGACCCTCCTTTCCGTTTTTCGAGAAAGTCTGGGAACGAGACTATCGACTGGACTGGTGGACTGTCACTAAAATCATTTTTAGGCTTTCTAATGAAACTTACTTATCTCTACAGTTGCATGGAGAGCCTGCAGCCTTTTCTCTAGCTACATGATCTCAGAGCAAATAAATCTCACTAGACCTATGAGGCTTCCAATGTGGTAAACTGTTCACACCATTTCAACATATTATTCACTGTAACATTCCAGTGTACATTAGTGAGTAATCCACTTGATTCCCAGTACAGTACTTGTTCCTTTTCTTCTTACAAGCCTTGTCTGCATTGCAAACCTCAGTGTTGAATTTCTTGGGAGGTAAAGTATAACAGTTAACACAGGGTGTTGCCCCTTGAAATCTTTAACACACAATTTTTGTCCCCA
The DNA here is from genome assembly GCA_949130485.1 of Agelas oroides. Classification (NCBI taxonomy): domain Eukaryota; kingdom Metazoa; phylum Porifera; class Demospongiae; order Agelasida; family Agelasidae; genus Agelas; species Agelas oroides. Next base: position 13,269,601 of record OX422185.1, read on the forward strand.
TCCTCCCCCATCCATGCTGACACATTTTGAAGAAAAAAAAGCCCAGGTTATGGAATGGCTATTGTCATCAAACAAATTATTATAATCTTGGCATCAAATCAGTCTGTGCAAGAAGAAGGTTGTTTTGGGATATGATGATCACTGAAGTAGAGTGCATTCAATAGGTAATGGCTAATGTTGCCAGATGAATTAGTTTTTTATGTTTGTCACATGAACAGTACTAAGCCGATGCTTCATCATTGTGGGGTGACCCTGAGTGAGCAGTATGTACAGAGTATTGTGTACTGTGTATAGTAGCCAACACATGAGGTAGTGATGTGTGGACAATGCAGTCATTTGTCCTGCTTAGGTGGCTACTACTGCTTTATAAATGGAATAAGATTCACACCAAAAGTTAATCAATTTCTGCTGTCTATGATCAGCTTGTCGGTAGGGATTAGTCCCTACTTGAGGCAGATTAGACCAGGTCATCTCACCGTCCACTTTCTATGAGCAGAGTGATTTGTGAGGCAGTTCTAGAGGTAAGCTGCCAAAGATGCTGAAAATACATGTACAGCTTTTTTAACCAAAATGACTTGGATTTCTGGGAACTATTTTAACAGCGTAAATTGTCTGACCCGCAATATACTAGGAATATGCATGCGCAGAATGTTTGCCTCATACAAGTGTTCAGTATAGTATAAGCATGATAGTGTGTGAAGGTGGGAATTTGGGAAACCAAGCTGTGAAAAGATGGCGAAGTGTTCGCTTGAAGTGTACAAAAGCTGCATCTGTAAGGTAGTGCTGCATTTCTCACCAGCATTCATTAGTGTCAACGCCTGTATGCATGTGCCGACTGCCCACACCAATGAATGATTATTAGCCTCGCGCTAAGGTGCTTGTTAACAATTATATACTCAAGTATATTAATACCATATGGCGCTAAATTTTCGCAGGTCTTTAATTTTGCAAATTTTGCAAATTTTCTACTTTTCGCGAAAATATTTCGACAAGAATTTTTGACGCGACACACTTTTCACGCTCCAACTGCAGGAGCGTCGATGGACAACATCCAGGGGCTAAGCTGCTGAATCTGCCAGGAACTTTCTTCAAAGGCATTGTTTTGCTGACAGCTGCGAGCTCAAGCGAGTGGACGATAGTGTGACCATGCGTGTTAGATAAACCAGGCTTGTTTGTCAAGCCCATAGTATATTACGTGTGCTGCGTGCACATGCAGCGAATTTGCAAAATTATTTTAACAAAATCTTCAAAAATCACTATTTGCGAAAATTTAGACCCTCGAAAATTTAGCTCTATATGTTACTTGAAATAAACACTAGTCAGTTTTACATTGGAGGCTTGACTCAAGGACACTTGGAACTGCACCATATGTACATACCTATACCTTGGCTATTAGTAACACTGACCCCATTTGGTGTATGTGTTCCAACTTGTTTTACTAGAGGAACCACCATAGTGTACATATATGTGTGCTTGTATTTGTGTGTTCAAGGGCCGTAGGAATCAAGTAAAAACCTTTTTGGCTAAGTTCTGAATGGATGGGATGCAAAGCATGCTAAAACCCAGTGGGACAGGGGACATACTTTCCTAGGAAATTTTGAAAATTTACTCCATCTAAGACTGCTTCTGGTGGCTTCTCAGACCAGCTGAATGCTGAAAAAGAGCACCTGAGAATTTTGTGAAGAATTGGGATGCTCAGGTTGTTTGGGTATTCATCAGTAGCAATTGGATTATGTTTCTGAGTGTTTGAATGTTGAACCAGTCTTGTACACTTCCTGCAAGCAGGCTCACAAAAACTGGTACAGCAATGGCCATACCAGCTGTAATGGCTCCTATGAGCTTCTGGTCTAGTCTCTTGTGTTTATAGTTGTAAGTGTGAGAGCTAGTACGCATGTGAGTGTGTGTGTGTGTGTGTGGGTAAATAAGTATGTTGGTGTCTAGAGCTGTTTTTGTATTTTTGTGTGTTTGGCATGTGTGAGTAATTGTGTGTGAGTAATGTATGTATATGTGTGTTGGTAAGTGTACATGTTTGTGTCCAGGAGTGTGTGTACCTGTAAAGGAGAGAAAATTTTCATCAAAGCTGGTAGCGTACATTAATTGGTGTACAATTCCACCGTATCTGTTTGCCACTTGGTTGTCACCAAAACCCCACTCACTAATTTATGGTGCTTGAAAACTAACACATCTTGGGATCAGGGGTTGCTCCAGGATATAGAGTCCTGGCTGTCCAGAAGTACATGTGAAAGCAGTAGCCATGTTCAGTGCCACATGGCTTGACTGTATAGTAACTAGTACATTCTAAATTAATGAAGATTTACTTTTGGGTAAACATGTAAGCAACGCCAGTGTGCAGTTTGTTGTATGTCCATGTGGACACCAAGTAGGTTGTTTCTCAGTTAGGTGCCTACATTTAGCTGGTAGGTGTCCAGAGACGCCTCGATGCTCTCTAGCACAAACCTGGGATGTTGCTGATTTTGTGATACTAAGAAACCTTAATTTTGTGTGCTGTTTGTCACATGTCCATAGCTGGTAGTCAGAGATATACGGTGGAATTTAATTGTTACACTCACATAAAAACTGACATACATCAACACAAATAACTTTGTGTGTGTGTGTGTGTGTGTGTGTGTGTGTGTGTGTGTGTGTGTGTGAGTGTGTGTGTGTGAGTGTGTCTGCATGTTTGTGTACGTGTGTATGAAGTCACCAAATTGATTGATTGGAACATTTCCTGTCCCAGTGTTTGCATGACCCTATGCACTGTGTAAACTGTGTAGATAGTGAAGTGTGTGTTGTGGTTAGTGCAATTAGGACCTGTGTTGTCATGGTTACTGTTTGTGTTCTTGTTACTGTACCAACAGTCTCTCATGAGGACCTAGCTCGTGTGTCTTCTGTCTGGTAGCTTGTCATACGTGAAGAGCTCATCCATCTTCATCTAGCTTCACTCTTTTGTCATGTTGCAGTCATTCTGGAGCCACCAGACAACCAAATTCAGCCATCTGTCTTCCACACAGTGTGGTACTAATGGTTTCTAGCATAGTTGCAGCCATGTGCAGCAGCAACCAATCAAATATCAATCATAATCAGTATTCAGGACTCATGTTTACATGGTATAATTAGCCGATCAGTAGATAGTGCAACCAAAATGTTAATGGTTTGGAGCAAAGCACTTTTGCAGTTGTCATGTCACACAGTCTTTCAAGTCTCCTGGTTTCTCATTCTCCCTTCCTACAGACACAACCTTCACCCTGACCAATGTCATGTCCACTCTGGAGACAGTACAGGATTGGAATGATCTGGGTGAACAACTTGGGATGCCATACACTAAGTGTTGGAACAAGGGCGGTGACACAATAATAAACTTTTATCTAACAAGCTCTCCTGGTGCTTCATGGAGTGGGCTTGCTGGTACCCTCCACTACCTTCGTGAACAGAGTGGACTGATGAAAGTCACATACTACTTCCAAAGACAACCAGGTATGTGTGGGAGGGCATTCAGAAGTATATTAAGAAACTAATTAACTTCCGGTACATTTTAGGTACTTTTGTGGGCTCTGAATATTTTTCGTATATTGTGTTAGATTTTTTTCACAATGAAATGGGGAAACCATGAACACTGTGTGTGAAGATCTAACATATTTGGTAGCCATTGTCACTGTCCTCGTTAACTGACTGATGACCTCCTAGACCCTCAGTGTGTCTCAATAATGAGGGAAGAAAAACCTGTTACCATGGTGATGGCTACTAAATGTACATAGTATTTGGTATGTACTTGAAGATAATACTGTAATTATTGTAATACTACGTATGATCCAATTTAACTAACGTAAGGAATTCAATTTCAGGAATTTATCTTGAATCTAATGCTATGTAAGCTGGAGTCTTAATTTATTTATGCTAATCCAATTTAGTGTAAGATAACGACTGAAGCCAACCTCCAATCTTCGTGGCCTTCCTACCAGTCTCGCAAACAGGTGTACTGTCTTCATAGGTCAGCGAAGTAAGTGCACAACTCCAGGAAAAAACAGCTATACACTTATCTAGCTACACTTGGTTCAACCTTCAATGGTCGTCGAGTTTGGCAAGCCATGTACACAATTTGAGGAAAAGCCAGCTGTATACTTACCTAGGTAGGGAAGGACACTAGGTACTGCCTTCATCGGTTACAGAGTTCGTCGAGGTCTGTACACAATTCTAGGAAAAAACAGGTATACACTTACCTTACGAAAGTAGGCCTTAGCGTTTTCACGTATTGTCATTCTAGGAAAACCAGCTATACACTTACCTAGCTTGCGGAAGCAGGCCTTCATGTTTTCATGTAGTGTGATTCTTATGCAATGTAGGATCTAATTTTATGTAAGAAATTCAATTTCAGGAATTTATGATGAATCCAATCTAACGTAAGGTCAAAACCTAATTATTTTTTAAGCACGTAGAATTTGAATAATTACGTTACCCGTGATTGTCAATAGGGTAAACTAACATCAGATATAGTAGTTAGAGAGGGTCAAAGTTTTTGTGTAGAGTAGGTTGTACATTGCAAGCTGCCATGCATAAGAGACCAAACTTTGGAGCTGGTCAGAGAAAGCTTGCTAGCAGTTCTGTTATGGCATACGGAAGCTGATTTTTGCCTGATTCCCAAGTGAAAGCCAACAAGACATCACTGCTGTAATGTGCTTATAATTGGCTTGGAATGTAGTTTAGTGTAATGTAATAGACACAGACATGTATACACAGATGCACACAAACGCACAGTATCACACACATGTACACACAAGTGTGTACACAATAGAAAATACACAAGTGTGAAATGACCCATTTCCCTGTTGTTTTCTCACCTTGACGATGATACAAGGAAGCATTGTCAACACCATTTGATAAAAGAAACAGGATAACACAATATTTTTTGACTAGCTCCAAGATTTAATCTTTTTCTCTCCAACCGCTTCTGGTTTTAGTGTATGTGTGCGTGTAAATGTGAAGTTTGTGTAGCCTCATTCCCTGGCCTACCCCATAGTTTTTCATTGTCAACACAACTTGAAGACAATGGCACAAGACAAGTATATTTTATGATGGCAGTGCTGAGTAGAAATTGGGCATTATTTCGTTGCATATTTCGATCACGTTACTGTGTTCAAAGCATTGAAGCGCAGAACTTCCGTTAAAGGCAGGGCTCATACATCCTGTGTAGACGTGTCAGGTGTGCGCGTAAATGTGAGGTTTGTGTAGTCTCATTCCCAGGCCTCCCCCATAGTTTGTCTCAGCTTCAAAATAATACGAGGACTCTCAGTATCATTGTCAACACAACTTGAAGATTAACAATGGCACAAGACAAGATATATTTTATGATGGCAGTGCTGGGTAGAAATTGGACATTATTTTGTTTCGATTTCGATTGTGTTACTGTGTTCAAAGCTCATGCGCCCTGTGTAGACGTGTCAGTTGTGCGTGTAAATGTGCTGCCTCGCTCCCACGCTTTCCCATATTTTTTCTCAGCTTGAAAATAATATGAGGACCTTTGAGTATCATTGTCAACACAACTTGAAGATTAACAATGGGACAAGACAAGATATACTTCATGTTGGCAGTGCTGGGTAGAAATCGAACTGTACAAATTCCATTCTGTATTTCGATCACATTATTGCATTCAAAGTGCTGTAGCACAGAACTTCTGTTAAAGGTGGGGCTCATGCGCCCTGTGTAGACTTGTCAGGTGTGCGTGTAAATGTGAGATTTGTGTAGTCTCATTTCCAAGCCTCCCCCATTATTTTCTTGACTTGAATATGATACGAGAATCTTGAGTATCATTGTCAGCACACCTTGAAGATTAACAATGGGATATATTTTATCAAGAGTTTATTACTTATGATTTCAACAAATGATATATTGGACATAATTTTTTAGTTTGTTTACTCAAATCAGCCAACTTATTTTGGTGTGTATATTAACACTTCACATTTTAGGGATTATGCCATATTCTACGTATTATCCGCCCATGATGTATTGTCCGCCCACCCCCTTCTTCAGCCAAAAGTTATGTGGAAGGGTATTTATATATATATAGTATCCGCCCACCCTTTACCATGGGACTGCTCCCTGTACCGGGAATGACGACCACAGCAGGCAAGTAGGTGACAACATGTAGATGGCTTTGAGAATAGCCGATTTTGGCATTCCAGCTTAGACTGTCAGTTACATTTGTCGATCGTACCGTAGATCGGGAAAGAAAAAAATTTCGTGGTGTTAAATTTTCACGGTTCGTTCCATGCGTCAAATTCTTTTGACGGTTGGTGGTTATAATATGGATGAGCGCCTGGAGCGTTCCTAGCGTTTAGTCTGCTACCAGGTATTGGGAGAACTATGTATCGCTGGCTGTAGTTGTCAGGAGTAGTCGTCGATCGGACATTTACCTTGGGAGTTGTGGACGTGCGCGTGCAAGCTTATTCGTTGATCATCGCCGTGTAAATGTTTTTATTCCCGTGTTAAATTTTCGCAGTTGGTCTCAACTGCAAAATTGTTTTAACAGCGAAATTTTATGGTATGTATGTTTATACTCTGCTTGATTTTTCAATCATTTGTTTACAGTCAACAAAAGACTAAATAATCACATAATTGTAGATGAACTTCTTGGGTGGGTGGATACTACATCGCGTTCACCAAAACTACGTATTATCTGCCCACCCCCCTCTTTCAGCTAGCACTTAAGTGGCCCGCCCATGGGCAGAAAATACGTAGAATACGGTACATCCATGTGTACATGTGACACTGTGTGTGCACCCATGTATGTGTATCTGTGTCTGCCACACGCAATCTATTTGTGTGCAATGTTTATGTGTGTATCTGTGTCTACATATATTGTGCATTGTGTGTGCTTTGTGTGTGTGTTTGTGTGTGTTTAAGAGTCTTCCTGTTAAGGAGATTGGCAGGGAACATGTCCATTGCACCATGAGTCAGTGAAAGTGAGATACTTAATTTTGGTTATTTATTCCTTTTGGGGAGGGGGGTGGTTCTTGCATGTGTGTGATATTGCTGAATAATGTAATGTAAAGCTCGTTACTATCTCCCGGGAGTATCACAGCAGTGGCTACATATTTGACTGTTCCGCCATTTCCAGTTCACAGTTTTCTTTTTGCTGGTCATCAGGGGAGTTCCCAGTCTGATCTTTGCACAAACACAGGTTTCGGCTCCTTTAAACTCCCGACCTGTGGATGGCTACAGAAAGGGCGGAGCCACTCCGGTATGTACATGGAGTCCAGCTTAGTCTGGTAGTTGGGACATGCTGCATGTGGGCTTGGAACATGTAGGCTCACTACGTGCGATCTTACACATGCTTTGAGTCACCAGTCTTATGGTGGCTAAATGACTATTGATTGTCATAGCTATTTGACCTTTAACTTGAATCTCTGAGAATCAAATGAGTACTTGAACTATTGTTTTTGTTTACAGACCAGCAACATGAAAGTAGTAGCAATGCCAGAAGTATACTTCTATGACTTATCTCTTAGGAAGGCAATGGATGCTGCTAGATTCTTCTTTCTCTTCTACTTGTGACTGACTTTTTTTCATGATGTCATAGGTAGGCTATGACATCATTGGTAATTAGTTGGGTGTCTATGATAACTGTTATCTACAAGTTGTGTGACTTATCTAATTTTGGTTAATGTTATGTAAACTCAGACAGAGAGAGAGTGTGTGTGCATGTGCACCTGCTTGTGTGTGCTTGTGTGTGCATGCATGCATGTGCGTGTGCATGCATGTGTGTGCATGCGTGTGTGCATGTGTGTGTGTGTGTGTGTGTGTGTGTGTGTGTGTGTGTGTGCGCGTGCGTGTGTGTGTGTATGAAGTCCCAAACTAATTGGGGTGAGCCTGAGTGAACACCACACTAGCAACTTACTTTTTATCATTCTTTTATATATTTGTCATATGCCTTTCAATTTGTTATTAACTGGTACTATAATTCAATGTGTGCCACATACGGTATAGGGGCAAAGTCTTGCAACGACGACGGGCTGTTTCCAATCCGTCGTCCGCGTTCCATCCGCTGCCGTCCGCTTAACGTCTGCTAGAGCGGCGTCGCGCTTTTGGCTCTGGCAAGATTAAGACGGGGAAAGATGGCGCGGCAGCGGCGCTGTAGCGGTAGCGGCGCGCGGAGGGCAGTGCTGAAGCGGTAGCGGCGCTTGCGCAGGGGCAAGTTGCGGGCACGGCGCTACTGCAGCCGTGTGTCGTGCCTACGATCGTATGAGTACTTGCGTTTCAATTCGTCGTCTCTGATGGATCGTATTCCAGTGCAGTGTGTTGGCAACGACAGCAAACGCTACGACGGCAAAGTTTGGCTGGAGCGTCTACAAGACATCGTTGAAGTCAATGGACGGCAAATACCTGAGCCGCTTTGCCCTTCAGCTTTCAAAGAGGGAGATGCTGTAAAAGTTCGCCAGCTTGTGAAAGGGGGACGTGTAAAACTGTGGAATGGAGTAGTTGTTGGGTCACCGCAGGAAGAAAGATCGGCGTTTAATACGACTCCGAAGCCCGGACAACGATCGCCATCCACAACAAGGAAGCGAAAGCAGCAGATGACAGATACAAAGAAGCCCAAGGCCAGAAAAATCGGTGAGTTGGTACCTAGCTACATAGCAACATAAGCCTCCTACCCCGCCTAAAAGAATTGTGAAGGGAGACCCTCGAGAACATGATAGAAGTTGAGCAGTTGATAGAACTGCCCAGCATCAGTGCCATTTGTCATTCTCGTGCAGTTGATTTTGCAGTTGTTGCAAAGTTTTACCGCCTCTCGCACTATGTAAGTGACCAAACTTGTGACTCTCTCTCACTTGATCCATGAGGCAGTATTTTTTCTTAATTTTTTTCTGGTGCAATTTGTGTGTTTGGTGTGTGTTTGGTGTGTGTTTGGTCTGTGTGTTGTCAACTAGGCTGTGTCTGTGGTTTGATTCAGTGTGTTGATAGTGGCAAGTGGGCTGGACTAGGTGGCTGACTTTAAACCTTGTGGCCTTTGTGATTCTTCCTTTATTCTGAAGGTTACGGGTACATGTTGAGTATGTTTGCCTGTATACATATCCTGCGAAAAAGCTACCGGATTTTTACAACAACGCTACAGAGGGCATTTGGCTGTAGTTCAACATAACACTACAGTACACAGTCAAGTGACAGTAGGCGGCTGCTCGGTGGAGTACGAGTACGAACTTCTACGTCAGTTTACTACGATGGTAGGAGGAACTAGGTGCTATTTATGACTTAAACAGAGCCAAAGCAACTCACTGCAGGGCCACACGAAGCTTTTTTGCTCATATCTTGGAATAGAACAGAGCGGCAGTGGCTGAAAGGCTACCGGATACTCGAAAAACAGGTACCCAGTAACTTTGCAAACAAACTACAGCGAACTGGAAATTTTTTTCCCCTAATAACACTTTGTGTGGCCTTGCAGCGATGTCGTACAAATAGATAAAACGCTGGTATATGGCATTGTGTGTGCAAAACTGACGTAGAAGTTTGTACTCATACTCCACCGAGTAGCCACCTACTGTCACTCAACTGTGTACTGTAGCAAATTTAATGTTATGCTGAACTATAGCCAAATGCCCTGTGTAGTGACTGGTTGTAAATATCCAGTAGCTTTCTTTTATGAAATGTTATACAGGTAAGTTTGTGACATACTAATTTTATTCATGAACTTGTACCCGTAACCTTAATGTTTGTTACATGTTTGACAAATCCTGGCATATGATGAAGTGTACAGTTTTCACCATATATGAGTTGCTGTAATTGTGTGTTGTGCAATCTGCAAAAAAAAAAAAATTTGGCGGCAGGTACAAAATGCAATTATAGGCTTGCAACAGACTCTCATTTGTGCTTGGGTTTGGCTTTGCCTTTGCCGGACTATGACAACCCCACTTTCCATGGATGGTATAACCTCTATTTCACATAAGAGAGGGTTTTGTTATGTAATGATTAGTGGTTGCCAAGGATCAATAACATCTTGGATTGTGGAACTCAAGTCCATCACAAAGTAGTGCATATTTGATTGTTTCCTTCTCCAGACAAGATTGAAGCTTGTGCGCAAGGCTCTACATGTAATGAGTCTCCAAGGAAGCCTCATCCAGTGGAGTGTTCGTAAATTTAGTTTAAACTGTTGCAACAACAGCTGGTGGTGGAGTGCCCCCTGGTTCAGCTTTACACCTTCCAGTCCCAGCTGGTGCAGCCGGTGGTGGAGTGCCCCCAGGTTCAGCTTTACACCTTCAGTCCCTGCTGGTGCAGCCGGTGGTGGAGTGCCCCCAGGTTCAGCTTTACACCTTCCAGTCCCAGCTGGTGCAGCCGGTGGTGGAGTGCCCCCAGGTTCAGCTTTACACCTTCCAGTCCCTGCTGGTGCAGCCGGTGGTGGAGTGCCCCCAGGTTCAGCTTTACACCTTCCAGTCCCTGCTGGTGCAGCCGGTGGTGGAGTGCCCCCAGGTTCAGCTTTACACCTTCCAGTCCCAGCTGGTGCAGCCGGTGGTGGAGTGCCCCCTGGTTCAGCTTTACACCTTCCAGTCCCTGCTGGTGCAGCCGTTGGTGGAGTGCCCCCAGGTTCAGCTTTACACCTTCCAGTCCCAGCTGGTGCAGCCGGTGGTGGAGTGCCCCCTGGTTCAGCTTTTCACCTTCCAGTCCCAGCTGGTGCAGCCGGTGGTGGAGTGCCCCCTGGTTCAGCTTTTCACCTTCCAGTCCCTGCTGGTGCAGCCGGTGGTGGAGTGCCCCCTGGTTCAGCTTTACACCTTCCAGTCCCAGCTGGTGCAGCCGGTGGTGGAGTGCCCCCTGGTTCAGCTTTTCACCTTCCAGTCCCTGCTGGTGCAGCCGGTGGTGGAGTGCCCCCAGGTTCAGCTTTACACCTTCCAGTCCCAGCTGGTGCAGCCGGTGGTGGAGTGCCCTCTTTTCACCCTCCCATCAGTACAGGAGTGTTTCCTTCAGTCTCAACTAGTGGCCCTGCCTCAAGTACATTGGAGTATCTACCTCTATATGCACCAATGGACAGTTCTGCACATGGTAAGTATTACTAGTGGAAACATAGAACTCTGGGGGTGGGGGGGAGCAAGCAGTGCATGCAGAACAGCAATGGTTAGCTAAAGCTTTACCATAGTTGTGATTACCAGATAGCACATCAGCATACCGACCATGCGTGTATGTAGCAAGAGCGCATAAGAACGGGTGGCTAGAGTAAGAGCATGTAACTCCAATAGAAGCCCACAGTCCGGTCAAAATTATTGAACTGTTACTAAAAATAGAACACCTGGCACGTGCTTAGCAACAATGGCTTATGTCTACGTGCAGCTGCGCAGTACGTGTTACTATTTAAATTTTTAGTACGGTTCAATAATTCCAACCGGTTTCAAATTTACGTCGTTACACGCTCTTCTTACTCTAGCCGCCTGTTCTTATGCGCTCTTGCTGTAGCTATAGTAGGGATAGTTCCTCTCTACCTCAGTAACCCATGCATATGGGTTTTGCGAGGCGCACGTACTACACTACCGGCCATGCCATTGACGTCATGTTCTGGTTTCTGTACCTAGATAACACCACATACACAAAAGGGCCTGAACAAACACATGAATATTATGAACGTTTGAAGGTAGATTTACAGTTGCGTACAGCTGATTTCTAATTAACGCACACTCCCAATTGGCAAGTTGCATGAGCTAAGATGATGACAGAACTTGAGGCATACACTCCAAGCATATGTGAGCAAATATCTTATCTAGATGATTTGTATTGCTATGAATGGTACATTGTCATATTACATTCACCATAGTTAACATTTGCAGAGAAGTTTTAGCATTTACATGTCTACCATATGTACTTTGAATGTTAATCCCAAAGATTCGAATGGGGTAATTTCCCATTCATTCAGGCCGTAACCTACGCACGTGTATGTGGTGGAGTCCTGCTAGTTTGGGATTTGTTTAGGGTCACCCCTAATGGGTGGCATACAAGCTTCCCTGGGGAGGTGGTTGTACTTACACACTGGTGTCATCTACACCAGACAACAGTATGCAATACCATTGTGGTCTAAATAATGGGCTATGTAACAGTAGGGGTGGTTTACGGTGGCCTTGAAGGTTGCCCCTCACAAATGTTTTCTTGTGACGATTCTGTCATACATCACCCTTCACAAATGTTCCCTTGCGACAATCCTGTTCCCTGCCACGAGGATTGATGGAGGACAGGATTGACACGAGAGAATGTTCACAAAGGGACATTCATGAGGGGTGACCGTTTAATGGAAATGGTGTCAGAAAGAAGCTATGATTCATGTGGCTTTGCTCTCTTGTGCAGGTGCTAGGATAATGCAGGGAGTGAAGGACGCCCTTTTTGCATTCACAATAAAGTTTGAGTGTTTGGAAAAGCACTTGGAACGAAGGATAGAGCAGCAGATGGAGAAGTTCGAACAGCAGCTTCATAAAACCGAGGCCAAACTTGATTCTTCTATGCGCCAATGTATGGCGGAATTAACGAAGCAACAAACTCATTTACAAAGGAAGCAGGATCAGCTGGCTGCTAAGCAGGACATATTGCATACCACAATTGTCCATGATCAGTGCCCCCTACCTCCCCCCATAATGACTTCACCACCACCATCGGTTCGACTTTCACACTCATCTCATCAAGACATTTTCAGATCGCCATCAGCTGTGCGAGAGATTCTCACCGAAGAAGATAGAGAAATCGATGAGATTATCAGCTACCTCAGTGGTGAAAGTGGAACAATGGAACAATCTCGATCACAATGCTCTGAATTGCCTCACCAATCTTCACTGGTGGCTGTGGATCGGAATGGTGGATCAGCCCCTTCCACATCCTTGCTGGCAGAAAAGCAGCAAGGGCCAGCACATTTTGCAGACTTGATCAGCTCGTTGCAGGCAACAGAACAAGACTGTGAACCTAGAATTTCTGTAAGCTTGACTAGCCAGCCACAGAGTGGTGGACCAGCCTCCTCTGCTGACGTGACCAGCTCATTTCCTGCAACCTGTGAACTTCCTGTCAACATCACCAGCCACTTTCAAGGGACAGTCCCAAGTGGTGGACAAGCCCCCTCAGCCAGCTCTTTTAGTACCCGACAACAACCTAGACCTGCTGTAAAATTGGCAAGCACATTCCCAGCTCCAGTGCAAAGTGGTGGAATAGCCCCCTTCGCCAGCTCATTTCCTGCTGCAGAACAACCTAGACCTGCTGTAAGATTGGCAAGCCCATTCCCAGTTCCAATGCAAAGTGGTGGACCAGCCCCCTCTGCGTATGTAACCAGTTCTTTTCTGGCAGGTTGTGAGCCCATGGATTTAAACACATTTATGGCAACTGAGCTGGATAAGGAAATGATGGACCCCACTGCCAGCTCAACAGTGTCTGAAAGAAGCGATCCTTCTTCTAATTCTAAACCAAAATTTAAGAACATCCTCATCGTTTGAACTACCTGACATGCTTAAGTCTGCAGATACAGTAATGGAAGAGAACAGGAGTTTGTGGACGCTGTCTAGTGTTGGAAAGCTTGCAATACGTCTTGTAAGACAGTGGTTTTTTGGTGACTCAGTTCTTATGTCTTCTACTGTCACGGGAAAGGGAAGACCTGCACTTGATCCAGCGAAAATGGCATCACTTTATGGTGTTATTCTAAAGAACGTCTTCAAGTCAACATCAGTGCACGAGTTTGAGAAAAACGTTATACCAAGAATTAACAATCCTGTTGCTGGAATCTGCAAGCGCTTGAGAAGTACTTGATGTTTGAATTAGTGTAGTTTTAGTGGACCCCTGACTTTAGAGTTTTTGTACTCCCTTCCACTTCACACTTTTTTTAAATGTACTTTTAGTATTTTAATGGTGTGGTAGTGGAGTGCCCTCCCCCAATATTTATTCAATGTTTATTCATTTTTTGTACTCCCTTCCACTTCACACTTCTTTTAAATGTACTTTTTAGTATTTTTATGGTGTGGTAGTGGAGTGCCCTCCCCCAATATTTATTCAATGTTTATTCATAATGTCTGAGTAGCACAGTCCCAGGTCTCGTTCCCAGACCATGGGTTATGCGCGCGCGCAGGTTGGTCTGCTGAGCTGGCCGGTTGGACTGACATGACGTAGCGTTGTGTATAAAGCATGCACTCGCGCTCTTTGCAGCATATATTCTGATGCGACCGGCAACTGAAGACTCTCTCACCGAAGTGAAATACTATCTTGGCGTTTAAAGAAGATGGGTAATCTGTTCCGAGGACGGCGGATAGCGGAACGTTCTGCAAAGACTCGAACTGCTGGTACGAAGGAGTCCTCTGAGGTGAGCCCTTTTTGTTTTCCCACTGTGTCTACATAATGTAAAGCCACTGCATTCTTAATTCGTGCGCACTCTTTATCCATGGCGGATCACCTAAACGCTAAAGAATGCAATCAGACAGCACTTGTACTGAAGCTTTGCACGCCATAGCCGTAGGCCACAATTAACTTCTTGCCCCTATCCAAGCCCTAACCCACAGTTTGGCTGCTAACGGTCAGGCCTACGGCCAAGGTACTGTGAATTTCACTCCTCTTCGAATGATGTAAATGCGGCGTGTAATACCATAGATAGTAGAGTAGTATTCATACTACTCTACTATCTATGGTACTCCTCGTGTGTACGTTAACGCAAACGCTACGCCACATTCACGCTATTGGTGAAATTCACAGTATCTGTTTATACCGCAAGTGCCCTGATAGCGTTCTTCACTTGATCCGCCTGGGAAAGTGCCTGCAGTACATCACTGTTTAGCTAGCTAAACTTCACACCCACTTCAGGAAAGGTCCCTGACAAGAAACTACAACATATAATGTGTTGGAATATCTCTGTGCCTTTGTATAGTGTGGTAAACTGCCTATATCGTTTAGAAGGTTCCAGTATTGCCAAGCGAACTGGGTTATCAGGTGTGGAAAAATTCCATCTGAGAATATAGCTATCTATAGAGTGGGAGACACACTGCATCATCCTGGCAAGCCTGAGCTAGTTCGTAGAAAATTTCATAGCATGTATACTGTACGAACTTGTAGGGTGACCACACATTGTGATGTTCAGCTGGAGCAGCTTATGAGTGTTGATTATGCATGGCACTTACCTGAAGCAAACTCAACCACTGTGTTATTTGTACGTCTGTAAGCAGCCTGCCCTTGTCTGTCATAGTCCGCAGTTGCCATGCGTGTGTTAACTTGAGTCGTCTTTGCTTCGAGTTTCTTGGTTTCATTCACGCCGACGCTTCGCTCTGGCATTAGATCTTCACCGACAGCAGGCTGCGCACAAGGCTATCGATCTGAGGATGTTCATGAATTCAGTCTTTGTGAAATATTTAACTGCATTCATTTAAAATTTACGGTATGTGCCCGCAAGCAAACAGCGAACGTACACACATGCATGGGCGCAATGCAGTGTGGGGCTCAATGCAGTGTGGGGCTCGCTCAGGCTCGCCCCAATTAACTGACATTTCAAAGCCTGGATACAAGCTTACAAGCTTGCAAGAACATCTCCACAGTCTCTCTCCTTTTTTTTTTTGTGTTGGTACATGTATTGAATTACTTGTGGCCTGGGAAAGAGGCAAGGCCTGAAAGCTAGTTGTTACTGACACCTAGAAATTAACAATTTACACTTTGCTTTGGGTGTGGGAATTCCTTGTGATCTGTCAAAACTGTTAAATGTGTGACTCTGGGGCCTTGAAATTGACTACTTTACACTTAGTAGTAAAGAGTGAGACTTCTTGTGATCTGCTAAGCTGTTTATTTGTGTGAGGGATTCCTGGAGTAGACTGTCTGCTTATAGAAAATTTACTATGGTGTGTGTGTGTGTGTGTGTGTGTGTGTGTGTGTGTGTGTGTGTGTGTGTGTGTGTGTGTGTGTGTGTTTGTGTGTGTGAGAGAGATGTGTACTTGTGTGAGACCATTTCTGCACAAAGATATTAATTAGTGTATTGTTACCACCAGACTGAGCTAGATATTATAGATTTGCAATAAAGATTTACCTACCAACAGAATTGTAATTATTCTGCCCATGTTATTACATCATGTATGTTAGGTACCGTATACTATATTCCATATGGTTGGTAATTTGTGCGTGTAGTGAGCTATATGTGAAAATAGAAATTGCTGTGTTTCTGGTGAGCAAATCAAATTCCAATCCAGTAGTACTGCACACTAACTAGCCGTCCTAGTATGTCATGTCTGCTAACCACCCACAGGTGTCCGAACAGCTAGAGAGCTGCAAGTCAAGTGGTGGAGATCCCCCCTTGGCCGACATTACTGCCACCCTGCCACAAGCCGCCATCCTGTCTCCACCAGTGGTGTCCGAGCAGCTCTAGCTGCGAGTCAAGTGGTGGAGAATGCCCCCTTGGCCGACCCTACTGCCACCCTGCCACAAGCCGCCGTCCTGTCTCCACCAGTGGTGTCCGAGCAGCTAGAGAGCTGCAAGTCAAGTGATGGAGATGCCCCCTTGGCTGACATTACTGCCACCCTGCCACAAGCCGCCGTCCTGTCTCCACCAGTGGTGTCCGAGCAGCTAGAGAGCTGCGAGTCAAGTGGTGAAGATGCCCCCTTGGCCGACCCTACTGCCACCCTGCCACAAGCCGCCGTCCTGTCTCCACCAGTGGTGTCCAAGCAGCTAGAGAGCTGCGAGTCAAGTGGTGGAGATGCCCCCTTGGCGCCGACCCTACTGGCACCCTGCAACAAGCTGCCGTCCTCCTGTCTCCTCCAGCAGTAAGTAAGAAATGTGTGTATAGTGGGGAGATTGTTGTATTTAAGACAGCTTGTTGAGAATGCGATGGTTGCTTGAAAGTACATCATGTCTGCTAACTACTGACAGGTGTCCGAGCAGCTAGAGAGCTGCGAGTCAAGTGGTGGAGATCCCCCCTTGGCCGACCCTACTGCCACCCTGCCACAAGCCACCGTCCTGTCTCCACCAGTGGTGTCCGAGCAGCTAGAGAGCTGCGAGTCAAGTGGTGGAGATGCCCCCTTGGCCGACCCTACTGGCACCCTGCAACAAGCCGCCGTCCTCCTGTCTCCACCAGCGGTAAGGAAGAAATGTGTGTATAGTGGGAAGATTGTTGTATTTAAGACAGCTTGTTGAGAATGCGATGGTTGCTTGAAAGTACGTCATGTCTGCTAACCACCGACAGGTGTCCGAGCAGCTAGAGAGCTGCGAGTCAAGTGGTGGAGATCCCCCCTTGGCCGACCCTACTGCCACCCTGCCACAAGCCGCCGTCCTGTCTCCACCAGCGGTGTCCGAGCAGCTAGAGAGCTGCGAGTCAAGTGGTGGAGATGCCCCCTTGGCCGACCCTACTGGCACCCTGCAACAAGCCGCCGTCCTCCTGTCTCCACCAGCGGTAAGTAAGAAATGTGTGTATAGTGGGGAGATTGTTGTATTTAAGACAGCTTGTTGAGAATGCGATGGTTGCTTGAAAGTACGTCATGTCTGCTAACCACCGACAGGTGTCCGAGCAGCTAGAGAGCTGCGAGTCAAGTGGTGGAGATCCCCCCTTGGCCGACCCTACTGCCACCCTGCCACAAGCCGCTGTCCTGTCTCCACCAGCAGTGTCCGAGCAGCTAGAGAGCTGCGAGTCAAGTGGTGGAGATGCCCCCTTGGCCGACCCTACTGCCACCCTGCCACAAGCCGCCATCCTGTCTCCACCAGAGGTGTCCGAGCAGCTAGAGAGCTGCGAGTCAAGTGGTGGAGATGCCCCCTTGGCCGGCACACTACCACCAGCTTCCATCCCATCACCACCAGTGGTAAGGAAATGTGTTTTGAGCATTGTGCAAATTTATATTGGGCTGCTTGTTATGAGCTTCTTAGAGATCCTATTCCATTACATGGAATTGTCTTGTACTTGTGTACAGAACAAATTTGCAGCACACATGAGGAGATACAGGCGACTTCTAAAGATCCTTGATTCCTTTGACGACCCTCCACCAACAGCTGCTGTTTCCACTTCTTCCTGCTTAGCTGCGCAAGGGGACCATCCCCAGTCAGAAGCTACCCCATCAATCCACTTAAAACCTGTTCCAATGGTAAGTTTATTGTTGCAAATAATGGCTTTAACCCTTGATATGCGGAAGCAGTTATTAGTCACTGTTTATTAACCCTCGGCGCGCATGCGCAGCGAGGGTTACAGTGCTTGGTCTGTGTGTCTGTGTGTGTGTGTCTGTGTGTCTGTTACTCAACATCTCACTTTTCACGTGATTATTCGTGCCACAAACGATACTAACCTTCTCAGCGGCGGATGAAGGTCGAAAATTTTAAGCGATTTTGTCTGAAAATGCTTCGTTGCGAAGCTAGAGCGTTTCCTGTTGGTAGGGCTACATGATAAGTCGGCCATTTTTTTCTCCGCGGAAAACGCGCATGCGTATGAATCTGGACCACGTGGCTAGCGTCCATTTTGTTGTTGGGAGAGACGTTCTTTGCGAGTTCGATTATTGGCTATTGGCAGTAAGTATGCCTCCAACAAAGGTATGCCCGCAGTGTAAAGCTACTGTACCTGTAATTTATCGTTACGGTTTTGGATGCTACGAATGAATTGATATCGAAAGGCAATGCCGTATCAACTCGAGAGCAAACGTCATGATACTATTGTTCACGAGACAGTGATCGATTCTAGTTAACACACAAGTACAATCACATGCACTGCAGCGCCGAGGGTTTGGCACTTCAGTGCCTTTCATTAATGCGGAAGTTGTTCAGTATTAGCATTATCAATCTGAAGTTCAAAGTGGCAAGCATTGCTAACTAGCCTTGGGCAGTAACAGTGGTGTGATTGTGTAAATAGTGTGTATGTAGGCTGGAAAACCTGGAGGCTGTTACTTCCCATGTTCAAGAGAAAGCTTTGTGTTTGGTAGCCTTGTCAAAATCCACAATCACACATGAACTAGTACCGCCCCTTCCTGGCTTTTCTGAATAGTGATATAAGTGGAAAGGTGTGGCCTAGACTTGTTAGTATTAGGTTTTGCCCCAAAGTCTTGCTAAGCTTCTCAGGAGAGGCCTGGGAACGAGACTAGCTTGTAGCTACTTCTATGGTGGCAGTTGTAGGAGAGATGCACGGGTGGGCGTGGTTTCTGGTTTACCACTGTTCAATTTACGTTTTACAGTATATACAATGTAGCTTACAATCCCACATTCCATAAGCAAAGTGTTAGTGGCAAGAAAACATGTCTGGACTATGTACAGTTTCAGCCTAGCAGATATCAGCAATTTAGATAACACCCAGCACTTATTAAGCAACACTTGCTCTTTGACCCTGGGGCTGATACATGTACTGCTCTTTGCAGGTAGGTTGTCAATCTTGTGGTTGATTGTCTTTTGAAGCCTATGATGTCCCAGTGATAATTGATTGACCTGGTAAACCACAAGATGAATGCTGTCTGTTTCCTTGTGACAGCCTACCTGCAAAGAGCAGTAATGCTAATTTCTGCATTGAGATATACAAGCCCACATGCAAAGCAGTACTATTATCTTTCTAATGATGATAAATGCACGTGTAAATTTGTATATGTAACCACATGCTATATCTTTTCATGTGCAGGTTACACTTTCTTTGGGGGACCAATCTATTCAGGTTCCTCGTACAGACATTGAGACAATCCCCTTTTTTGCTGTTTATTTTAAAAGGTGGACATCATCCACCCAGATGGTGTTGCCCGACATGCCTGAGCTGAAAGATCTATTGTTGCTAAAACAATTGATTGGTTACTGCAATACAACAAAAGAAGACCAGTTGCCGGACCACTTTATGGTCACTTTCAGATTGATCAGGATGGCGGACTTTTTGGGGTGTGACACATTTCTAGAAAATACTGCCGAACAGCTTGGCACTAGTGTGCTCAAGATCAACAATAGCAACAGTGTCAGAAATGTGAGGGAATACGTCCGAAATGCTTACCGATGGGCCACTAAGTCTGCAGAAAAAAATCAACGATTCTGTTCTGTGTGCCAGAAAAGTTTAGCTGCGCAATTTCCAAGACTTCCCACCTTGACGATCGACCATGGTTTGCTGCAAACTTGAAATCCATTTGAGTTGCCTTTCTAACTTCTCAACCTGTCCTTGCTGCAGCCAGCCATACCAACTTTTACCCTGCTGTGTTTGCAGGGGACCAATCAAAGTTGAGCCCGGACTATCCCACTGTGAAGTTTGGTTAAAGTACCAACACAATAGAACGGAGTGCTGTGGTGCCGATATGCATGAGTCTTGTCGGAAAAATCACTTCCTGATATACTACAATCGTTGCCCAATATGTCAAGTTCCGATCAAGCAAGGCCAACCAGATCATGAAGATTTCGAAGCAATGGATTTTATATATATGCGTTCTCAGCAAAACAAAAATAACGAATTTCGCCGCAAAAATAAACATTACTTTATGCCATCCCCTTTTGCTAATGCGGCAGCAGCAGCACCACCACCACCATAAATAAGTTCGTTTTTTTTTTGTTGTTGTTCTTGTTCACTGTCTTATGGTGTGGTGGTGGATTTGCCCTCCCGCCTAAATATTTCTTCTGTATCGGTCTTTATGGTGTGGTAGTGGATTTGCCCTCCCGCCTAAATGTTTCTTCTGTATCGGTCTTTATGGTGTGGTAGTGGATTTGCCCTCCCGCCTAAATGTTTCTTCTGTATCGTCTTTATGGTGTGGTAGTGGATTTGCCCTTCCGCCTAAATATTTCTTCTGTATCGTCTTTATGGTGTGGTAGTGGATTTGCCCTCCCGCCTAAATATTTCTTCTGTATCGGTCTTTATGGTGTGGTAGTGGATTTGCCCTCCCACCTAAATATTTCTTCTGTATCGTCTTTATGGTGTGGTAGTGGATTTGCCCTCCCGCCTAAATGTTTCTTCTGTATCGGTCTTTATGGTGTGGTAGTGGATTTGCCCTCCCACCTAAATATTTCTTCTGTATCGTCTTTATGGTGTGGTAGTGGATTTGCCCTCCCGCCTAAATATTTCTTCTGTATCGTCTTTATGGTGTGGTAGTGGATTTGCCCTCCCGCCTAAATATTTCTTCTGTATCGTCTTTATGGTGTGGTATATATATAATATATTTTGCCCTCCTGCCAACTTCTATGTACACTAGTTCGAAGCTGTTTCAACATACTTCCAACTTCTGACAGAGAAGCCAGGGTCTCCATTCTAGATTTATTATCTTGCAGCTTTGAATGGAAATCCCGTGTTTGCCTAGTTGGTCCTTTAAGGTTTCAGAAAATTAGCATATCTGAATGTCCTAATGACTAAATTTCAATGCAAATGAATGTGGCTATATGATGGTTGCAAAAGGTGATAGAATACGAGGGCTATCTCCACTACATACTAATGAGAAATGTTGAGCCTGGATTATGTATGAAATGTAGCTGATGTGTTACAAAAAGGAATGTATGTATATTCAACTCAGAGGGCCTCTCCGCTACTGACATAAGTATGTACTGTCCAAGTTCAATAGCCTGTTGCATCACCGTTCGCCTCGATTATTTTAGGGAGCACTTAAGATGACGAATGTATCGCGGCATTTCTCAACATCAACAGTGGACCAATTACTGTTTTGCTCAGAGAAAAATGCCTGTGCTCTGCGAGATGTGTGCTTCAGATCATTGTCCTGCATAAAGCGATGTCCATTGGGATATACTTGGTTTAGAAATGGAACAAGACACTCTTCCAGGATTTGTATGTACAACTCGGCATTCATGATACCGTCGAATATGCAGAGCTTTGTTGTACCGCTGATGCCACCCCAAACATGGAGTTTGATGGGGTGTTTTGGGCGTGGTTTATAGCGGGGCTTCTGATCCTTGCCCTTTTTCCTGCAGCAGAACCTCCTGTGTGTTTCGAGTTGCACTGTAGTTTCGTCCGACCACACGACGTCGGCAAAATCGTCATGAAGATTTTCTCGAGCCCACCTGAGGCGCTTCTCTTTGTTTTGCTGTCGAATCAGCTGGCAGTAGGCCGCCCCACGAGATGTCCAGCCAAGTAACTTTCTTCCTTTCAACACAGTGCGGAGAGATATCCAATATCCAAATTCGGATCGAATCAACAAAGCAAGCTCTTTCACTGTAGTTTCATCGTCACTCTGCATTTTTTGTTCGATTAGTTCTTGTACTCTCTCCGTAAGTTTCGTAGGTCGACCGCTCCTCGGTAGAGGCTTAGTAGTTTTGTTCCTACGGTAATGGACCCAAAACCTCCACACAGTTTGCCTGCATGGCCGTATACCCTCCTTCCCAAGTTCTGTCATCGCGTGCTTCACAGTAGAATCTTCTGACATCAAAGCACGGAGCCTTTCTCGAGCGTATAGAGGTTCTGCATGTGATGTCATCAAAAGGGTTAAATTTATTAATTTTAATTTAATAGTCTTGCCAATTTTTCGAGGCAATAAGGAAGGTCCAAATAGCTTAAATCTCAAGTGAAAATTCTAAATTAATGATAGTTGATTTTATATAAATTGTCAAAGTTTGATCTTTTAGCATTAACTTGTATGGCGAGTGGCAAAATTTGCCACTCGCTGTACAAATCCTATGCAAAATGTTTGACTTTAAGAATTTATATAAAATCAATGGAAAGGAGTTAGGCCTTCATATTTTAGATTTGAGTTAGCTGGACCATCAGTATTACCTGCAAATGTTTGGAATGGCTAATTATGAATTTTAAATTGGTGATGACGTCACTGCAGAACCTCTATAGCGATAGTTGGAGCCCAGGCATAACTTTTGCGAACACAGGAACCTTGAAAACACGCGTGCACTCACTATTTCTCCTTTCACACAGTTTGAAGTACGAAGATATTCCTGGGTTATTTGTTTCAACAGACTGGTCGTCGATCCCACCGTATCGTGTACCGTAGCCGCTGCGCGTCGTCTGCGACACGCGCCGCGTAACGTATGTGAATGTAACCGCCGCGCGCCGCGTCTCGCCTTAACATACGTACGTACGTACGTACGTACGTAAACGCAATCCCTGCGCCCCGCGGTGACCCGCAAGCAAAGCCTTGTTGCATGACTTTTCATCTACCGCGTATGTGCATAGGTTTCCGCTGCGCGCCGCCTGCGACCCGTCGCTATCCGTCCAGCTTTCAGGCGCTGCCGGAGTTCTGTTGCAAGACTTTCCCCCTATACCGTATAAACAGTAAGATTTTCACAATTTACTTTGCATGCAGCCAGCTGTGTGTTTCAGCATGAAGACAGTTATGGAAAACAATGAGCAGCCGGAGCATGAGCACTTGGCTAGAGTTGTGTACACAAGCTAGGCTGCTCACGAAATTAATGTAGAGGGTAGCAGACTGCTACATAGCTTCATGGTGTGTTCAATTTGAATACTTGTGTATTTAGCATACACTATAGTAAATTACGTCTGTTCTTCTCCAAACTGCTTCAAACCAGGTATATGCATGACAGACTGCATTGTCTATATGTGTAGGTATAGATAAACATGCCCAAACTTCAGATTGTGGGTGCAGCTTGCTCAGTCTCACCCCAAACATCACCTTGTGCACCATTTCCTGTCATTGCGTGTTTACCACCAACTACTGTGGTATATATATGTACTATGTAAACTATGTATGATCAGTACAATCAAGGTTGTCATAGCAACAAGTGATGTAGCTGCACTACAGTGGACAGATGTGTGGTGTAGATAGTAATACATTTCAACTAGATGCTCCATCTTGCTATACGGGTACAATTGACAGTGCAAGTTTGCGTGTGTGGCTACTTTTGAGGCCATGACTGCATACTACCTTGTCAAATTCAGTGTGTGACTACAATTGAACCAAGCTTTGCCTTTGAGTCTCAACGTACCAACTGATGTTTGTAGTAAGCTTTGTGTTTTCTAGCAACAAGTAGCTATTTGGATTAAGCATCTCAAGCATCTCAGCTATATAACTGTCATTGTAAATGTTTCTTACAGCTTGGCATGTTTTCATGTGTGCTTTATACGTAGTGCACTGTGACTGTACACTAACTGGTAATATAGCTCACTGGTTGATATACTAGTGTGATGCGGAACCTCTCTAAGGTGCGGACACCATAAGGACCTCTACTGCGGAGAGGTGTTCATATTTCAGGGCTTGTGGTATATTTCAAGTGGAAGTAGCAATCCATTTACTTAGGCCTGTATACTCTCATGGAGAATACTGTGTGAAGTCCATAGCACACAGTGGGTTTCAGTGTGGATTATATATGTTTGTAGGTATGTGTGTGCAAAGCTTAATACATATGTGGTGTGCATGTGTGTATGTGTGGGTGTGGAGGAGGTTGGACACTGTCATGTGACATACTAGTCTCATTCCCAGACCACTGACCCTGGTGTACATGGTGACTCGGCATGTTAGGGAAATTTATATGGGAGATATGACTGAACAGTTCTCAGATTTCCTCAGTAGCGCTTATGAGTATTTCAAGGACATTTGCATCATTTGAAAGCTTTGGGGAGTGGATTCCAATTATCTTTTCAACCTCATGTAACTCCTGGGTCACTTAGGCTTTAGAGGAGCTTGAACCTGGAGTAGTATCACGAGGAAGCTGCTAGCAGTAGTCCAACAGCAAACTTGCTCAATATGAAGCATCTTTGAGGCACTCCTACCATTCAAACTCCTAATTGCCCAAGAAAGAGAGTTCCTATGAGATTGTATGATGCTGTTTGGTATGAATGCCATTATATTTCACATAGAACCAGTGTATAGTCACGTACACAGAAAACATGTTCAACCTTCTCTACTGTATGTTATAATTTTGTGAAATAATGAAGTCACCAAGTTGATGGGATATTGCACCATTACCTGTCATTGTAACAGTCTGTTGTTCATACAGTATGTTAACTATATGAGTGTAGTGTTGTCATGACAACACTACACTCCCATAGTTAACATGAGTGTAGTGTTGTCATGACAACACTCCTTCATGCCCACTACAATGGTTTTGGAGACTGTGTGTCACCAGGTACTGTACTTTGAACTGGTATTTAAAGTTAGCAATAATCTGACCTATTTTATTTCTTGTTCTCACCAATTCATGCTGTTTTGGACTGCCATTTATGGTTTGAAATAGCTGATTTCATTTGTTATAAGTGGTAGTTTATTCCGAGACTGCTACTTAAAATTAATATCTCCCCTGTCTGTGCATGATCACTATCATGAAGGAAATTTGGCATTGTTTTGGCATATTGTCTTATCCCCTCTCAAATACCAGTTTCTCAACTGTGACAGTCTTGTGCAGAAATCAAAAGATTATTCCATTGTGTATTTCAAGCACATCTCTGCATTCAAAGCATTGTATCGCTGAACTTCAGTTAAGGGTAGGGCTCATATCTACTTGTAGCCTCATTAGATATTCATAAAATGCATGTGACTCCCACCCTTAATGGAAGTCCAAAAATACCTTGAGCCTGCAACCCAGCACTCTGAACTAAGTACCTTCATCATGGTATCATAATTGAACCAATTAGCATAGCACATATTGTACACAAGTACACATGAAAACTCATTGTTGACCTCATGGTGGACTGAGAGTGATTGCTAATGTACATTGTGTTGCCATAGTAACATTATGCTGTATAATAGTGAATTTGTTTTATAAAGTAAACATTCTTGTTCTCTAGCAACCAATGTGCCTTGATTAATTATGCACATTATTACCCCACCTATAAATTGGTAATTCTGACTCCGATTTTCTTATTTTACTATCGTGGCTTTTGATTGCTATCTAGAACTAAATTGACAGTGGAGGGTCATGATAATAACATAAATTAATGTAATTGAAAACAATGGAAACTTCACAGTTGGATTATCATGATGGCTTTAAATGCACATAACAATGTGACATTGAGCCTGCAACCCAGCACTCTGAACTTAGTACCTTCATGATTAAACTGATTAGCATAGCACATGATGTACACATGTACATGTGAAAACACATGTGGGACTGACCTCATGTTTGACTGAGAATGATTGCTCATGTAATTGTGTTGCCACAGTTACTTCATGCAGGATTTAGGAAGTACACATTATTGATACCTAGCCACCAATGTGCCTCGATGAAGTTCCCAGTTACTGACTGGGTATCTGTAAAAATAACCTCCCACCTGGGCTTGTTGCAGGTAGCTGCCACAGTATGGCCTCGTTGCCAGATCTTCATGACATTCCAGTTTTGTACCATTTGCTGTACAATGACATAACCAACTCAGTGCAAGTCATGTGATACTAGAGGTGGAAGAAGACCTAGGAATGTGGCTACTACCAGATCACTTCCATTGTTCATTTGCACAGAAGAAGTAGCTATAGGTAGCAAGTTGGTACCATGATGGTGCCACTTCCTGCAACTTTAATGCAAGTGAATGATCACTGGATTTTCATTTCACTGTGGATGTGAGAGTAGCAAATTCTCTGGAAGAGTGTTGCTGGATACATTACTCTGGGATGCCATATCACCACTGATGATGGTGTTTTTCATATACAAGTCTGGTAGAGTAATGCAGTATCATATTGTATGTGTTTTTGTGAGTGTTGTTGTGTATTGTGCTTTAACTGAATTATCACTCTCAAACTCCTAATTACCCAAGAAAGAGAGTTTCTATGAGATTGTACGAGGCTGTTTGGTATGAATTTCATTGTGTTTCACTCAGAACCAGTGTATAGTCACGCACACAAAACATGTCCAAACTTCTCTGCTGTGTGTGTGTTATAATTTTGTGAAATAATGAAGTCACCAAGTTGATGGGATATGCAACATTTCCTGTCATTACTAGTGGTAGTTTATTCCGAGACTGCTACCTAAAATTAATCTCTCCCATGTCATGATCAATATCATAAAGGAAATTTGGCTATTGTTTGGCATATTGTCTCATCCCCTCTCAAATACCAGTTTCTCATCTGTGACAAAATCAAAAGATTATTCCATCGTGTATTTCAATCACATCTCTGCATTCAACATATTGTATCGCTGAGCTTTGGTTAAGGGCAGGGCTCATATGTACAGTGGAACCTCACTTATCCGAACCTCAAATATCTCGCTGCTCAGATTATCTAGTTTTTAGCTCTGTGCATTCTATTTAATGCCCACAGTGTGCATGGAGCAAAGTAGCTGTACTAGATCATTTGAAGGGAGGAGTAACCATGCAAGGATGCCGGAATTTCAACCATCTGAAGCCTGAAGAGACTGAGATATGACAATTATTTGCTCCGACAATGGATAACATGACAGAAAATGAAACGGCAGTGCTAATAATGATACATTATAGACCCTATTTGCATGGTGGTTCACATATCCGGCTATTTCACTTATCTGGCCATGGTGTGGTCCATTGTAGCTGGATAAGCGAGGGTCCACTGTACTTGTAGACTCATTAGATATTCATGCATCAAAAAAGTGAGTCCTACCCTTAATGGAAGCTCAACAGTACAGAACTTTGAATAGCAATGCAATCAAAATACGCAATTGAATGATCTTTGATTTTGCATGGACTGTCACTTCTCTTTCATAGCATGGAGTGGGTCCATTATATATGTTTGCAAACATGTACATGACCAAGATGATTTTGTTCCGGATATTTTAGTCAATGTGGTATGCATGTGCTAGCCTCATTCCCAGGCGCTCAAAAAATCGGAGGGAGGGCCTGGTACACACTGTTTGCACATGCGCGGCTCCCCAGGTTTTTCTGGTGAACTTGGAAACTTCCGTAAAATCTACTCCGTTACACTAACCTCGGTTTGTCAGTCAATTTCTCCGGTGTGAAAGATGCCTGCCATTGACCATGCAGCTCCATGCTCCGTCGAAACGATGACGAGGAAGCGATAAAACACTCAACTCTTCGCTTGCAAAGATTATTCGCCCATTTGTTCATTCCAGGTAAACACTGTGGCATGTGAATGATGTAATCTTTCCCTTTGAAGTTCATCGATCGTCCTGAACGAGATGATACAAGCCGTTGCTGTCAAAGCGATAGCATTTTTGACTTTAAAACCCCCCAAATGTATCCCACAGATAGCATAACTTGGCACTATGGCTTATCAGCAGGTAAACTGAAATAGGCTGTTTTGTTAGTGTAACGGATAGTATGCAGGTTACCAAGGAGACTTCGTGCATGCGCGAACAGTGTGTACCAGGCGCTCCCTCCGATTTTTCAAGCACCTGGGAACGAGGCTATGCATATGCATGTTTGTGTGTATGGTATGCATGGTATGTGTGCATATTACCCAGGGACACAAAGCAAGTTTTTATGTACTATGTTGGGTAATGTATGTTTGATGGTAAGAGGTGAAACAGATGAAAGGGAAATGCCAGTGGTAGTCAGCAGGGATTGACCCTGGCTTGAACTGTCAGTGTTTTATTCTGGGCAGGGGGAAAGCCCTGACACTTAACATGTCTCTCAAAGTGCCTTATCAGCACCAGTAAATGTGGTAACTTAGTCCATTTATAGATACTGTAAATAACGGCACTAAGTTTTATGACCACTCAGTGTCTTCATAGCTTCAAATTTACATTGATAAAAGTGATCAGAGAACTGCCCGGCTGCAGTTCGTTGTGTAGGACACAATTTTCTAATGGCACATGCCCACATGTAGTTTCGTTCCCAGACCATATACAATGGTCATAGATCTTGAAGTGAGACTAGTGCACATGTGAAATCATGCATTTACCAGTAAGCACGGCTGGTGCGGTCTCTTCCCATGGTAGTTGGAAAGGCTTGTTGATACCATGTAGGTAAGGTAATGAATTCAGTTGCTAACTTATAGCTACACTATTTTTAGTAAAGCTGGGATGGTCAGTTTTTATGCTCTATGGGTAGTTTTCACAGTCATGTGATCAAAAATCAGGAAATCGGCTTCACAAAGGGCTCAAAATCTAGTATGGAGAGTGGTTTGCCCTTCATCAGATTCCAGTTGGCATAATACATGCATGTTTGGAACCACTACTAGGTTCCATGGTTGTGGTTACACTTGAAAGAAATATTCATATGCTTAGGTCTAATTAACTGAGATGAACATCAAAACAGTACAGAAACAACAAAATAAAAACATCAGAAATGTAAAAAGATGTAGGGATAGGGGTTTGTATATTTACCTTCACTTTTATATCATACTTACCTTGTTTGCATACCTTTTGGCGTGCTATCTGTACATCTTTTTAAATTTCTAATGTTTTTTAATTTTCTTATGACTTTGGGTTTTCTATCTGGCAGGGAAGGTCCACATAGCTAGAATTACTTCACTTTCTGAAGATGTGTATTTTTGTGGTTACACATGAGATTCAAACTTCCTGGTTTATTTGCAGAGGATCTTCTCATTAGTGGCCGGAGCACATATCTATGTATGAA
The DNA here is from genome assembly GCA_949130485.1 of Agelas oroides. Taxonomy (NCBI): domain Eukaryota; kingdom Metazoa; phylum Porifera; class Demospongiae; order Agelasida; family Agelasidae; genus Agelas; species Agelas oroides. The sequence continues at coordinate 13,298,897 of OX422185.1, forward strand.
TAAGAGCATTGCCAAGGAAATACGACCTTGAGCCTGCAGCCCAGCACTCTGAACTGACTACCTTCATGATGCTATCGTAATTGAACCAAATTAGCACAGCACATGATGTACACATGAAAACTCATTGTTGACCTCATGCTGGACTAATTAAGAGTGATTGCTTATGTACATTGTGTTGCCATAGTAAATATTATAAGTAATAGCTATATCCCTCCCTGGGGGGTGGTCGTTTTATACATTGGTGTCGGGCGTAGCCCGACACCAATGTGCAAGACCACACCCCAGGGAGGGATATAACTATTATATAACCTGTTACCTAGGCAACATCACTGTACAAGAGAGATATGGGCAACATTCTTAGATGTTGCCTGGGTAACGGGTTATATTAGTGAATTTGTTTCATGAAGTAAACATTCTTGGTATCTAGCAACCAATTTGCCTTAGTTGATGAAGTTCAAGTCATTAACTGGATATGGTTTAATACGTACATTATCTTTTGACTGATTGCTAGCTGTGGCTGCTTGTTCTGATGGGCCAGACCTTTTTTGAACTTGTCTGAGTATGACCTTTTGTTTGCTATTTATATATGTAATGGCATGACGAGGGGCGTGGTATATCCCAAATCTCACTCCTGTAACCTGGTACCACATGCTATTACATGCTACGATATACCTTGACCCCCATGCATGGTATCACTATCATACACTATCATATGCTATACTTAACATGCTATCATATACCTTGACCCCCATGCTATCACATGCTTATCACATGCTGTCACATGCTACCACATACTATCACATCTTATCACATACTATCACATGCTACACTATACCTTGACTGCTATCACATTGTTAATCCTGTAGCAGCATACCATCATGACAATTGTACAATGAGAAAGCACGTGTACAGAGATGAAAGCAAATTATGATACATCTAACCCACGCCAATGTATTGGAGTCAATGGGAAGCCTTGCAGCTGCATGAAGTTTATAATAAGCTGTATTTTGTACTACAAGTCACACAAGAAGCCGTATCAGTAGTACAAGTCATGCAAGAATCCCCTATCAGGTTCTACAAGTCACGTGTGTGTGTCTGAACATGCAATGAAATCAAAGGTTCCCATGATAAAATCATTATCACCATATAGTACCAAACTATACCAGAAAAAAAAAAATCAAATTTTTTGCTGTCTATTGTTAGTGCACACTCATAACAATACAGATGGCAAGAAACTCATGACATTTTCCGGTATATAGCTTTATACTATGGTGATACTTACATACTATCACATGAAGGTGTACATTGAAACAGATTACAGAAATGAATGCTAAGGATTGCTATTGGAGTTGTAGTCAAAATTACTCTCTGAAGTTTCAATCCAGTGGAGTTCATTTCCTCTGTGTTACATACTTCAGAAATTGTGCAAACAATTACAAATACTGAAGAATGCCATCAATCTCATGAGGCTCAATGGTTGCCATATGAATGATTAAGTTCTGCCATGAACCTGCTCAATATTAGTGGAATGTTGTGCCTCTGTTGATCTATAGTTTTGGAGGCCAGACTTTCAGACTGGTCTTTGCTCGCAAGTAGAAATGTGCTGACATTGAGAAGTCTGGCGAATAAGTGCATGTGAAAACTCATTGTTGACCTCATGCTGGACTAATTAAGAGTGATTGCTCATGTACATTGTGTTACCATAGTAAGTAACTTCATGCGATTTATTTGGATTAAGTAGTACCTAGCCACCTGTGTCTAGTCTATCAAGCCAAACCATCCAGAATTTAGCACTAAAATAACTATAAACTTGTTGACTATTGTGGAACAGGTGCAGCTCACCTCATGTTTATCAAAACTTGTATGTGTGATCATATGTTTTGTGGCATAATGATATTGGGTTGCTATGATTACAGCCAACATAATTGCTGCCATCCACAGATTGAGCATTTTGGTCCTTTCATCTCATGCTGCTCAGTCTGGGGATTGCAATTGAATTATGATCTATGACTATGTGATAAAACTAACGATAACCAGCTGAAATTTCATGTAGCGAATTGTTCAATTTCATATTCTTAGATAAGTATCTACAAACGTGGGTTTTTCACTAGCTTCTGATCTTAGCATTCAGTTTGTGCTACCTCACAATGTCTAACAGTGGTATTCACTGGACATTCCATGCATGCCGATGTCTAAGCTGTAGTTTGATAGGTTGACCTGTACTCTGACATTTACATGTGTGGCAGTCCCAGGGAGAAATCGAACATTTTTCCGTTGCGTATTTTGACTGTGTTGCTGTGTTAAAAGTGCTGTATTGCCAAACTTCTGTAAGGGTGGGGCTCATACGCGCTATGTAGACTTATCACATCTTCGCTGCACGTATGAGCCCTGCCCTTAACGGAATTTTTGCACTACAGCGCTTCGAACATGGTAACACAGTCGAATTGCACAATTGAATAGCGTTCGATTTCTACCCAGGACTGCCACATGTAAGTGCAGCATTTCTGGGAGTAATGATGAATATCTCTTTTTTTCTCTTCAGAGCCCACACTCACGATTGCAAACTTAAGAACTGCACTGGAGGAAGTGGAGTTGAAACATCTTGGTCATATCCTCAATGTACCACAGTCAAGACGAGGAGGCACTAAGGAAGCTATCATCGAAGAGTTCATCAGAAATCATCCTGCACCAAGCTGGAAGCTCATTGCTGATCAATTGTACACGTTGTATGATAGTGACCGTGACGAGTATGGTGTGTACCTCACAGTTCTCCAGAATGTCAAACGGAAGTACCTCAAAGGTAACAAAGTGATATGATCTTACACATGTATAGGATGCACACGTGAACTGAACTTTGTTCTGATAACGTACTGGCTGAAGTTATTCAGACTTGTAGCTTAAATTGGAATCATTACCCACAACAGCTGAAGTTGTGAACAATACATTTACAGGTTTTTGATCTCAAGTGCCTGGTTACAATGCGTCTTACCAGGTATACAGATGAAAATGATAGAGCTTGTCATCAAGAGTGCTATTACAATATTCTCATAAATATCAAACAACTGTTGCCTGCGATTATTCAGTGAACAGCAGATAGCCCTGATGACTGTTTCAGCGTGGTATTAAAGCAAATTTTAACCTTTTAATTGTGATATTTTTTCAGCCAATACTGTAATGTTGTCATTGCTCATTCAAGAGTGCATAAGAACAGGCGGCTTGAGTAAGAGCGTGTAACTCCAATAGAAGCCCATAGTCCGGTCAAAATTGTTGAACCATTCTAAAAATAGAACACCCAATTACGTGCTTAGCAATAATGGCTTATGTCTATGCAGCATGGACAGTATGTGTTACTGTTTTGTAGTACTGGGGGTGAATTCCAACTGTATTTCACGGAGTTACTCAAGCCGCCCGTTCTTATGCCTTTTGCCTCCTTACATAACGATGCCATAATAATGTTGGAAGCTAAACCACTGTGAGACCAATGATTGATTTGTGAAGTAAACTCCCCAAAGTTGTTTACATCAAGCACATCAATACAAGGGGAGTAAAGGTCACAGCTAGAGCATGTTTGTATATGTGGTATTGTAGACATTTGTTATAACCCAATTAACTCATATCTCACAAGTTACTTGTAGTTGTACTTGGAATGTGCTGTGTTCTGCTAGGACCTAGTGCTAGAAACTTGAGCCATGGGGCATTCTAAGTGGACTCTCAACCTTAACACTCTCATTAGTGATTGAGCTTTCAATAGTCAGGGTTGTCTAACTGGCAATTGGCCATCTGGACTGAAAACTGTCTCAGTGCTAGAATTGTAACTCTTACAAAGTGGATGGGGCTTTTTCTTTGCCTGTTTGTGCAAAAAAAAAGAACGAAGAAAGGGCACACCCATTGCCGATCCAAGGCCTTTCTACAGCCACCCAAGACAGCTGCCATGTGCATGGCACTCCATATCTAAATCAACCCACCTCTGCAGGTCGTGAAGATCTTCTTAGTATCTTATCATGCACTTAACACTTTAACCACCAATGACTTCTGTTAAAGTTGGCAGATTTGATCATGTCGATGTCACTTGACACAATGTACTTTGGACAGTAGAAAAGGTAGGAAGTTGTTGCTTTTGCCTATACCTATATATCATAGTCTCACAAAAGAGTGCCCGTGGGTGGACCACCTTACAAATCTGTCAAAGATGGGGATGGGTGCTCTTTCAGTATTTCCGCATATAGCCACAAAAGACTGCCCATGTCATGTTTGCAGTGACTTCATTTGATACCCCTAAAGCAACTGGACAACAGTAATATGCAGTGGAGCCACTAGTGGCTTCGAAGGTAAGTTCCAACGGCACACAACACTCTAAGTGGCACTCGCTATGCAAGACTGATGGCACCATTTCACCATGAGCATGATTGCAGAGTGTGACTGCATTAGCTACATATGTCAACGCAAAACAACTTTGTAAAAACCTTCAACGAAGCATAACACAAATTTACCTCAGATTTCCATAGCGCTTGAAGCTGTGCTTCTCTAACTCCACGAGTACACTTCATTAGCCAAGCAAAGCTCACACCAGGGTGGGTGGTCATTTGAGCAAACTTTGGTCCTATATAGAAAATTGGGCCAAAAGTAGGGAGTGGGCACTCTTTTGCAAGAGCACGGTACAATTCATCATCATTTAACTACTGTTACTATTGTGCAGTCAAGTATTGTTAAAACACAACATTCAAAGAGCACAATTGACCAAAAAAAATCCCCAACAAAAATTTGATAAGGGGCACATTAGATAAAACATGTATGTTGGAATGTTGTGGTTATGTGATCACATTGTGAATTGGATGCTGAAATGTATATAAGATGGGTAAATTCACAGCTTCACAAAAAGTGAAGGAGTGTCAGTGTTTAGCTAATTCTGTCTGGAGAATGCAACCATTGTTTGCATTGTGTATAATTTCCTGCAATCTAGTAAGTATTTGTCCCAACTACCGGCAACTGTTTACAGTCAGACAGGACTTGTTTTGGGGGGAACAGTATTTGGAGAGCAGCATTAAGCTGGTCATTTCGACTAATCCCCTTTACTACTCAGTGAGGTTTTCTTCTACTGTTGTTACATCTTTGTACAGGCACATTAACAAAATTCATTAATTAAATAATCTATGATGTCAGTTTGTTTGCCAGCTGTTATTAGCCATTATTGATTTAACCTGAAATTAAATATGTATTTTACAATGTACTCAATAGACACCAAAGCAGCACAGTACTCCATTCTTGCTGCATTTTAGTGCAACTTCAACTTCATGGAGGAACACACAAGGGCCCAGGATATACATTGTCATGGCTTGACTTCAACCAAATGTCAACATGATTAATAAAAAGGAGATCTAAAGGAGTCAAGTTAGCATCAATCCATGCATGAAACGTTAGTTGGAGACTCACGGGAGAGAGATGGCAAGAAGTACATTTTGATGTTGAACAAGGAGACAAGACAAAGAAAACCTTGACACAGACAACCAAACACCAAACTTCAGGAAGAGTCTTCAGAAGATTAGCAGAAGAGAAGACATGCATATGGTACAGGCAGCTGTAAATATAAACAATGAAATTTGTATTTGATAGAGACAAAAGTGGCTCATTTCTGAACTCTCAGAAGAGTAGATGGAGAGAAGACATAATACACAGAAAACAAGAGAGCCACATTTTGTATTGTGGTTGTGTGGTTGTATGAGAGAAGGTCACAGCTGATAGGTTGTCTTGTGATGGTTGTACTACACAACTGGCTGGAAGAATCCCTGATCCGATCATTCATTTTACACTGCATGTGCATGCACTATCATGTACAATGCATGTCATTCAAATATTGTCTGATACTATTAGTACAAGAACAGGAACATACAAGAGTTAAGTATTCTATATGCTGAACACCATTACTTCTGAAACAAGTTGCTGTATGAATGGCCAAGGCAAACTATAGGGAGAGTTGGGTGATGCCTCTCGGGAAAGTTAAATAATTATATGCTTATTCTATAATGCTGGGAAGTATTGTGGCCCTACACATGTCTGAATATACAAGACGGACACATGGAAGCTCGCTGAGAAAATGAGAAATGCCATCGGAGAACAGAAAATGGTAGACTAATGAGGCTGCATTCCCAGCATTTGGCCAGCAGGCATGAAACTCAGGAACAGAGGTTGTGCATCGACCGTTTGTGTACAGTATGAACATTCATCATCTTTCAACAGAGAGCATAGACAGAATGATGACATGCAAACAGGCGGCTAACTTTCATATCGATCACGTACATTAGTATCAATAGAGCTGGTTTGTGAGGCTAGAGGTGAAACTGGTGCATGACAGGTACTCAATGAATTCACAATATACAAGTTGTTTTATTGTCCAGTTTGATACCAGCTGAAGCTCATAGATGCTTGTTCTTCAAGATGCTTGGTAGCTAAATGTTTTAGTCTGTTTCAATTGATACGATTCTCGAGTCGAGATGTCACATGCAAATGGCTACATGCACAATACCATTGTTACCATGACCTGGAGTGTGAGTGGGGGCACTTGGGAGATGTATCCCACAGATTTTCAGATGTCCACAATGAAGAGGCAACATATACTCAGCTATGGGAAGAGGACTGAAAACAAGTGTGGATCTCAAGTATTTTGTCTTCACCTTCAGGTGTTGATGTAGGTGAAGTAGCATGGGTAGGAAGACAGGTGTTCTACCACACCATCAGTAGTGAAATCAGTGCTGCAAAGGTACCCTCGTAACACGATTTTTGGTATAAAATCCCCATCTCCCCCAACCCTTCCACCCTATCTAACGTGTCTTTTACTGCCTCTGGATAGTGTAGAGAATGACTGCAACCTAATGCACTCACTGTGTAGAGCATACAAGTCAATAATGGTGAATTCCTGATCGGCATATAAGCAGTGTATCCAATAAAGGTTGCAAGAACAAAGTACTTGTATGTAAGAATGCATTGTTGTTAATGGAACAAGAGCCATCCCAAGCAAAATTACAACCATGACACCCAATGCCTTCCTAACTGGTACTAGCTCTCTGTATCAGCAAGGTCAAGGTTCAGCAGCAACAGCCAAGATGACTTTTTTACCAAGGTGCTGAAGAATGTTCCACTTTCAACTTATTGGAAGTCCAGGGTAGGCTACAATCATTTAACTGGAATAGTGGACTGGAATGGTGGACTGACATTTTTTGTTATAAAAGTCACTTTTGTGCTCTCTAGTAAGACCTTACTCCCCTGTAGGTTTTGTCATGACACATTTTAATCCTGGAAACAATACATTGCTTGAGCAGTGGTGAGGCCTTGCTTTAACTTTGTGCTTAGTGTGCAGCATGGTGTGAAGTAAGTTTTGGCCTTGTACCCAGGCCCCAGGCCTGGGAACTATTATAACTTTCTCCTTCCATGTTATGGTACCATCTGAGGACCAGTCTTTAGTGAAGGTCAGGTCATTACATATGACACTTGCAGTTGGATAAATGACTTGTACACTTGTTAAGCGTATATCACAGTGCTGAATCTATGTGTTATCAAGCTGCAACTAAAGCAGTAAGACTCATTCAAGCAACATCTGTATTACCGATGGTGGATTCCTTGAGGCTTGTTGAGTAGACTTCATGGGATTAAGTGTGAATATGCTTCATGTCATCTAGTTAGTAAATATTTTTGCTAGAGTCTGTGAAGGAAAGTGGCTGTTTCTAAGTGCAACCTTACAGGTGAGCTCTCATTGACATTAGAGAGCCAAAAAATCATTTTTAGTACAGTCCACCAGTCCAGTGATTGTAGAGTACCAATGTTAGTAATACCAGACCTACCAAGTCTCACGCCTCCGACGTGAGTCTCACGCTTTGCAGGTCATTCCACGCCCAGATACACAGATCTCACGCCTCTTGAAATTAACGCGTTCCAGTCCTGCGCTAAACCACACCCTATTGTACTTGCTTCATACAAGGAAAAGCTAAGACGCTGCTCGGACTGTTGGTGTGCTCTATTTGAATCATGCCGGAAATGATATTGACTTCCATTCATTGTTCCAGCACCATAAAGCATAGCTGCTAACCTCGTGGAATGTAGTTGAAATCCTTCCTACACTCTCAGCGACCCACTCCTAAATCCTCCGACCTAGCGTGCGTTCCCAATGCATGCAGGCAGCGCCTAATAATGCGCGCGCGCCTTCCGATAATATACGCGTGCCGCCTTCATCACCTTTGGGCGCTCTGCTCCACATGCAATCCCGCACTCTTGTGCTATATAGTTTATTCGTGGTTTCGTCTCCATTCTTGCGCATCCTGCGTGCTAGCCTCGTCCGCCGGGTACCAGGCTACCTGCGTGCTCGTCGGGCACGACGCGCGCGAAACGTTTGGTCTCGGCACTCGGTCTCGGAGACGAGTGTACTGTTTGATTTTGCGTCGCTTCATTGTCATGTACAGCAAAATGTAATGACGGAGTAGCCCATTTTTTGGAACCTTAGGTAGTATTCAAAGAGAGAACATATCTACCCGCGTGACGAGGTATTCCAGGCCAGTGCAACCATGGAAATGCGAATTAAGTTTGCGAGATGTATTGCCAGGATGCAACGAGAGCTTCCTGGCCACTGGAAGTTATAATGCATAGAAAAATTTCAGAAGGTCTAATATTACAAAATTTTCCTGGGGGAACAGGGCCCCAGACCCCTCCCCCCCTATAATGCTGTAGCCTCATATCGACACATGCACATTACCTTCTAGCTTTTGATAACTTACTGTATGCAGAAGTGGGGGGAGGCCTGGGAGAGTTTACTCTATGAATCATTTCAATGTCTACCTAGGTAGGTAGCAGGGGCTTTGTTGCTACCCATTAAAAGGAATATGTTTTATTAATTCTGCATTCTGAACATAGATTGGCGCTTGTTTGTGATAGTTCAGGACTCCTGCACTTGGACAGACATTCCAAATAAGGCCTGTTTGTTTTTGCATAGCAAAGAGTGGATAGTAGGATAGCCTAACCTCATCCCCATGTCTTTCCAACCTCCATGGAGTTAGAATGCTTGCAGTATGCAATAGTGGAAGGAGAAGGCCTGTTTTTTTTTACCACATGATTTGTGGTACACACATCATCATGTTCTTGTATGCACAGCTAAGCTATCTTTGCTATGCATTATGTGGTAAGAACCCCAGGCCTTCTCCCTTTGTAAGTGATACATAAGGGGAAGGCCTTGGAATGAAGCTAGGATGGCCTGGGTGTGTGCTACAATATTTTTCTCATTGACCACAGCTGTGGATATAACAGTTGTGTTCATGTTTCTGGCTCTTTCCCACCATGAGATGTCATATTCAATGACATGTATCCTATCCTCTGATAACACTGGCCACAGAAAAAGAATTAGTAGCTGCATTCTGTTGCAGTTGCTCGTTCTCACTATATCACTAATGTTTCAGTTGTATAATGCAACTGTGCATATACACTGAACAAAGATGATGATAACCACCAACAGTGTTGTACCTGTATGTTTAGTTGGTGTGATGCAGTTACCATGTGACTGTCTCTGGTTTTGAAATGTGGTGAAGTCCGTTATCACTGGAACTGGCGAGAGTGGATCAGCTGCTGGATAATTACATGTATAGTTTGATAAATGGTGTTTGGCTGGAGCAAATACTTAGCTTTTGGAGGAGGCAAGCTATAGTACTTCCGATAGAGGTGGCCCATCATGTGGTCTTGCAGTGGGTGATAGTGTTTCCACTACTCTTGGTGTTTTGACAGGGTAACACAGGCTGAAGTCATTATCACATTTTAACATTTGGCTTCAATATTTCATATGGTTTTGTTTTTGTTTTTAGGTTACTTTAAACATTACTGCGCTACACAGATTTGAAGTTTGATTGAATGGTTGTTTCAAGCTTTATCCCACCAAATGAGGATGGTGATAGATTTATACTTTAAGGCTGTAAATGTGACTGTTCATGTTTTTTCAGTTACTCCTTTACACTTCACTGTGTAGTTAGGCAGCAGTAAGTAGAGGCATAGTATTTGTAAATTGGTTGAATGAATTGCTTACCGATGGCAAGCCCAAAATTTGGTGTCTTTTAAACTGCCTGCTTGTGGACCACCACTTCTGTGATCATATTCTTACAACCACTTCTCTCCTCTTTCTCTCATTAACTCTACAGTTGAATCTAGACACCTTTTCAATGAAGCCATGAAAAGTGGTCATGTTCGTTCTTTTAATACGGTTGCCCTCCTCGTTGGATCAGCGGGATCGGGAAAGACCTGCTCCAAGCATGTCATCCTGAATGAACAACCACCCGAGGTACGAGTCAGTACAGCCATTGCTGAAAGACCAGTGAAGGTGGTGAAGGTGCTCACCATCAATGGCTTAGAGTGGCGCAGGCTGACCCCAATGCAACAGAAAGAGATTCTAGCTAGAATAATGGCAAGTCGAGGCAAAGCGAAAGTAGACTTGGCAGTACCACAGCTACCAACTAGAAGTGACAGCCCAGAACCAACAAACAAACCAGACTCTAAGTCTCCATCAGTACCACTGGAACCCAGCAGCCCATCTCTTAAAACCAGGACTGCAGAAACTTCCACCACAAGATCTCATACTACTACTACTACTGCAGCTAAACAAAGGAGTGGTGAAGAAAGTAGTTTGGAGTCACCCACCACTGAAGAAGATTTTGTTGCACTGATTGATAACTCATCAGGATCTGAGCCGATTATGGAAGTGAACTTAATACACCTTGTTGATTCTGGGGGACAGCCACAGTTCCATGAGGTGCTCCCAGCTTTCCTTCGACGAAGATCTGCGTACATATTTGTTTTCGATCTTTCTGAAAACTTGGATGCACAACCGCAGATTGAATACTACAATGAAAATGGAACTTTAATTTGCAAAGCATGTCCAGCAGCACACACGAATCTGCAGATCTTTATGCACTGCATTCGAACATTGCAATCACACAAGTTCGGGGGAAAGGCTCCCAACATCTTTACGCTTGGAACACACAGAGACCTGGAGCACAAATGCTCAGAAACGAGAGAGGCCAAGAACCACAAGATAGCTGAGATGCTGCTACCAAAGTTTGAAGATGAGGTAGTGTACTACAATGTGCGAAAGAAAGAGCTGATCTTTCCTCTGAATGCCAAACTGCCTGAAGATCAAGACTGGAAAACAGCCAAAGAGATTCGAAGGCTTATAATGGAGAAGTGCTGCCCTCCACCAGATGATACTCCATTGCGGTGGTATGGTCTTGAGATTGCACTTCAGGAAATGGCTGAATCTCTCAAAAGGGGTGTCATGAGCAAGCAAGAGTGCTTCACTGTAGCTCTTAGGTTTCACTTCGATAGTGATTCTTTTGAGGCTGCCCTGCAACATCTGGATGGCCTAAACATCATCTTTTACTACCCTGACACCCTCCCAGATATGGTCTTTATTGATCCCCAGGTATTATTAGATAAAGTAACTGAGTTGGTGAAATTCAGCTACGAACTAAAGAATGAAAATGCTGATTCTGCCACCATGGCTAAGGGTGGTGAGTATCGGAAGTTTCAAGATCATGCATTAGTCACATCTGAGTTTCTGGCCTCTGACAAGTTTGGCAAGCATTACGTTTCCAACCTCTTTACCCCACTTGAATTAGTGAAGCTTTTTAGGACCCTTCTGATCTTTGCAGATTTCAACAACACTGAATATTTCATGCCCTGCCTCCTTCAAATATTCAGCTCTGAAGAGGTAGCCAAGCATCGACTTGATTCTTCAGCAGCAACAGTCCCTCTCATTTTGTGCTTTCCCCATGGAGGCCCACTTCTTGGGATGTTTTGCTCTTTAATAGTTTATCTGCTTTCTTCTGCAAACCAATTCCCTTCCCCGTGGAAGTTAGTGGTTGATCGCTTGAGTACTCCTGTGTGCCTCTTTCGCAACTGTGTCAAGTTCACAATCCCAGAGTATCCTGGCACAGTTACTTTGGTTGATTCTTTCTCATTCTTTGAAGTTCATGTCACAGGTCGTGGCAAATGTTGCTCGCAGGTTTGCTCCTCTGTTCATAGTGCTTTGTTCACAGGGCTGAGAAAGGCAGCTGCTAACCTGGGCTACAATAACAGTCAGCCCAGGGTTGCATTCATATGCCCTTGCCAGAGTGAGGGTCTCCACCCTGCCACTGTTGGTGCAGGAGGTGCTTACTGGAAGTGTACCCGAGATCCAGAGGTGTATGGAGACATCGATGAGAAGCAGCAGATGTGGTTAGCTGCCCATGGTGAGTTCAGTGTTACAAGGAGCATAGTCAAGATTTAGCATCATCTGGATAAGCCATATGGTATGAGTTTTTTTTAGTTTAGCTGTTTAGATTGATGTAATTAAGGATGTATTTTTTCTAATGTAATGACCTTGTTATTCTACCACATTTTTGTAATTTTTTACTAGTAACTGATCCTGTTCCACTTGTTTGTAGCTAAAACTGTCTAACAGAAGGCTACCTCTTATATATCAAGTTCACTATCTGTGTGTTGCTAGAAAACAAATGAATTGCATAACAAATGGTTGTTGTATTTGTCTTTTTTTAGTTGATCCCCCTGAGATAATTCGACATCCAGAAAGCCAGTCAGTAGCCACAGGAACAAAAACAACCTTCACAGTCAAAGCTACAGGAGATGAACTTCAGTTCCAGTGGCAGAAAGATGGCAAAGATATTGAAAGCAATGATCCTCGACTTCATTGTGACAGTACTGGAGATGCCAGTACTCTTCATATTCAGCACACAAAGAAAAATGACAAAGGTCACTACAGATGCCTGATACAGAATCCAGTTGAAAAGAGTGGAAAGCCTTCGCAGGGAGCTGATCTTTCAGTTTGTAAGCTTGTACTTCCATTTCAAGGCTTGTACTTTGATTGGTGAAAAATAGTTGGTGTATACTATGGTATGTTTTCTCATCTCCTTCCATTCAGTTGATCCCCCAAAGATTACCAAACATCCAGAAAGCCAGTCAGTAGCCACTGGAGCAGACACAACCTTCACAGTTCAAGCAACAGGAGATGAACTTCAGTTCCAGTGGCAGAAAGATGGCATGGACATTGACAGCAGTCAGCCTCGACTTCATTCCAACAGTGTTGGAAATGCAAGTACTCTTCATATTAAAGACGCAAATAACAGTGACAAGGGTCACTACAGGTGCCTCATAAGAAACCCGGTTGAACAGAGAGGAATGCTTTCAATGGAAGCTAATATTTCAGTGTGTAAGTTTGTAATTTTGCTTTGGGTACTTGGTCAGTTTCATGTTACTATGTTGTTTTAATCTTTCATCAGTTGATCTTCCTGAGATAACTCAAGGTCCAGAAAGCCAGTCAGTAGCCACTGGAGCACATACAACCTTCACAGTTGAAGCCAAAGGAGATGGCCTTCAGTTTCAGTGGCAAAAAGATGGCATAGACATTGATAACAGTGAGCCTCGACTTCACTGTGACAGTACTGGAGATGCTAGTACTCTTCATATTCAGCACACAAAGAAAAGTGACAGAGGTCGCTACAGATGCCTCATAAAGAATCCAGTTGAAAAGAGTGGAAAGGTTTCGCAGGAAGCTAATCTTTCAGTTTGTAAGTTTTTAATTTTGCTTAGTGAAGAATGGGTGCCTAGTTACTTCTAAAATCTTGTTACTTGATCTCATGTCCTTCCATTCAGTTTATCCTCCTAAAATAACTCGAGACCCAGAAAGCCAATCAGTAGCCACTGGAGCAGATGCAACCTTCACAGTTGAAGCCAAAGGAGATGGCCTTCAGTTCCAGTGGGAAAAAGATGGCATAGACATTGACAGTAGTGAGCTTCAACTCCATTGCAACAGCACTGGAGATGCCAGCACTCTTCACATCCATCACACAGAGAAAAAGGACAAAGGTCACTACCAATGCTTTGTAAAGAATCCAGTTGAGAAGAGTGGAAAACCTTCAAATAAAGCTGAACTTTCAGTTTGTAAGTTTGTACTTATGGCTCATGAAAACTGGGTGCTTAATATGTTACTGTATTTTGTCTCTTTTCAATGTTCAGTTGATCCCCCTAACGTTACCAATAATCCAGAAAGCCAGTCAGTAGCTACTGGAGCAGATGCTGCCTTCACAGTTGAAGCTACAGGAGATGAACTTCAGTTCCAGTGGCAGAAAGATGGCATAGACATTGACTCCAGTGAGCCTCGACTTCATTGTGACAGTACTGGAGATGCTAGTACTCTTCACATTCAGCACACAGAGAAACGTGACAAAGGTCACTACAGATGCCTTGTAACGAATCCAGTTGAAAACAGTGGAAAGGCTTCAAAGGAAGCACCTCTTTCAGTTTGTAAGTATGTAATTTTGTTTCACAAAAATGGGCACCTAATGTTTTTCTCATCTCCTTCCATTCAGTTGATCCTCCTAACATTACCAAAAATCCAGAAAGCCAGTCAGTAGCCACTGGAGCAGACACAGCCTTCACAGTCGAAGCTACAGGAGATGACCTTCAGTTCCAGTGGCAGAAAGATCGCATAGACATTGACAGCAATGATCCTCGACTTCGAACTGAATGCAACAGTCCTGGAAATGCCAGTACTCTTCACATTAAAGACACAAAGAAAACTGACAAAGGTCACTATAGATGCCTTCTGAAGAATCCAGTTGAAAAAAGGGGAAAGTTTTCACACGAGGCTAAACTTACTGTCTGTAAGTTATCAGCATGGGATGGACTACAATTTTACGCAATACCTCTTATGCACTGGCAATATTATTCTCCCAAACCTGCAGGCTGTGACTACAAGCAAATCCTGATAGTAGGTGGTGTTCTCTGTTTACTTTTGCTGGCAGTACTTGGAATTGTATCACATTTGATGCTCAAGGAGAGTAAGTTACACCTGCCGCTGACTAGTGTTTCAGTATGTTGTGCATATGAACGTGTGTGTTAGTGCACCATGTAATTGTGTAGCTTTGCATCATGTTTGTGTACACTGGGTAGATTTGGAACTGTATTCTTGGGCCAATTTTGAACTTTTCTCATTCAATTTCAGATCCTTCCAAAAAGTCACAGTCACATGAGGAAGCACCATTTAAGTTTGGTACGTTATCTATCAAGCAAGGCTATATTGTTTATAGTCCATCCCCTGCTTTCTCTTGTAGCTAAATCTGTGGATGATGCTATCAACCACCCTGCCCTACCACATTCTGATCAACCTGCAGTTTCATACAGAAGTAAAACAGGTAAACATTTACCATTCATGCAAAATTGTTAGCCAGACAAGATAATACTCTCACAATTTCCCTGATAAATTAATATGCCTCTTCTTACAATCTGCAGGGTATCCTCCTGACCTTCCTACCCTGCGTCATTTTCCTGTAAAGGATGGATTCATTGACATTGCAGCAAAGATTGGAACAGATTACGAACTGTTTGGAACATTTCTCCTTCAAGATAATGATGGGAATAAAGTGAAGAGCATTGAAAGGTCTGAGCGTGGTGATCCACTTCGCATCACAGTTGAGATCCTTCGACAATGGCTACAGGGAAATGGAAAATTGCCAGTTAGCTGGCAGACACTTGTACAGTGCTTACGGAACTCAAACTTGAATGTTATTTCTAACAGCATCAAAACGTCACTGTTAGAGCATGGTTTGAGCAATGATTTGGAACATGCTCACTCAGATGAACTATAGGAAACCCGAATGGTAGCTACCAACAGGTGTGTGTGTGTGAGTGAGTGTGTGTGTGTGTGTGTGTGCGTGCGTGTGTCCGTGCGTGCATGTGTGTGTAGACCTTAGTCATTTGATTTTCCCTCCTGAGAAGTGTTCAGACTCCCAATATACCTGTAACTTGCTATACCAGGACAAAAATTTACTGCTAGAGTTTCAGTGCTAGCAAGAATAGCGTCAATTGGATCCATTACTATTCCACCCTCTCTCTCTGTCTCATGCAGATAATTACTAGATGTAGAGAAGAGTTTGACTATATAGTTAGACGGACTGATGGTTATGGAAGTCTTATGGACACTACTGTTCTGCACTCTCACCTTCCAATGTTCATGTGTTTTGTTTATCCATTGTCTTGTAACATTTCATCTTCACGTGATCTCTTCATACTTTTTATGTCATTTCCTAACTGATTTGCATACTTTTGGCCATCCCCACTTATTTTTTTTTATTTATAAAAAAATTAATGGTTTTGCCCAAATTGGTGCAATGAACGGCATTGGGGGAGCAGTGACAAAAAGTGAAGAGCATGTATGAACAAGTGCATGATTCAACCCGTAATGACCCGAGCTGATCGGATGTCGGGTTCCGGTCGGATGCAGTCCAGGGTTTAATTTACTGATCGATGCTTTTAACCTTTGACCGTACTGAACAAATAGTGAACTATAGACCCCTTGCAATGACGTCATCGAAAATACGCGTCGGCCATCTTGGAAGACAACTCGCATGCGCAAATTTATGACGGCATTGCAGATAACACGGGAATGGCGAGTAAAGGCGCTATTTTGCAGGGCTACAAGGAATCGTTGGTTGATTCACGCTCAAGGGAGAGGTATGCGGAAAAGCTGGAGCTGATAAACGGAAAGGACCCGTATGAGTTGCCTAAGCAAGCGTGGAAAGATGATGTGGACTTATGGCCTTGCATCACTTACATCAATGTTGGAATGTACCTGGTGTTCTCTCCAAGCGCATACACTGGAGAAGCTCTTATGAACTACAAGAGTCTTGAGTGCTACCAACGATTCCTTGCAGGTTGGGTGAGAGAGATCTTAGTGCTAGCAGAGGGGGAGAGAAGAATTCTGACAGCAAAGGTATTAATTGTTGCTAATGCATATTGAAAAAGTGTCAATTTTTTTTGTAAACCCATAGGTTAACCACTCTCAAAGGATGAGAGAAAAGCCTTTGTTGCCGTGGGTGATAGCTGAGTCATCTGGCAAGGTCCTTGCTTGTCATTGCAACTGCATGGCTGGACTTGGAGAGACTTGCAGCCATGTTGCTTCACTTCTGTGGGCTGTTGAGGCTGGGGTTCGGATGAGAGACTCTATGACTGTGACACAGAAAAAGGCTTACTGGGTCCTACCACCTTCAGTTAAAGAAGTACCTTATGCTCCTCTCAGCTACATCAACTTTTTGGGTCGTTCTGGTTCCCTGACAGCACTCCGATCACTTTCTCCTGTGATTTCACCACCACTTACAACTGGACCAACCACAGCATCAACTTCTCCTGTGATGTCACCTGCACCTTCACAACCTTCCCCACCCTGCAGCACTGTCCCCACTCCATCATCTGAGGAAGTAGGTCACTTGTTTGCCTCTTTGTCAACATGCTCCACCAAGCCAGCTATTCTTGCTCTATTGGACGACTACTCATCTAACTACATCCCAAGCTCACTTGCAACGGGACTACCCATTTGTTTGTCAGATATTGCCAAACAAGAGTATGTGAACAAGCCATTTGATGAATTGCTTCAAATTGCGGCAGAGACGGAGATAGTTGTGAGTGCATCCCAGGCTAAGGCTGTTGAAGAGCAAACAAGAGGCCAAGCTAACTCTCGTCTTTGGTTTCGAATGAGAACTGGACGAATTACAGCATCAAAACTGAAAGCAGTGTGTTCTACTGATCCAGCAATGCCATCTGCTAGTCTCATCATGTCAATCTGCCACCCAGAGCTATCCAAGTTCAGCACTACAGCCACCACGTGGGGGTGTGAACATGAGAGTGTGGCAAGAGAGAAGTACAAATCTGTAACATCTCCTCATCATGACACATTTTCCTTAACAGCATGTGGGTTGTTTATACACACAGAATATCCCTTCATGGGAGGATCACCTGATGGATTAGTCAACTGTCTTTGCTGCGGCAAGGGGATATGTGAAGTTAAGGTCAGTATCTATTACAAACACTTCAATGCTGGCATGTATAATTATATATTCTGGATACGCAAGCAGTTTTGAATTAAAGCAGTTATGACTCTTTCCACATGCAGTGTCCACATTGCCAACGTGATGAGTCAGTTTCAGCAGCAGTAGAGAATCCCAAATTTTGTTTAGAAGAGATAGGGGGATCATACCAGCTAAAGAAGAGTCATGCATATTACTACCAGGTATTAGCATGTATAGTTATTCAATTTGTAGTATATGTAATGAGTTTCTTGAATTAAGAAATAGCTCAGATACAATTGGGGAATATGCAGCTTAAATAGTGCCCAGAGAGAGAAATGCAGGTGTACAGTTTTCAAGAAATACAGCTGAGTAGTGTAAATACTGATGGGAATGTACAGGCTGTACACAATTTAGCAAATTAAGTCATGTAAATATGTCCACTGTTCATCACATATATACTTCATCTGCATACATTATAATTTTACATATGCAGGTGCAATGTCAGTTGTTCTGTGTTAACAGAGCATTCTGTGACTTTGTATTGTGGACTAATGAAGACATACACATTGAAAGAATCTACCCCGATGAAGAGTTTTGGATTTCGTGCATTGGGAAGGCTGAAGTTATTTTCAAGACGGCAATCTTACCACAACTTCTTGGAAACTTCTTTTCTCGTCCGCCAAAAAATCCTACAAGTGTACTTCCAAGTATCTCTGATGAACCAGGGCCATCTACAAGTACTGCTGCAGAAAGCTACTGCTACTGTCGGGGCCCAGAGCGTGATGACATGATAGCCTGTGATAATCCAACATGCCCATATGTTTGGTTTCACTTTGACTGCTTGAAGCTCAGCACTACTCCACGGACTAAACAATGGTTTTGTCCTGAATGTAGAAAGCTTCCTCAATATTCAAGGAAAAAGAGGAAGGCAAACTGATAATGATTATTTATACATCTCTTCATTAACATGTCTTGAACAATAGTATTAATCAAAAGGAATGACAGAATCACATATATTGCTCAATGCACAACACACAACAACAACTTTGTCTATTAATGGTACACCATCGTCCCTAGGTGTAATGAAGTCGATAGGTAGTGTTCCACTCAAAAAAGTATACTTCTGGCGTATGAATCCAATAACACGCTCAACATGAATACATACATTAGCAATACGCCTGGTCTGCTCAACATCAATGCCTGTAAGCTGCTTTTTTCCTTTAGTAAATGCTGGAATGGCCATACGTGCACAGCAGATCCCAACAGAGTCTTGAATATCAAAGCCCCGATCGGCTAACACAGTGTCTCCTGGTATAAGGTAAATCAAAAGTCCACAGTTCTCAGTTAGGTGTTTGTCACTGACACGTCCACCCCAGCCATCCGAAATAAATGATACTGTTCCCTGTGGTGTAATTCCAATTAAGTACTTCACTGTGTTATGATGTTTGTAAGAGGAGTAAGTTTGTGCTCTGGCTAGAAGATTCATTGGCCTTTCAATGAATATCTCAAAGCAGTCAATGATAACTGCACAACTTGGACAATGTTTCCGGAAGTCCATAGGCATTGTTTTTCGTAGATTATCTCGGTTGGGCCAGAAAATGAGAGGTTTTAACCTAGTACACATGACCTCAATTACATACGTGAATGTACGACTTACAGTTGAACTGTGTACATTAAATCGGTAGGCTAAGTCTTGCCCAGAAAGATTGAGCCTCAGTCGCATCAGAGTCAAAAGGAGTTGTCGGAATGGTGTTAACGCTCTCCGTGATGCAGTGCTAAGCTGAGGCTTCAAGTATATAAGCAGCACCAGAAGAACTTCCCACGTACTTTGGTATACCTGTGAAAAAACACACTTTTTCATCATTATCCCTAAAGCTTTCCTCGTCTAATGTATTTGCACATAGCTTTTCATGGGTTCTAGCCAACTCCTTTTTCACTTCAAGTTCACATCTGCTCTTTTGTAGTTCACACTGTAACTTTTCAACCTCATCTTTCTCTTGATCCTTTTGTGCCTGAGTCCTTTTCTCTTCCTCTCTTATCCTCTCTTCTTGTTTGTCCCTTTCTTCCTTTGCAATGGCTTGTTCTTCATTCAACTTTCTCCTTTTTGTTGCTCGTCCTACTGCTCTGTTATGTCTGCTCAATGAATCTCCTGTTTTTGCCTCACAGTGCCACAAATTCAGCGTTGGAACCCAGTCCGGATTTGTAGTGTCATACAGTTTCGCTGGTTTACCGCTTGTAAAATGGTCAGAACAAACCCTGATGTAGGGGTAGCTTTCGGCTTTGAGATCCTTTCGACGAATTGCCGCTAGCCAATTCCGCAGTCTCCTCTCGCTCAACTGCTCCGTCTGCGCCCCTTGGTTTTTAATAATGGCAGGCAAGCGGTAAAAACTGTTATCATTGTCTCTTCCCGCTCTATTCGCACAGCCAACGATCGCACAAAAGTTCACCATTTCTACTTGTCCTCCAAGATGGCCGCCGTTACGAAAGCCACGCCCATTGCAAGGGGTCTATAATAATACCCGTGGATCTTGGAACATCTTGGACACAGTGTGGTAAGGGTAGCTGTATTTAAGTCGCCATGCACACTTGCACGGTACGATTGATGTTCTGTATCATCCTACAGCAAAAATAGGAAAAGCAGACTACTAGAGTAGCTCATCAATCACCGGACACTAATACTTAATTCTGGACACCATCAAAGTGTCGGACAACAAATCTTTAAAGGTTGTATAGCTGCTAGCTGATCTGACCTACTCTAGCTAGACCGTGACATAATCAATGAATTTCTCCTTTCCATGTCCTCGTTCCCCAGTTCCCATTTCCTCGTTCCACACTTCCCCTATTTCGTTTCGAAGGCGCGCCATGTGCTAGGGCAAACCACTCCCGTTCGGTTTGCGAGATGTTGTAGGCAGTGTTGACATTGACCCAAGCTGTTTACATTGAGTTGGTTGTAAGCCCCCCTCCAGCGAGCGCCTGCATAGCCGCATGCATGTACGCAAACATTGCCGGCGGGTCGAGAGTACGCTCCGATCGAACATCAGAGTGCTAGCTAGCTATTTGTGTGTAGCGCAGCTGTAACCTATTTGCTAAAACCCTACAGAAACATAGTCCGCAGTTAGGGGTCACTTTCCGAGTAAGGTAAGGCGGGGCTATTTCGACGGTGGGGCAATTCCGACAAAATGGAATTAAACTCGTTGCTCTCTGTACAAGGAAAAGGGTACTGAGTTTTCTTTAGTATCACACTGTAGGCTGACCCTTTACTATGCGCAGCATCCACTTTTAGTTCACGTCCTCATAGTAATTTAGCCGCGAGCAGCGCTTTTATCAAGCCAATATCGCAAAATTTAACCATAAAAATTTATCAATAAAACGGTATAGGCTCAGTAATCAAAATACGTACACAAATCAAACCTGTAAGCTACCCTGAGCCGTTAACAAGCATCTGAAAGGCTTGCTGAAGGCTGTTGCCATTGCTGCGTCGCACGCCGAGTGGACAGACCAGCCCCACCCCTTTCCGTGTTCTTTGCAAACACTTAGATCAGTTGTGACAACTGTTGGAGGTAATACCACTTCAGATGTGTGAGTTTAAAGTAAATATAACAGCAGAAAAAGAGTATACTAGTGTTGTATCGATGCAAATAGTATCTGCACTGTCCTTTTTCTATTAGCCATGCAGAGGCCTACTAAATGCATGTGAACGGTTCAAGTAACTATGCGTGATAATAACATAGTTTTCCTTCTTTTGCACCTGGTATCGTTTAACGTTCGTCCTGGTAATCTTTTCAGGATGTTTGCACCGAAAGTATGGCGTCCATGTCGGTCTCGTGTAACTTGTCGGAATTGCCCCATCATAGGGTTGTCAACATGAAAAATGAACTTTACAAGTAGAAAACATTTATACCCTCATAGTTTTACTTTGCCTATGGTGAGTTGCACTGTGCAAAAAGTTGGACGAAAATATGTTGATTTCCATGGAAATGGGATGTGTTTGTACTACACTGCAACACCATGGTTTAGAAGAAATCGTCTGAAAATTGGTCTACTATACCTAGTAAAACAATAGTTGGTGGCTGAGCTTTGAAATTACATTTCCAGCTATGTGAGTCCTTGGACAAACTCTAAAAGTGATAGGAAGCCATTATCATGCATTGTCAGGTTTGGATCTCTAAGAAGAGTCAGTCAAGTCACACTGATTCAGGGCAATGTTCGGAGAGAATTATCAATGAACCATGAATTCACATATGTATAAAAATAAGTTGAGTAGTCCATGTATATATGAACAGCAATTTCAGGGGCCTGTAAAAGCCTCTAGCAGTTTATTGTCAAGTTTGTGCATGGATCCTCTCAGTCTGCATGTGAACACAAAACAATAACAATGGCATGATAACAAAGGCATCAGAAGCGAAGTGAACACCTTTATGTAGTAGTACTGGTTTTAGTCCCACTACTTCTACCAAGCCAAAGGTGCATGAATCTACAAAGTGACATAGCAGAGACAGCTAGGGTATGACTGTGGGTCATAATGCTATTAATAGATGCTGTTGTATGGCCTCACATACAAGTATGTTGTATCTACAGTATAGCATTGTAGTATAAAACTGTTACAGTATCACCAGCTATGAAACACATGAATATACATCTTGGAAGTCTACAGCTTCGAATGTGACAGAATCACATGCCAATTCATCTTTGAGGTCTATATGGCCTTGAAGTTTTGACAAAACAGGTCATACTGCATCATGGCTTCCTATAAATAACTATCCACTCTCAGAACAAGTGACTTTCTAAAAGCAGCCAAGGAAACAGCCACATATTCTCACTTAACTCGAGGCAAACTTCATGATTCTAAGTGCAGCGATCAATTTCATTATGCCTACTGGAGGTTGTGAGGCGACATCCTGCTTTTCTATGGAGCCTAATACGGGTATTCTGAACTAGTGACTTTCAACAAGCATTTTAAAAGGTGACCGCATGCAATGATAGGTATCAACAAGGCAACAATAAACCAAGGTGCAGTGTCTTTGCAACTCACTTGTAGATCTGGATACAGAGCTTGAGTGAAATCGGCAAAATAGCACTCTTTCAGTTATCTATGCGAAAATTAAAGTCTTGCAACTGATATGGGTCTGTTACAATCTGAGGCCGTTGCTGGTACATTACAAGAGCCCAAAAGAACATCGCACGCTTCTCTTGAAACTTTCGCACGTGAGCAAATTACGTAATCCCAAATAGTTGACTCCAAACGCCCGGGAGAATCGCTGCCGTTTCCACTAACGTAGAGATTCCGGACAAAAAAAATGCTCATCTATTACTAGCAGATGAACAACTATTCCAACCATATACGCATTTTAGTGTTACTCTATATCTTCATTTTCACGTTGTCAACCCTACCCATCAGCAATTTTGTGGGTAGGATAACATATACCTGCGGTGTAGCAAAGGCAAGGTGCTAGTTCTGCGGTACCGGTGATTCGTGCAAAGGTCGAAGGTTCCTCTAAACGTTGGTGGGGAGAGCAAGCGGGTTCGTTGCAAAGCAGAGCTAGTACGGGTAACTTCGCAAATTTCTGTCGAAATAGCCCCGCCTTGCCTTACCGATGGTTCGGACAATTGCCACTTTTACAGCTGTGACTGCATAGATCTTAATCGAGTGAGTCTGGCAGTTATCTATCTTGTTTGTCTTGATGATGTGAAGAAGCGTCCCAAGTACGGACGCATAGCGTTCAGCAGTCCGAGAGATATCGTGCTGTCCGCGTGATGGTGTCCGATAACGGATGGGTTACTCTATAATAAAAGCCTAGCTGGGTTTGTACACGAGCTATGACATAGTGTTATCTGTGAATCGTTGATCATGAGCGCGAGCTGGCCATCGGTGAAAGAGCTGAGCTATACACAAAGAGTTTAGTTCTCTCTAAAGCCAAGCCAGCAGACTGGTGTTGCCCAAATTATCACTCAAGCATACCCTGATGAAATTAGATTATGCTGCTGTTGTGTACTGGTACCACATCAGAGTTTGCCTTTGGCAAGTTTGGGTAGTCAAATAAAGCCAGATTTGGTGAATGCAGCTAGTTCTCAGTCAGGACCAAAGAAGTCACTAGATAATGTTACTTAGTTTAGGCTACTCCAAATGAGACTATAGTTTCCCATACTGGCTTCTGTCATTTTACATGCTGGCGGGCGGTCTATTACCATTAACCATTACTATGAATTGCATTAAAAGATGCAAAAGAAACCCACTCAGGCCGGAACCCGACATCCTTGAGCTGTTGAACCCATTCACACTAATAGCGTTCCACCGAAGCGGGCGATGTTGGCACTATGTCTGCTTTTACGCAAGTCTAATACATTAATGCTACGTTTGCTCCTGTACTATGTACTAGTGCGTGCTGCACATTGGATGACATTAATGCATTGCAGATAATTAGAATAATAATGGCCATAATGGTCAAGTGGGGTGGTAGACTCCGGAGGGGACAGGCAGAGGACGGGAAACTATAGTCTCATTTGGAGTGGCCTTACACATTCTAATTAAGACCGACTAGTACTGTTAAAAGTAGGGTGTAGGCCATGGACTGTTTTGTTGTGAAATAAATTGATTGGGACAGACACTCAGTGACCAATTGCAATATCTAATGGTCCTTGCATAGTCAGTAGCTGTTGAAAAGCCTTCATGAATGGGGCAGTGCTTAGTAGCTATCCTTCAGTAATTGGAATCCAGAAACTGCTACGCAATGTATCTAAAGATAAGATTAATCCGTGTGTTTGCCTGGGCTAATGCTTTTAGAATGGGTACAATGTCAGATTTTACCATGCATCTCTATATCTAAATGGTGTTGGGGGTTGCTTAGCATTATCAACATATACTCTCTTCCTGTTTCCATTTGTCAGTGACATTTCCATGCCATGTATTGTTTCTCTTTGTTCTGCAGTGGCAGTAGAAAACTTGCAGACATGAGGAGGAAAATCAAGACAGTGATATTCCTTGTTATGATAGCCTTGGTGACTGCGCTCCTTGTCCACTCCTACTCTCATGCAATGATACCACAAGACTTGGTCAGCAACATGAGAGCCAAGTATCTGGGTTTCTCTGGGGTTAAGGGCCATGTGGATTCATGGAGTAAACATCATATCTCCCTGAAACAAGGCAAACGTGAACATAAACCTGGTTTTGTTGAAACAGAAATTAAAAGGATACATGTGACTTCAGCCAAAAGCATGTTAACACAATCTGTTGTCATTTCCAAAGAGAGTGAGTTCATAAACAAAGTGCAAATACCTGCTGAAGTACAAGATGTTAGAATGGTCAGGTTGAATGGGCACAAAGAAGTAGTTAGAACCATTTCCAGTGGAAGCAGCTACACCCATAAAGAAAGCCCTGTACACGGTGAGAGAGGACATGGTATCTCTGAGTGGATACCAGATGAAGGTTCAGATCATATTTATCCTAACAACTGCAGTGATCCACTTTGCTTGGAGTATTTAACACAGCTAGACAAGAGAAATTTTGAGACGTGTACCTCAAGGGCTCGAGTGCGGTATAGCCAGCTGTTGAAGTTGAATGACACTGATGTTACTTTGCCCCCAGGGAAATGTCACTTTATGAATGGAACAAATCGGGCAGCTGTTGCACTGGTTAGTTTTCCTGGGAGTGGAAATACGTGGGTGAGAGGATTACTGCAGCAGGCTACTGGAGTCTGTACTGGTATGACGTCTGTGTGTTTGGAGAGTTGAATATGTGCACGTTCTGTGTGCATATGTGAATGATTGTGCATGTGTTTGTCTGCATATGTTCTGTGAATTGTGTGCATGGTGTATCTTCCCTTTCCCACTCTCTCCATTGCCTCCCACAAAACCTACAGGTGCTATCTACTGTGACAGAGCTCTCAGGATCAATGGGTTTACTGGAGAGGGTGTGCAGAGTGGAACAGTGTTGGTTGTCAAGGCACATAGTGTCACACCTCGCTGGATAACAACTAAGAAAATCGACTTTGACAGTAAGGTAACTCAACTATATAGCATTAGTGTTGCAAGATGTAGCCAGCTAGTTCTAGAGCACTTATACAATTACATCACTTTGTAAGAATAGAGGAGTATAATGGGTCATATCGTTTATAGAAAGTGTAAAGTA
This sequence comes from Agelas oroides, assembly GCA_949130485.1. Taxonomy (NCBI): domain Eukaryota; kingdom Metazoa; phylum Porifera; class Demospongiae; order Agelasida; family Agelasidae; genus Agelas; species Agelas oroides. The sequence goes on from OX422185.1 coordinate 13,324,880, forward strand.
ATAGTTTACGCAAGTTCTAAATACTTGTTGTAGTTTAACATCAAACATCAGTTTTAGTTTACTGTTTCAATGTCGTGTAGTTAGATATACTACCTATACTCAGAATATAAACACAATACACACAACCAGATTGATTACCCTCAGCTATGCCTTGGGTAAACCATCCAGCAGAGTACATCTGTGTTTATACTCCTCATGATTGGTTGTACATATACAATAAAACCTCTTCTTTGTTACTTCTTCTGTGCCAGCTATATACTAATCAAGATTACCAGCAACTTATTATGATCAACGTTTAGCGTATCACTGACATACCAGTACAAATCATGCTTAAATGTGGCTAGCCCTCTTGTTCCCTGTTCTATAATCCCCAAGTCTAGAAGACTTCACAGTGCTCATGTATGCTGCAGAAGATGAATTGTGTAACTCCCATGCAGGGAAGGCCTCTGTACAGTTCTGCCATTCTCCTTGTGAGAAACCCGCTTGATGCTCTGGTGTCAGAGTGGAACAGGAAGAAGGTTCTTGAGATGAAGGCCGGTCAGAATGGCTCCTCACACACCACCTCAACAGGGCCAGAGTTCTTTGGTGGGTGGAGTCTGTTGTGATGGTAGCATGGGTGATATGGCTGTGTTTAGATGTTCAGGAAGTTGGTCCCATAGTAGCCTCATTCAAGTCCTTTACCACCTCCAGTATTTGATCACTTCCAGTATGCAAAATAATAATATGGAGGGGAGCATGTGATGACATCAGATATATAGACAGAGGGTAAATACATGAGAGGCAGTGTCGATCATTATAATTCCCAAACTCTGTGTTGAGTATAGTCATCAGTGTACTGTATTATGAGCTGTACTGATGCTCTCTTGCATACATTTGGGCCTCCATGCCCTTTTGCAAGGAAGGCCCTTGATTGGGCACCTCTGCATGTCTACCTGACATTGCATATGATAAAACCACCCAGGCCTTCCCCTCTGTTTTTGCATACTGCAAGCAATCAAAAACCGGTAGTGGAAAATTATGACCTGGGAAAGAGGTTTGGCCATAGCACCATTACCAGTACATAATGATTGATTGTTCACACTGGTGTACAACATACGCACCATTATCTATAATGTCACTGTGGTTTATTTTAACAGGTGTGTGTGTGTGAGTGTGTGTGTGTGTGTGTGCGTGCTGCGTGCGTGCGTGCGTGCGTGCGTGCGTGTGTGCGTGTGTGTGTGTGTGTGTGTGCGTGCGTGCATGCGTGTGTAGACCTTAGTCATTTGATTTTCCCTCCTGAGAAGTGTTCAGACTGCCAATATACCTGTAACTTGCTATACCAGGACAAAAATTTTACTGCTAGAGTTTCAGTGCTAACAAGAATAGCGTCAATTGGATCCATTACTATTCCACCCTCTCTCTCTGTCTCATGCAGATAATTACTAGATGTAGAGAAGAGTTTGACTATATAGTTAGACTGACTGATGGTTATGGAAGTCTTATGGGCACTACTGTTCTGCACTCTCACCTTCCAATGTTCATGTGTTTTGTTTATCCATTGTCTTGTAACATTTCATCTTCACGTGATCTCTTCATACTTTTTATATCATTTCCTAACTGATTTGCATACTTTTGGCCACCCCCACTTCTTTATAATGTTTCTTGCGTTTTTTTGTAAAAAAATTAATGGTTTTGCCCAAATTGGTGCATTTATGGGAATGAACGGCATATTGGGGGAGCAGTGACAAAAAGTGAAGAGCAAGTGCATGATTCAACCCGTAATGACCCGAGCTGATCGGATGTCGCGTTCCGGCCGGATACAGGAAGCTAGGGTCTGGGAACCAAACTAGTCCGGGTTTAGTTTTATAACCTTTGACCTTACTGAATAGTGAACTACCCGTGGATCGTGGATCTTGGAACATCCTGGACACAGTGTGGTAAGGGTAGCTGTATTTAAGTCGCCATGCACACTTGCACGACGATCGATGTTCTGTATCCTACAGCAAAAATAGGAAAAGAAGACCACTATAATAAGCCTAAAAGCCTAGCTGGGTTTGTACACGAGCTATGACATAGTGTTATCTGTGAATCGTTGATCATGAGCGCGAGCTGGCCATCGGTGAAAGAGCTGAGCTTTACACAAAGAGTTTAGTTCTCTCTAAAGCCAAGCCAGCAGACTGGTGTTGCCCAAATTATCACTCAAGCATACCCTGATGAAATTAGATTATGTTGCTGTTGTGTACTGGTACCACAAATCAGAGTTTGCCTTTGGCAAGTTTGCGTAGTCAAATAAAGCCAGATTTGGTGAATGCAGTTAGTTCTCAGTCAGGACCAAAGAAGTCACTAGATAATGTTACTTAGTTTAGGCTACTCCAAATGAAACTATAGTTTCCCATACTGACTTCTGTCATTTTATATGCTGGCGGGCGGTCTATTACCATTAACCATTACTATGAATCACATTAAAAGAACAATGAATATATAAATTCATGCGAAAGAAAACAACTCCGTCAGAATGTCCACATCCTTGAGCTGTTGAACCCATTCACACTAATAGCGTTCCACCGAAGCGGGCGACATTGGCACTATGTCTGCTTTTACACAAGTCTAATACATTAATGCTACGTTTGCTCCTGTACTATGAACTAGTGTGTGCTGCACATTGGATGGCATTAATGCATTGCAGATAATTAGAATAATAATGGCCATAATGGTCAAATGGCGCGGTAGACTCCGGAGGGGACAGGCAGAGGACGGGAAACTATATTCTCATTTGGAGTGGCCTTACACATTCTAATTAAGGCCAACTAGTACTGTTAAAAGTAGGGTGTGGGCCATGGAATGTTTTGTTGTGAAATAAATTGATTGGGACAGACACTCAGTGACCAATTGCAATATCTAATGGTCCTTGCATAGTCAGTAGCTGTTGAAAAGCCTCCATGAATGGGGCAGTGCTTAGTAGCTATCCTTCAGTAATTGGAATCCAGAAACTGCTACGCAATGTATCTAAAGATAAGATTAATCCGTGTGTTTGCCTGGGCTAATGCTTTTAGAATGGGTACAATGTCAGATTTTACCATGCATCTCTATATCTAAATGGTGTTGGGGGTTGCTTAGCATTATCAACATATGTTTCCATTTGTCAGTGACAGTTGGAAACTTGCAGACATGAGGAAGAAAATAAAGACACTGATACTCCTTGTTATGATAGCCTTGGTGACTGCGCTCCTTGTCCACTCCTACTCTCATGCAATGATACCACAAGACTTGGTCAGCAACATGAGAGCCAAGTATCTGGGTTTCTCTGGGGTTAAGGGCCGTGTGGATTTATGGAGTAAACATCATATCTCCCTGAAACAAGACAAACGTGATCATAAACCTGGTTTTGTTGAAACAGAGATTGAAAGGATACATCTGACTTCAGCCAAAAGCACGTTAACACAATCTGTTGTCATTTCCAAAGAGAGTGAGTTCATAAACAAAGTGCAAATACCTGCTGAAGTACAAGATGTTAGAATGGTCAGGTTGAATGGGCACAAAGAAGCAGTTAGAACCATTTCCAGTGTAAGCAGCCACACCCATAAAGAAAGCCCTGTACACAGTGAGGGAAGACATGGTATCTCTGAGTGGATGCCAGATGAAGGTTCAGATCATATTTATCCTAACAACTGCAGTGATCCAGTTTGCTTGGAGTATTTAACACAGCAAGACAAGAGAAATTTAGAGACATGTACCTCAAGGGCTCGAGTGCGGTATAGCCAGCTGTTGAAGTTGAATGACACTGATGTTACTTTGCCCTCGGGTAAATGTCACTTTATGAATGGAACAAATCGGGCAGCTGTTGCACTGGTTAGTTTTCCTGGGAGTGGAAATACGTGGGTGAGAGGATTACTGCAGCAGGCTACTGGAGTCTGTACTGGTATGACATCTGTGTGTTTGGAGAGTTGAATATGTGCATGTTCTGTGTGCATATGTGAATGATTGTGCATGTGCATATGTTCTGTGAATTGTGTGCGTGGTGTATCTTCCCTTTCCCACTCTCTCCATTGCCTCCCACAAAACCTACAGGTGCTATCTACTGTGACAGAGCTCTCAGGATCAATGGGTTTACTGGAGAGGGCGTGCAGAGCGGAACAGTGTTGGTTGTCAAGGCACATAGTGTCACACCTCACTGGATAACAACTAAGAAAATCGACTTTGATAGTAAGGTAACTCAACTATATATAGCATTATTGTTGCAGGATGTAGCCAGCTAGTTCTAGAGCACTTATACAAGGTTACATCACTTTGTAAGAATAGAGGAGTATAATGGGTCATATACTGCTTTCGTTTATAGAAAGTGTAAAGTAATAGTTTACGCAAGTTCTAAATACTTGTTGTAGTTTAACATCAAACATCAGTTTTAGTTTACTGTTTCAATGTCGTGTAGTTAGATATACTACCTATACTCAGAATATAAACACAATACACACAACCAGATTGATTACCCTCAGCTATGCCTTGGGTAAACCATCCAGCAGAGTGTTTATTAGCCTCGTTCCCAGGCTCTCCCCTCGCCTGGGAACGAGGCTAAGTGTTTATACTCCTCATAATTGGTTGTACATATACAATAAAACCTGTGTATGATGTCTTCTTTGTTACTTCTTCTATGCCAACTATATACTAATCAAGATTACTAGCAACTTATTATGATCAACGTTTAGCGTATCACTGACATACCAGTACAAATCATGCTTATATGTGGCTAGCCCTGTTGTTCCCTGTTCTATAATCCCCAAGTCTAGAAGACTTCACAGTGCTCATTTATGCTGCAGAAGATGAATTGTGTAACTCCCATGCAGGGAAGGCCTCTGTACAGTTCTGCCATTCTCCTTGTGAGAAACCCACTTGATGCTCTGGTGTCAGAGTGGAACAGGAAGAAGGTTCTTGAGATGAAGGCCGGTCAGAATGGCTCCTCACACACCACCTCAACAGGCCCAGAGTTCTTTGGTGGGTGGAGTCTGTTGTGATGGTAGCATGGTTGATATGGCTGTGTTTAGATGTTCAGGAAGTTGGGCCCATAGTAGTCTCATTCCAGTCCTTTACCACCTCCAGTATTTGATCACTTCCACGGAGGTAACATGCATGGTGGATGATATGACTGTGGTTTAAGTTGGGCCTATAGTAGCCTTGTGCTAGTCCTTTACCACCTCCGGTATTTGATCACTTCCAGTATGCAAATATGGAAGGGGAAGGCCTGGAAGATTTCATAGCATGCGATGACATCGGGTAGACAGACACACAAGAGGCAGTGTCGATCATTATAATTCAAACTTTGTGTTGAGTAGTCATGAGTGTACTGAAGTATGAGCTGTACTGGTGTTATCTTGTATACATTTTGGTCTCCAGTCCTTGGATAGCCGAAGGCCCTTGATATTCTTCATTGGGCACCTCCGCATGTCTACCTGACATTGCATATGATAAAACCACCCAGGCCTTCCCCTCTGTTTTTGCATACTGCAAGCAATCAAAAACCGGTAGTAGAAAATTATGGCCTGGGAAAGAGGTTAGGCCTATAGCACCATTACCTGTACATAATGATTGATTGTTCACACATGTGTACAACGTATGCACCATTATCAATAGTGTCACTGTGGGTTATTAGGATTGTTGAGTACATGCAAGCTGTGATAACTGCATCCTTGCAGGTAACAACAGTGAATGGAACACATTTGTGACTCACAGAGTTGTGAGATGGAAGACCCTGTTTAGCTGGGTCATAAACAGCACAGATGACCACCCCACACTGGTCGTTAGGTATGAAGATTTGAAACCAAATACTATACGTGAAGTCAAAAGAATGTTGGATTTCCTTCAGTTTCCTTATAAGGAAGAAGTGGTGGAAGAACGACTTGAGACAGATTTTAGTCAATTTCGGCGTAGACACAAAGGAAGCTTTGAACACTTTACCACAAAGCAAAGAGAACATGTGATGAAATATGTGCAGAGTGCAAAAACAGAATTAGAACAGCAAATTCATATGACATTTGGTATTGAAGAATATGAATAGTTATGCAAGAGTCACTTATTTGTATTTTAGTATCATGTTACTTAAAAAAATATGCTATTTTGTTACCAGTACCAGATATACAACTGTGTCCAGCCACAGAGTCAAAATCAGCCTCTGGTTGACCTTATGCACTGTGGAAAGTGCCTATTTTTGAACTTTACTGTTGTCATGAAGTAGGTTTCTGGGGAATCCTTTTACATTCCAATATTATGTACACATGAATTGTTATGGTAGATGACAACTGCAAATGAGCATTGCATGCATTCCAGCTTCGTGCACTGAACGCTGTCACTACTTCAGCAGCTAGTTCAACACTGACAGTGCCATGGAAGAAGTAAGTTATTGAATTTTATGTATGTTGTGTTTGGAATGGGTAATTGTAGTGTGAATTGTCTGTATTAATTTGTTCCTTCACAAATCTAGGGTGTGTATTTGTGTGTGGGGGTTGGGGAATGCATATGTGTACAAAATGCAGTGGCGTAGGAACCGTAGCGGCCGTAGCGGCTTTGGCCGCTACACTTTTTAGGCCGCAAATTAATATTCATAACCTGTTAAGTTACTAATAGCTCAAGCTACCTTCGTTCCCTGCGAACGAGGCTAAGCAGCCTCTTCGTTGCATATGCAGTTACATGTGTACATTTCCGCAGTACACTATAAAGCGATCGAAATCTTGGCGGTGAGATGGCTTGGTACGAGGGTAATGCGCATTTTCAAAGCGACTACTACAAGCGACGAAAGCTGGGCCGTCTCCTGCGAACGACGACGAAGTCAGTATAATCTTACTGTTTTCCACATAAATTGAATATTTTACTGGACGGTTGGGAAGGTTTGAGAACGATGCTAGAATATTACATATCCTTGAAAAAGGCTTTAATTTGCTGGCTAAAGGTGCACACTTTGAAAAAATTCGCCGCCGCGCTAAGCGCGGCGAAGTTATTTTATATTTTCCCCGCCGCGCTTCGCGCGGCACACCATGCATGGCCTCTACACTTCAAATTTGCTTCCTACGCCCATGAAATGTATGTAGTGTGACATGGACATCCTATGTGTGCATAATCAGTGAGGGGTTATCAGGCCTTTGTGGCATGTGTTTGAAGTTAAGAGTGTCTATAGCGAAGGTCTGCAGGTGTGCGATCACTGCAGTGTCAAAATAGTGTATCTCAGACTCTTGTCTCCGCTGATTCCCTCCATCAAGATTTATATTCCGCTGTTCTGTCACACACTTTCATTCTTACCAGAGGCAACATTGATGGCAGCACATGCAGCCAACATCTCAACAGTGTCAACATGTTGAAGAGACTAATAGTGTTGTTTGTAGTAATGGTGGTATTGGCTGCCACATTTAGCATGATTCGTACACAACTGACACAAGATCACACACAGGGAACGTCACTGACACAAGCGTGCTTGACAGAACAGCAGACACAAGACCAGACACAAGAGACATCACTGACAAAACACCAGACAGAACTGACACAAGACCAGACAGAACTAACACAAGACCACACACAAGGAACATCACTGACACAAGCGTTCTTGACAGAACAGCAGACACAAGCAACTCACATAGGAACTCACTTGACATCACATCAGACACAGCTGTCACAACAAAAGATGAAAGAAACATCCTTGACAAATGGCACACCACTAACACATCTGACACAAGAAATATCCCTAAAGCAACACCAGCCTCAAGACCATAAAGTTGCTTTAAACCTCTCTTCAACACCTGATCACCCACTGCCTAGAATTGGCACATACGTATGCAGAGATAGACTCTGTTCTGAATTCTTAACACCACGTGATTGGTCCTCTTTTAACCGCTGTACTAAAAGACAGAAGTATGGAATAAAGTGGCGTGACGAGCCCCTGGGGAAATGTCACTTTATGAATGGAACAAGTCGGGCAGCTGTCGCACTCGTTAGTTTTCCTGGGAGTGGAAATACGTGGGTGAGAGGATTACTGCAGCAGGCTACTGGAGTCTGCACTGGTATGACGTCTGTGTGTTTGGGGAGTGGAAGGTTAGGAACATGAAGTTGCATGAAATGGTTGCATGTAGTGTAGGCTTCTCAATAGACTGGTACTATACTACCTTGAAGCTTTGTGGTTATTAGGAATGGAACTTGATGAAGTAGTTTGAAAATCAACAGGTAATGCATGAACAATCAATGAACCACATCTCCCTGAATAAAAAAGACGAGCCTAAAAGTCATGCAAAGTCACCTACTTTGCAGGACATGTTTTGGCCAATATGTACCAGGCCTGGCGTCATCAGTTGCCGGCTGAACAATAGCAAAATTACCAGTTTCATGCACTTACACAGTATACAGAACTCAAGTCACCCACTTAAAATACCTATGATGCATTTCTACAATGCAGTACCCACCAGTGTCTGAATTAACATGAAATATTGATGTGTGTCATGTGATGTGTGTGCTGAACATTGGATGTAGGAGCTATCTACTGTGATGTCACTCTCAAGGCATCAGGGTTCAATGGGGAATATGTACAAAGTGGATCAGTGATTGCTGTGAAGACACACAGACCAGTTCCCAGTTGGACAGAAAGCAACACATCTGTGCATAACTCCAGGGTGTGTGTGTGTGTGTGTGTGTGTGTGTGTGTGTGTGTGTGTGTGTGTGTGTGTGTGTGTGTGTGTGTGTGTGTGTGTGTGTGTGTGTGTGTGTGTGTGTGCGTGCTGCATGCGTATGTGAGTGTGTGTGTGCAGGTGTGCGTGCATCCGTGCGTGTCTGTGTGCCTCTTCTGCAACTGGAGATAGTTATAGAGGATCTATGTAGCCTTTGTTCTCAGAACCTTCATGCATCTGGGTTATGTGACATAATTTGCCAGACTTAAGTATACCCTATACACACCAAGTCCTGTGTGAATATCTGACCCTAGCTATTTGTGAGAAAGGAAAACCAGGCTTTCTGTTCAGGATTTTGTAACCAAGGATGTGAGACAAATGATCCAGAAAGAAAAGTTTGAGGCTAAAAGATACCATGATACCTTGCTAATGTAGACTAATCTGGAGTCTCTGCACTGTGCATGCATGTTGATCACCAGTATTCTAATTACCATTCTCCTTCTAATTGTAATAGGGTTCTATCCAGTTTGGGTCCAGTATAGTGATCGTCAGGAATCCGTTCAATGCACTTGTGGCAGAATGGAACAGGAAAAATTCCAGGAGAAATAGTATTGTCAATGGCAGCAACCCACACGTCAGGTACACTGGCAGAGATCTTTTTGGTAAGTGAATTTCTTCCCTCAACTTGTACCACAATAGCTAGCCATATTTCCAGGCTCCTCCCGAGCTATGTACTGTATGTTTCTTAAACAAAAAGGATTGCTGGGACAGCCCCACACTGCAAAAACACTTGGGTCTTGAAAGTTCATTGAGGAGCTTTTTCATTAGCTAGTCAAAAGCGGGAAGCTTCTCAACTACACTCTGGTTCAAATTGTAAGCATTCCTTGAACTTTACATGTCATGCATACAAAAGGAATGCAACTGAGGTGACCAAAATAATTATGGTTGAAGTAACCAAAAACTTTTACAGTATATATATGCATGCTCTTAGTGCATGCAAGCAGGTGAATCCCTCACAGATGTTCTGAGGGTTTTCAGTGTGTTGTGGTTGTAAGATGAACTAAGCAGCTGCCTCTCAGGTTACTACCAAAAAGAAACCTCTCACCACCATTTCTCTAGCTAGTCTGCAACCACTATTCTGTGGTTAAAACAACCATTTGTTTTTGCAGTGATTACAACAACACATCGATACAAAGTGGAAATTGATATCATTCAGCTCTATACTTACAATTATGAAGCTGTTTAGACCGAGGGATTTTAGTGTCTGAGCAAAGTGAGGATACTGTGTGTACAGCATGTGGTTATCTATGACCGTGTTATTTTCAGATGTATTTATGGATTCGATTTTTGCAGGAAAGAACACTAAGTGGGATAAGTTTGTCACAGGCATGATAGAAGTTTGGCAAAAGTATTTCTCCAACTGGATGCTGAACAATGAGAGCCGGCCTGTTCTGGTGGTGAGATTTGAAGACCTAAAGACTGATCTGATTGGTCAGGTGAAGAGAATGCTGGACTTTTTGAAGTTTCCTTATATGGAAGACGAGCTGAGAAGCAGACTGGCAGAGGGATTTAATAAATTTCAGAGGCCACATGGTGCAGAAAATTTTAAACATTTTACACCAAATCAGCAAAAGCTGATTCGATCTGTTGTTGTGAATACAATTAAAATGCTGCAGAAGCATAAACATAGGCTAGTAATTAGTGATTTTATATATTATACAGATGTATGAAGTGTGCATCATAACATTATTATGACTGTACTGTGTGGTAGCCACGAGATAGCCTAGCTCATTTCAAGGCTTCCAGCATTCAGAGCTACAGTATGTGACTAGAGCTGTGTAGTGTCGTGCCCAGACCTAACACAAGTGTCAGATCTGGGCTAGCCTCGTCCCCAGGCCTGTTCAAAAAATCGAACGGGCCTGGGACAAGGCTAGATCTGGGCGTGCAAGCATCTGTGCAATGAGTGGGCTGGGAATGAGGTTAGGATAACTGGAAGTGAACATCCACTTTATATTACACAATCATGGATCTGTGGTTTTGATTGCAACTCAACTGCTCAGAAGTGAGCGTTCTTAAAGGTCCAGATTTGCACTATCTCAAAGATGATGGCGATTGACTGGCACTATACTTTACAATACTTAAGTATATATAGTGCATGAGACTAGGTGGAATACATCCTATCCAGTGAATGGCTTCATGTAACAACTAGCCCAACCTTTTCCATGTGGTTCATTGTGTATACATATGTTTCACTACTACTTCCTGTTGGTAAATACTTTGCCTGCATTCTTGTAGTTTACAGTAACCACAGTGGAATGTTAAGGCCCCCATGTGGAGCTTCCTTGTTGAAAGTAGCTATAATAGTGTACCCATGCAGCACTACAGTGGTAGCTTATGGTACTGAAGTCATGCATGATTGTGTTCACTGTTTACATTCCTACTTCACTTAGTAGTGCATGAAGTGAAATTTAAATTTTGTGCTTAATTGGAGATGGCACTGCTGTCAGGAATGCTTAATGTTTACATTCCTGCTTCACTTAGCAGTATTGATGACCCACATTAAACTTTGTCAGCACATACAGCAGTCTGGATACAGTGAGATAGAGATAAAGTAAGTCTTGGCATAGTTGTATCTTTAATGTGTGTGTGTGTGTGTGTGTGTGTGTGTGTGTGTGTGTGTGTGTGTGTGTGTGTGTGTGTGTGTGTGTGTGTGTGTGTGTGTGTGTGTGTGTGTGTGTGTGTGTGTGCGTGGAGGGAGGGGGAGGGGGCAAGCTCATTAATGATTTCTCTACAGACTGTGTGTAGTTCATAGACTCCATACCACATATATGTAGCTATATAGGAGAAGAGTGTTGACAGTAACAGTATGATGGGTTGCCTTGTAGCTATCATCTCTACTAAACTGATCTATACTGATCTCCCTCGCACACACATATTCCAACTAGTACCAAACACTGATGGCGACATATTCAGACAACACAACGACTGAGTCAAGATGTCCAGGAAACTGAAAACATTGTTTGTGGTACTGATTGTATCATCTTGCACATTCATCATCTTGTTCCAGATGTGTGCCATCACTGTTGATCCACAGAGCTGCCCCACAGGTAGAAACGGGAAGAAATACCTGGACAGATTTTCAGGTAGTTTCCCACTACCTTTGATTACAGGAAGGTCCCCTTTGTGGGTCAGTAGCAATCGCTTTGCTAACTTGACTTGGGCAATTTACAAAGTAGTGCTACCAAATACGAACCAAAGTAGAAATGTAAAAGTGCCTCCAGAAAGAGCTGTCAATTATACAGTGAGTACAAAATCATCTGGGGCAAGCACAGATATAATAACTGCTGCGACCATCTCAGAATTGGCAGAAGAAACGCACCCTATAAACCAAGTTGCGAATGAACCACCTGCACTGGGTTCAGAAATAGATCCTTCAAATGAGCAAGCTCTCTCTCCATCCAACCCACACTTAGTTCAATTTCCTGTTCCGCTTTTCAAATCGGGTTTCAACATTGACAGCAAGCAACAGTCACCAAATTCACTCCACTCACCAAATACTATCCATACACAGTCATCACAAGCATCATTGTTAACAAAAGAAACAACTACCAATGTTGGCTTATCATCACCATACTCAGCACTCACCAAGAAGCATCACAAAGCTACCTCTGAAACTGTATCTCCACGGACTTATGCCAGTGATTTGAAAAGATTGAGACAGTCCCCCACTAACTCATTATTGAATCCTGGCAGGTCGTCATTAGCTGTGGGTACTCCAATGTTAAAGTCTCATCACACAATGCCTTCAAAACAACTCCAGGTGCAGGCAATTTCTATGGAATATGCACAAAGTCGGAAAACAGAAGCGGTAATGCCAGACCAGGCACAACACCCAACACAGGGAGCAACTGTGAGAAGACGACGTCCTCGAAAGCCTAAATTACGACCTGACTTTAGTTCTTTACCCACTACTCCCCTCCCTAGTTTAAATCTTTCTGCCACACCCGATCATCCACTGCCTAAAATGGGCACATATGTGTGCAAGGATAGACTTTGCACTGAATTCCTAACACCGTTAGACATGTTCTTTTTTAACAGTTGTACTGACAGACAGCAGCATGCAAAGGTAGAAGTCTATCGTGGTATGCCCCTGGGGAAATGTCATTTTATGAATGGAACAAATCGGACAGCTGTTGCACTGGTTAGTTTTCCTGGGAGTGGAAATACGTGGGTGAGAGGATTACTGGAGGAGGCTACTGGAGTCTGTACTGGTAGGTCTATGTGTTTGGGGAGTGGAAGGTTAGGAACATGAAGTTGCATGAAATGGTTGTATGTAGTTTAGGCTTCTCAATAGACTGGTACTATACTACCTTGAAGCTTTGTGGTTATTAGGAATGGAACTTGAAGTAGTTTTGAAAATCAACAGGTAATGCATGTAATGCATGAACAATCAACCACATCTCCCTGAATAAAAAAGACAGGCCTAGAAGTCATGCAAAGTCACCTACTTTAATGTAGGTGACTTTGTAGGTGACTTTGCATGACTTCTAGGCCTGTCTTTTGTGAAAAAAGTTTGATTTAGCAGAGAACATGTTTGCCACTTTGAAGTGTGTAGGCTTCTCAATAACTGGTTCACCTTTGTTGTATGTACACTGGTTATTAGACGGTGTTTATCATTACTGGAGTTTGTACTGGTATATATAGGTCTGCATGTTTGGGGAGTTGAATTACTCTGTGTACAGTATATACATTGGGGCTTCAAGTGCCTGGTACTTAGTCTCATACCTGGCACCCTTATATGGAGCTATGAATTAGGTACCTAATCATTTTGATTGTTTATTTGATTGGAAACCCTGATCCCTGAAGACCACCAAGTTTTGAAACCCAAGTACAAGGAACAGTTGAGTATGCTTGTGGAACAGTAACTGTTTGCACTCGAATGTGGGAGAAGTGGAACTATGTAAGAAGTGGAACTATACTATCATTCTCGAGAAGTGGAACTATAAAACTACCAGGGGAATTAACTTAGACTCCCAAACAAGTTTGTCAGGATATTAACAACTAACTCCCAACCCGTAGCCTCTGGCTAGCACTGAATAAGACTACTCCTACTTTATTGCCCAGCATTCAGACTAGCTGTATAATAATTAAGGGAGCCTAATAATGTATATATATTTAGTAAACCTGCATGGTGCTGGCCATGGGGAAGCTACTCTTTGCTTGCCCCTTGCTTAGTTTTTTTCTACGGATATTCCAGTTTTCTTGATATTCCAGTTTTAGCTAGCTGGAAAACTCTCAATCTCTCTTAGTTTTTAAGCTCTTTTTGTTTTTAGCTACTACCTTTAGCTACCTAACTTGTTTATTGTTAGCTAGCTGGAAAACAAATACAAACAAACAAATAAAAACAAACAAATAAAAACAAACAAATAAAAATAAAAACAAACCAACACACAAGCTACAGGTGTTTACACAACAAGCAACTGGACTGTGAGAGGTTGTTGGAATTAGAGTTCAATGTTTGTTCAACTTAAAGATGGTCATGCACATATCATGTTAGACATCTACTAAAATAATCATGCTGAGCCTGACAATTGCAGGAGCTCTTTATTGTGATGTCTGCCTCAAGGGATTTGGGTTCAATGGAGAGCTCGTGAAAAGTGGATCAGTAATTGCTGTTAAGACACACAAGCCGTTTCCTCAGTGGACTGGAAACAACACATCTGTGAACAGCACTAGGGTGTGTGTGTGTGTGTGTGTGTGTGTGTGTGTGTGTGTGTGTGTGTGTGTGTGTGTGTGTGTGTGTGTGTGTGTGTGTGTGTGTGTGTGTGTGTATGTGTGTGTGTGTGTGTGTGTGTGTGTGTGCGTGTGTGTGTGTGTGTGTGTGTGTGTGTGACCTGGTTGGAGTTACTTCTTCTTCCTATAGGCAGAGTATGGTTCTGCTATACTGATCATCAGAAACCCATTTGATGCACTAGTGGCAGAATGGAACAGGGAGAAGTCTCGGAAGACCCCACTTGAGATTGGCAATAACACAAATGCTAGTAGTCACATCAGCTATGTGGGGAGAGAGTTTTTTGGTAAGTTGCTTACGTCACATACCCTTCATACCCTTTCCTCCCTCCCTCCCTCCCTCCCTCCCTCCCTCCCTCCCTCCCTCCCTCCCTCCCTCCCTCCCTCCCTCCCTCCCTACCTACCTACCTACACTGCCATAGCCAAGGATGGGCCAGGATGGGCCTGGCTCATCAAATTTGTCAGTAGGTCCACCCAAAGTTGAATTGTCATCACATGCTTTCTGTATATGCTAGCTACGTTTATGCTAAGATGCTTTTAGTACATCAGAAGAACAGTGTTCCCCTGCCGAAAGCTTTGTAGTTTTATGTGCTTGGTGCAAATTGGGGTCAATCTGTCAGAAGGTTACATAGAGTCACTCACCTAAGCAGCACCATGTCCTTGCATGCAGCATACTTTCATCGGTGTGTTGACCGTGCTTCATTCAGAGAGTGTGATCGAATTTGTGCTCATACAGCTTAGATACAGTGCTCTGTCAAAATTCTGTCCTTCCTTTTTCTCCTTTCCTCCCTCCATGGCCGCACATTAATGTGAACACTTAAGCTATATGGTTTCTCAATGAAATATTATTTGTTGCACTGCCAAATGGCAACAATGTTAACGCCATAGCTAGATATATAGTATGTAGAGTAAGCCAGCTAACGTTCTCGGCATTATCCACACTGATATATTACCAGCTAGAATAACCAGATAGTAGCTACCTACATCGATCAATCTTGTTGTCTGGTGTGCTACTCATACAAACTCTTTTCTATGTAGAGCTGCATTAGTGCATAACTTTCTAGGGTGCATTGAATACCAAGTTTTAACTCAAGTGGCTCAGAGAAACTCTGCCATCTTCAAAACCTGATAGCGAAGGCTTGCAAGACTGAGAACAAAGCTACTGCAGTCTACAGCTAGCTGTTTGTGAGCTAACAATAATCAGTTGTCTTGCAAGCCAGACCCAACTAGCCCCCATTGTGGATCGCTTTCAGTATCACGCACTGTGATAGACTGTTTATAAGATACTTGGTAGTCATCTTCGTTAACTGACTAATGAGCTCCTAGACTTTCATGAGTCTCAACATTGAGGGACAAGAACGTGTTAGCTACCAAGGGACTGCCACACACTGTAATGTGCATGGTATGAGGTAGCCTGGTACCTGGTGCAGAGAAAGAGCGCCTGGTACACACTAATGCGCTTCTGGTTAATTTATAAGATGGCATTGCTCACGTTTACACTGTTTAGGGGTGTGTATGTGCTCTGACGAAACATCCCGACATGGCCCAGTTAGCGAAAATGGCATCGGTGTGCCGCCTTTGTGGATCCTCTATGGCTTATAGCCACCATACAGTAGCATTGTTTGATAAAAAAGCTAGCCAGGAAAGACTAGCATCAAGGATAAGTGCTCTGTTGGATATAACGTTGAACGATGACAATGGCTTACTGAATGCTAGGTATGAGGGATTATTATTGACTAATCTATTTGACAAATGTGTGTGTGTCATACTGCTTCCTTTTTGCAGGAAACAACAGTAAGTGGGATGACCATGTCACCAGAAAAATAGAAGTCTGGCAAAAGTATTTCTCCAACTGGATTCTGAACAACGAGAGCCGGCCTGTTCTGGTGGTGAGATTTGAAGACCTAAAGACTGATCTGATTGGTCAGGTGAAGAGAATGCTGGACTTTTTGAAGTTTCCTTATATGGAAGACGAGCTGAGAAGCAGACTGGCAGGGGGATTTGGTGCATTTCGGAGAGCACATTCTAGAGAGAAGTTTGAACACTTTACACCAAAGCAACAACAGTTAGTGCGATCCTTCGTCCTAGATACAATTAAAATGCTGCAAGACAACAAGTATGGACAATCATTGGAAATTACTGACTATTTAAATATGACTGTATCGTAACAACTAACTTGCAATGAATGTATTTTACCGAGGTTGGGCTCCTGTGCGGAAGTATAGCCTCATCCCCAGGGAGGGGCCTGGGGATGAGGCTAGCGCGGAAGCTGCAGGGGCCACATGTTCCTCCAGCTGTCACAGTGGTGCAGGCACCCAAAGTCCCACCTGTATGTACTACAATAGAACTAGACCAAAAAAATGCAATCATGAGTCTTGTCCATCCCTAGTCTTGAAACCAAACCTTCCTGGGCACAGGGCTAGTCCATTCCCAGCCAGTCATGTCTCCAATTTCATTTTTACTTGTGTGAAGGACTCAAGTGGAGGAAAGCCAGTGATCACCAGTAGTCTGGTTGGTCTCCTGCCCAGACCACAGGCACTTCCTGTCAAAAATTGCTCTGTTACACCAAGTTGAACATCTTGGCCCTGTGAGTGTATACATATATACTGGTAGCAGTTTCCTTGCAACAGTAAAATGATGTTTAACCAGTGGCGTAGGAACCGTAGCGGCCGTAGCGGCTTTGGCCGCTACACTTTTTAGGTCGTAAATTAATATTCATAACCTGCATGCTATAAGTTAGCTCAAGCTAGCCTCGTTCTCTGGGAGCGAGGCTAAGGCAAGCAGCGTCTTCGTTGCATCAGTCTCATATGTAGTTACATGCGTATACATTTCCGATTAAAGTACACTATAAGGTGATCGAAATCTTGGCAGTGAGACGGCTAGGTACGAAGCTAATGCAGATTTTCAAAGAGACTACTACAAGCGACGAAAGCTAGCCGGGCGGTCTCCTGCATGGGAACGACGACGAAGTCAGGTTTTCCACATAAATTGAATATTGTACTGGAGGGATGGTAAGGTCTGAAAACGAGGCTAGAATATTATACGCCGTTGAAAAAAGGCTTTATTTTGCAATTTAAAGGTGCACACTTTTAAAAAAATTCGCCGCCGCGCGTAGCGCGGCGAAATTACTTTCCATTTACGTAGCAGCGCTTCGCGCGGCACAGCATGGCCTCTGCACTCCAAATTTGCTTCCTACGCCTATGTGTTTGAGTGCATGGGTGCATGTCTCACAAGCAATACCAGTCCAATGACGAGACCTAACACCTAAGAGAGTCGGTGTACCAGACAAAAAGACTTGGAGAGACTTGGAACTGTCCAGAGAGTGATCTGGGAGTGGTGCAGTAGCTAAGTGATTTGAAGTAGTCCAGTGAGTGGTTTGAAGTGGTCAATGGAGAGTTTTGAAATGGTCTAAGTAGCTATGCAGTGATTTGCAGTGATCCTGAGAGTGTTTTGGAGTAGTTCAGAGAGTCCATGGCCGTTTTCTTTGTCCATGGTCCAGAGGATGGGAACTAAAGAAAGGCATCATAGTTTGCAAATGGTCAGATAACTATCCATACTACAGGCATGTCAGTAAACTGATATCACTGTGTTGAATCCATGCGAAGTCTGTAGCAATTTGGGATACAGACAGAAAAATGTAAATGCTGTAAGCAAGGGGTAGTCACCTATATGTCATCTGTTGAATTGCATGCACTGGTATCAAGGGTTTAAGGTTAGCAGAAATTTGTGCTTGATCACTTGGTCATTCCCCCTTGATAATTTGATTTACATTGGTCAAAGGTCAAATTGCCGGAAGAGACGCATTCTTGGTATTGTTGATCCATTTTGATGCATACGCTTCAACAAGTAACATACATGATAAGTGACTACCCCTTGCTAATGGCTGATGATTGAAGCCTCACACACTGACACATAGCTACAAACTACTAGGTAGCCTTTGCCAATATTCTGTACATAGGGCATGCAAATTACAAAGGAGAATACTTAGTTTCAAGATTGGTGATTCATGCAAGATGTCGTTGACCCAACATGTGCATGAGCCAAATCATTGAGACACTCTACCTGCATGCATATCGCAGGTATTACTTGTACAGCCCTCTATTGCACTTCTGAAACCCTTTGCTATCCCCATTCCCAGGCTCTCCCCTGCACCTCACAAAAAATAAAGAGGTGCAGGGAAGAGCCAGGAAACAAGGCTATAGCTCTTAGCTGCAGTTCTGAACTGATGTTAAAAACCTCATGTCAAGCCGTGAATGGTAAATCTATTCAGTCTATGTACACTGAAGCATTTCTCATGCTATACAGCCTGGCATAACAAGCAAGAAACTATATAGTAGACTATTTTGTTGTTCTGTTGCTGGGATAGTGGAGTTAAAAGAACAATGGGGGAAATTTGGGGAGGTGCTTCATCATCATGGGTGCATGATTGTTGTAAGAGGAAAGCAACGTAGCTCACTACGTAGTTATAGGCTGGTGGAGCACGCATATGGTTACATAATGATAGGGCCATTGTAACATCCCAGACCAGACAGTTATGTTGCATGGTGAGGTTTCATGCAGGAGTTGATCAGCGATGGGTCATGGCTGCTTTCTGAGCTGAGGGAACTATACTCTACAATGTTATATAGTGTGGTTCACAGTATCAAGTGCAGATTGGCCATACATAATGTGTACGTAGCCAGAGAAAACAGTGGCTATACAAGTGTTGAGGTAATGTTGTATGTGTAGCTACCGAACAACAACAAGCTAGCAACCATGCAGACAGTGTTTTTCATTGTCCATGATTGCATGGCACAAGGCAACAAAATGTAAAAAGGTGTGTGCATTCATGGGGGCCGACTGAAAATTCTGGACAAGTAGCTAGTATAGCATGAGTCATCTGGGCTGGTAATGTAAGCATTTAAAACATTTCAGCTACTAGCATTAGCTACACAGGAGGAAAGACAGCCTCTGTAGGTACAAGCCTAGGGGCTTAGAACATCATTAGAAACTAGCTACATTTCTTCTCTAGAATTCATTAGAACTTTTCTGGAGGGCGAGAGCTGGTCTACCCCTTAATAGCTCTAGATTACCTCGATCCCAGTTTAATGCCACACTGTCATCAATATCTGAGAGCACATACATGTAGCTACGTGACTTGGGTGAGCATGCCTAAGATCCCTCCCTGAGGTGTAAGTATGATAAATTTGGGGTCCTGATGTCCACAACCAAGAGACTAGCTAGCTTCATGATAATGTTCTCAGCTAGCAACAGTGACTGGATCAGGAGTAAGCAAGCCACACTGTTGAATTGAGGGATGGTCACTTCAGAATCATGTAGCTAGCTAGCTAGGTGGGATGTTGCCAAGCCGTGATGCAATTTCTTGCTGGCAACAGACTTCAGAGAAGAAAAGTGTATTATGTGTGATCCCAGAGTTTATCACTGTAATGAACTCTTGACGGTGGTGTGTGTCAGATGTGTGTGTGTGTGTGCGTGTGTGTGTGCATGTGTGTGTGTGTGTGTGTGTGTGTGTGTGTGTGTGTGTGTGTGTGTGTGTGTGCATGTGCGTGTATTCCTGTTATGTTACAGCAAAGTATTCATGGCATCCACCCTTAATTATAAGTTCATGTGTCTTGAATACTGTAATACACTTAACGGAAACCAGTGCAACGAGGGTAGAGTTCATTAATCCCCAAAAAAGACTGACCTGTGACGTCAAACATCCCGGGAATGTTATTGGGGGATATCCCGGGAAATCCCTACACGGTATACGGGTGTCTCATCAATAGTGCTACTGTTCCCTGGCCCGCTGACACTGTTTGTAGTAATCGCGCAAGAAGTTTCCCTCGTACTTTGATTCGTTATAAACTGAATGGTGTGTTGGTTCAAAGAACGCAAAGGAATTATTGAGAAAGAAAAGGAGAAGTGCGAAGAAGTGTTACTGGAAGTGTCACCTTCCTGTGAATTTGCCAACTCAGCTCTGACATAGTGCCTGAATACTGCAGTGCTGTGTCAACTTATAAAAATATTCCCCCCCTTCAAGAACTTGGATAGTACCCCAAAAGTACTAAATACACTACCCGCAGGACTTCGCCCTTCCCCAGTGCAGAGTTGGCGGCTTCGCAATTCGGAACTTCTACCGCCATTTTGGCCCCTTCACCCGAAAACTAATCAGCCGCAAAGTCCACCGGCACAAGGGGGAAAGTTGGGTGACGAAACAGCAAGATCCCTTGCAACGAAACGGAAAGCTGCGGTTTACTGGTTGCGAAAGAACTTCCTTTTTCCTGGGTAATCCTGTTCGGAAGGCTTCACGGATTGTCCATAGAAGAAGCGCTAACTCAAGTACCCCACCATTGTTCTGTTTGTGAGTTAGTAAAAGTAGTTTTTGCTGCATTTGGTCGTCTAGCTATTGTGAACAAAGGAGCTGATAGTTTACTAGTTATTCATATTCCATGCTGTCTCACACTTGGCAAATGCACAGAGTATCTTTTCTGTCTTGCAGTGTTTTTTCTGTGCATCGTTCGTACCTGGATCTTGATGTAAGTGTGTGTTGTTGATCGACTGTCTTCCACTCAACGTTGAACTTTTACCGTGAAAACTACTTTCAGATTATAACATCTTGGACCATCAAAACTCAAAACAGTCAGAAATGTCGTCAGAAACCACTAAACCCAAGTTTCGAGGAGAACCTGTCGATGAAGACAGACCAAGGGTGAAAAAGGTGCAAGTCATTAGATATGAAGACGGTGGAAAGGACCCGACTGTTGAACAGTTGAAACAGCAAGTGCAGAAAGTCCAAGACGAAAATAAAGCACTCCAACTGCGGATCTTGGGCGTGAATGAACTAGCACGATTGCTTCAAGATCGGACCGAGGTGACAGAGGTTCTACAAGAAAAGAATAAACGATTGGAAGTAGCTGTTGTTAGGCTTGAGAATCGGTGTTCAAATTTCGAACGTAAGCTAAGAGCTCAAGGTGGGGGTGTGGTTGGACCTAAACCGGGACAATCTCCGTTTATTCCGGGCCCTTCTCGGCAAATATTGGAAGCTCTTATGAAAGAGAATTCAGAATTGAAGAAAACACTCAATAATTTGACAAAGAAGGGAGCCACAGGCTATTTGGAGGCTGTGGTGAGTGTGTTGTGTGTGCCAAATAACCTCATTTGTACATGCATTACCTGTACCCTCAGAAAAGTCCCCTCTAAATAAGCACACAGAACATGTGTGTGTGTGTGTGTGTGTGTGTGTGTGTGTGTGTGTGTGTGTGTGTGTGTGTGTGTGTGTGTGACATTTAAAAAGACCCAACCAATCAGAACACGTATTTTAAAGTTGTCACATGACTAGAAAAGCCTTTGTTTTGGTACTTGTCCACGTTTTTCTTGCCTCAAAGTGAATGGACATATCTTCAAAATATTTTGCCAACCTTGGAAAAGAGCTTCTGTTTGTATTGTGAATATGGGCACAGCTCTAGAGTAGCCACAAGTCTGACCGAAACTGAAAGATGGGGGAGAGCCTGGGAATTTGATCTCCTGGTTATAGATTGCCTTCTGGTTTCAAGTAAACTGATTTTCAGCCATGTTTGATTTGTGTGTGTCGGGATGAAATCCCACGCAATGCACCTGTAATCAGTTGCCATTAGCTTGTAGCTCTGCTGATGTTCCTGGAAAATTGGAAATTTTGTAAATTCCGCAACACAACAAAAACAGAAAATAAACGCAAGGTCACTGGTGTAGGCGAAAATTAAAAACAGGCAGTTGATGGAAATTGAATTTTGTATTGAGAAGCTAGTGCTCTGACCACTAGGAGTCCTCAAAGAAGATTGAAAAGAAATTAAAATTAGTATTAAGAGTTGTCTACACCACATTTATACTAATTTCTGAAAAAACAATTTTGACAAGGAAAATTAATGGTATGTAAGTGGTTATGCACACTCCAGGCTTGTCCACTAATTGTAAAGTGCAGAAAGCCATACTGTACCTAAAATGACAAAAAAAAAAAAAAGGAAAAAAAGGTTATTAAATTGTAAAATCTGTGGTCTGTGGTATGAGTTTAATAAATAGTTGTGACTAATTGAATAGAGGACAGACAGAGTTGCATAAGGTTAATAAAATTAACAAATAAGGTTTTAAAGCTAATTACATATTTATGGCTTCAAAGCTGAAACCTTTTTTACACCTTACTTTCAACTTAATTGCTAATTAATTATTACTTTTGGTTTTTTGTTGTGACAAGTTTTTGTAAACTTTGGCTTTGGGATGATTATCATGTGACCTGCCGCTGCCATATTTGGATGAATTTGAGAATGTGTTGGTGGATAATGTTTGGTATACCTCAGCAGTTTAAATCTCCCTTCTTTTTTTCTTTCCCCTGTCATGTGTGTGTGTATATTTATCCTCCTGTCGTATGTGTATGTTACACCCTTCCTGCTCACACACATACGCACGCACACACACACACACACACACACACCATATCACAATCTCTTCATACATACACACTCCTACTCTTTCCTTCGTACACCCTCACCATCCCCCCTTCACACTCTTACTGTCTTTGCTCACCCTCTCACCTCCTCCCTTCACCCTCACACCTCCTCTCCTCACTCCAACTTTCACCCTCCCCTCACTCTCCAACCTTCACCCTCCCCTCACCCTCCCACCTTCCTCCCCTCTCCCCCCCCCCCCCCTCACTTCTCCACAAAAGAAAACAACTCAGCTTGAAGAGGTCATTGACAACCAAACACAGGAAATCGATTTCCTGAAGAGTCAAATCCAGAGTCTGACGACCTCGGGTCTTGGTACAGAAGAGGACCACCGGTCCAGCAGTGAGGTATCTCTCGGGCTGGGGTCAAGCTTCAATTCCTCTGCCTCAGTTGAATCTGGACCTCTTAAACAACAGCTGATCAAGCTACGGAATGCCCTTAGGGTATGTGGCTTTGTGTGTGTGTGTGTGTGTGTCTCTCTCTCTCTCTCTCTCTCTCTCTCTGTGTAGCCAAAAATCACAGAGATTGTAAGATCACCTTAACAAGAGCGTTTGTTCGTTGGAAAGTACAATAGCTGTGAAAATTAGACTATATAGTGAAGAACAAACATTCATTAGTATGGGCATACAATACAATGTGCTTCTGTAAGCTGTGAAACCTTTCTAAGTGTTGCACAAGCAAGGTCAGCGTTAGCGCTATCTCTGTCAACACACACCTGACGGCTTATTTTTCGCACGAAATAGTGATCCACATTTCCTGACCCTATTTGTTCGTAGCCTAGCTCCAATGCCGTCTCACATTTAGTTTTGATCAACTACAGTATGCACAAGTGAAGGGTTAGGTCCGTTTTATCATGTGAATGTCTACCTACGCTATAAATACATTGTAGGCAGGGAGGAAGAAGATCGGAACGAGGACATTTTCTTGTTTTGTGGCAGAACACTGACCGCTTGTTAGGGACAAAGAACACATTTGGAACAGCTATCCTTTTCGTGAGCGACCCCTCCCCCATTGTCTACCTGAGTAGACATTGAAGTCAGTCGTTCATGTGATAAAATGAACTAGGACTCAAAGCGAAATATAGTCATTTGTCAATGGACAAATCTTCAGGCAATTACAGTGTTTAGTAGCATGGAATAGAAACGCTTGACATCTGGCCTGACATTTGCTAGATCAACTATAATTGGTCCTCTTCCTTTTTGCATACTAAAAGTTATCAAACACATGTCTAGCCTACCTTTAGTGGGTAGATTTGGTTCACTGATTATTCATTCATACTGGATTGACCTAACTTCCTCGGCCTTTCCCTTGTGCGTTATGACTCTCTTTCAGTCAGTACACTCTCTATGTAGGGATGGCGCAGATGTGCAATATATGCAATACTTAAACAAAAGCAGTATATACTCATTCACAATGAGTGCTCATTTGTTGCCATGGGAATGTGAGTAGAGGAGCTTTTCTGGTAGAACGTCCACAGCTAAAACTTCAAACATGTACACATAGTGCACAATAAATCCCTTTCGTAAAGGCCTAATGGCACGTAGTCCTTCATGCTCACCACCTGACTGCATTCTATGCATGAGATAGCAGTCCCCATCTCCCGGTCACCCCAGTGCAGCTGATGAGGCCTGGTATTGGCCGAAACGTGTCCTGCGCAGTGAATGACTTTGCATGATGTCTAGGCCTATTTTTAAGGGAGATGTGGTCAGTTGATTGTCCCTGTATTCCTCTTCCTTTTTGCTTACTGTAAGTGATCTCAATACTATTGTCTAGCCTGTCTTCTAGTAGGGCAATGTAGTTAACTGATTGTTCATTCGTACCGGAGTGACCTAACTTCCTCGGCCTTTCCCTAATGCTTTGTGGCTCCCATTCATACTCATTCACAATGAGTACTCACTGCCAAAGTAACCCAAGATATTTCAAATGGCTTAATTTGTTGCCATGGGAAAGTGAGTAAAGACCAAGTTCGTGGTAAAATTAAATTTCCAGTTTCCCCGCATCTGCAATGTAGTGCTTGTTCGTAGTAGAATTAAATTCTTGACATAATTTTCGGAGATTATGTTTTTCAGTACTTGCCCCTGCATGTACGTGTTGTGTGTGAATGAGACCTTGCTCCGAGGCCTTTCGATCATCCAGTTTTTGATGGCTTAATAAGAGTTCAGAATACTTGTGAAATGAAACTCTTACCATGTGTCGTTCAGGACAAAGACCAAGTGTGCAAAATGCGTTCTTTTAGGTCGGGGACCTCTTCCCTGTCCCTTCTCTGTCCACCTGCAAAGGTTGACAGGACGTTATATTTACACGATAAAATGGACCTCTGTTTTTGCATACTGTAAGTTGATCAAAAACTGGACTGAACGGAAATAGGCTTTTTTGAATGGTCAATGTGGAATAAAACATGAAGCATCTCTGCTACACACTCACTCACATGCACACCTTGCATACCTGCACACACACACACCCTCCCACTACCCACAGGTGAAGGATCGTTTCAATTCACTTCTCTGCCAGAAAGTAGCCGAGTTTGAGGATCGTGTAAAACAACTACAGAGTGACACTCAACCAGACGGCAATGAGCACTCTGTGAGCGCTGATTCGGGCAGTGGAGGACATGTCATGCAAGATGTGAGTGTGAATGTGTGTGTGTGTGTGTGTGTGTGTGTGTGTGTGTGTGTGTGTGTGTGTGTGTGTGTGTGTGTGTGTGTGTGTGTGTGTGTGTGTGTATGTATGAGTGAGTGAGTGTGAGTGTGGGTGGGTATGTGAGATTTTGGATACACGTTTATGATGCATGGACAGCTGCATGAAAAGACAGCGCTTTTGAAGAGCTTCTACCGACCTTTTGCATAAGGCCAGCCACCTGACTGCAATCAATGCATGAGATAGCAGTCCCCATCTCCTGGTCACCCCAGTGCAGCTGATGAGGCCTGGTATTGGTTAAAACGAATTCTGTGCAATGAGTGACTCTGCGTAACATCTAAGCCCATTTTCTAGGGAGATGTGGTTTGTTGTTTGTTCGTGTGTGTCCTTGTCAGTCTTGTCAATTCTTCTCGGTCTGTTGATGATAATGTATTTCTTACTTAGTAGGAAAGGCTACCCTACCGCTGTGATTCCTCAAAGCACCAATTAATGAATACATGTACATGTATGTTCATATGGTTTATGATAAATGAGTCGCTTCCTTATTTGGGCAGAACAAAGTAGCTTATCATGTCTTGTTAGGATCGATGATTTCACCCTTCTAGATAAGGGGGATAGTTTCACAGTGTTGAGAGATGAAGTAATATTATACTGCTCAGCAGTGTACAAATTAGAATATATTATCTCACCTTTTATTTGGCCAAAATGTCCCTAACAGTGTGGACTGATACGCTAAAATGAAATCATTTGTAGGTTGGCTGAATCCAGCGTGGTTTTCCTTGAAATGAGGCTTTTAGAATGCAATTAATGAGCCCCAGGGATTTTTCAAGATTTCATGTATCCCAAAACGATGCCAAGTTTACCTAGTCGTGTACATGTGCATATGTGTGACCTTTGTATATATGGATTCCCCAAATAGTTGGATTACAGTATTCATGACGTGTTTATTGTTAGTTTAGGCCTGCAGGGTATTTCTCTGTCGTAATATGATTACATTTGATATACTTATCTCATTACATGTAACCATGCCAACACACACCTGATTGGCTGTGATGCACCAACTGTTGTTATTGAAGCGCTTTTGTGTTTTTACAACTCTCTGACGTACATACATGTAAATACACGTGTTTATTGAGCGAGGGGAGTTCACCCAGTCCATTTCTGACCATCTGGCAATGCAGCCCACTAGGAGCCCGCCACATGCTGCTACCATAGATCGGGAAATTTTTACGCTAAAAATAATTGTTTTCGTGGTGTTAATTTTTCATGGTTTTGCTCCATCCGCCAAAATTTTTTTAGCGGTTAACGGTTACAATATGGACGAGAGCCTGCATGGAGAGTTCCTAGCGTTTAGTCTACTACTACCAGGTGTCGGGAGAGCTAGGTATCACTAGCTGTAGTCGTCGATCAGATATTTACCTCGGGGGTGTGGGCATGCTTATTCACTGATCATCGCCACGTAAGTTTTCTTTTTTGTGTGTTAAAATTTTTCGCTCTTGGGTTTTATATAGGCTTCACTTGGGCTTCTAAATCCCATAGATCCCTAGGCTTTGATGTCTAACCTACAGGTAAATTTCCATATGTCAGCATGGGCACATTAGCTGCATTACACAAGCATTAGGTAATCATATTTACAAAACAGTCTCACACTGATTTGGATGTTGCAGATGTAAGTCTGTGCAAGAAAAGTCTGTGTCATCTTCCATTGGGTCTTATCTGCGAATTCTAGACCTCCTCAAATATCAACTGATTTTATGTACAGAGTGCTGTATACCAATTAGTACATGCTCAGTGTACATTATCAACTTACCTTTGATGTGTGTGTGTGTGTGACATCATTGTTTTGAGCAATTAGGCTTCAAGTAGTCTCCAGAAGTCCTATGTTTTATTAATTATGCTTGTGGGGAAATTTTGATGTTTGTGGAAGGCTTTCTCTGTGTGTGTGCTTTGGAAAGCTTGCAGGAATTGTAGCCAGCCTACAAGTCTAGCAAATTCTGTGATGTATGTGCTGTGGGGAATATCTCCTTGGTGATCTCATGTTAGGGGCACTTTGATCACGATGCAATGGGTATTGCTTAAGTACTACTTCTCTATGTTGGGTATGATGTCATGTGTATTACTGATACATCATGTGCACATGTAGAAATATTGCGCAATACCTTCAGTGATGTATATATAATGTACGAGCTTCCTGTACTCAAACACGATAACCTTCTTGGACTTCTCAATCTACACACATAATAATGTTATAAGTATTGCGCAATACCTTCAATGATGTATTCCTAATTTACAAGCTAATTGCTCAAAACACGAGAACTTCCTTGGACTTCTAAATCTGAATACATGTACACATTTCCTACAATGTTACAAGTATTACGTAATACTTTTTTATGTCATAACTGTTTGTATCGATCAGGCACAATTTTCAGGTACGGTACGGTACAACCTGTAGCTACACATGTTCATGTATAGTAGGAAGTCCCTTAATGGAACTTTAGTTACCCGAATTTTCAGTTATCTGAACTCCCAAAGTAATGATATTCATAGACATTTTGATGTGCATTAAATGGAAAATAGCATTTGAATAGCATTGTTTCACTTGGACATTTCAGTTACCTGCACCCCCAATGTGTTTGGATAAGTGACTTCCTACTGTGTATACACGTGTTACGTGGTCCAAGATACGAATTAAAGGATTCATACAATATGAATATATGAATAATATGCAGGCAAGGAAAAGCATTGAGTATCCAATCAGAGTGCACGGTGGATATATAGTGTCATGATGCATTTAACTGTGATCACCCTAGGTAGCACAGCCCTGTAGTGTAGTTGTCCAGTAGGTGAGCTAAAATTGGCTTTCTTTTCCCACTGGGAGCTGGGCTAGTCTGGGACAGATAGAAAGGGCCAGCACATTGTGACATGCGGGCTGGATTGTAGATACATACATAATGTCGTTGTGTACAAGTGTGGCTAAAATTGGGGATGCTGGGACATTTACCATACAAATTTCAGTTGAGCGAAAATGTGGGCTGGGTTGTAGATTCATACATAATGTAATGGGGCAAACTGGCGCGACTTTCCAGTATAGTTACTGTAAACCATTACGGAGAACGAGCTGGTTCTTTCAATGAGTTTGATCTTCCGGAATCGCTACTAAAACGAAGGGGGATGGTGGTTGTACCGGGTATATCTCTGACCTCATTGGTTAGTTTGTAGATTTGTAGATGTACGTGCATGCCATTTAGACATACATTTATGGTTGAAATGAAGGGGAAGGACAGGCGACATGGAATGTTAATGGTAGATACATATATACACGTGTTTACTTGTGTAGCTGAGGCAGAGGGAAAGACCGGGTCATATGTAACTGGTATAGACATATGTTGGGTGTGGTGGTGGTATGCATTCAGAATAGCTTATTGCTGTGGCTGTGTTGGAGGGGAAGGCCGGGTGTATGTGTTGTATGTGTGACATGCTACCGTAATGGTACACATGTGTAATGTGTTATAGACATAGCTACGAGCACATAGGTCGGAGAAAAAGGCTAAAGTTTAAGTGGTAGACGCAATGGTATGGGTTTACTTGTACATGTAATTATCTCTTTAGGGTGGCTGTGACCTCTTGGAGGGGGAAGGCCGGGTATATGTTTGTGACGTGCTGTCTAGATTGCGACACAAGATCTATGTGTTGTAGACATAGCCAAGTGGCAGGGATGGGTTAAAGGGTTAAATGGTAGACATGTGTGGTATGTCATTAGGATGGTTTGTTGCTGTGGCTGAGGGAAAGGCCTGAGATAGTTTGGTGTGTGTCTTTGTGGCTTCAGTGGACACCTGTTAAAGCATGACAGGTGTCACTGGTAGTACATGCACTGTTAAGCACATTTCACTTATAAGCACATACTCGCTATTAGGCACGGTTTGTGTACACTCACTGTGTGTTTCTAAATAAAGCACACACTGAATGCACATGATAGGCATGTTTCCCTGTTAGAGGCTCGCTTCCTTCCTATGGAGATATAATTAACGGGTGAGTATGGTACCTGTATATGCTACCTTATGAGAGTAGTGAAACACAAGTTGTGTCTACACATAGCCATACATGTTTTCACCAGAAGTGACTTAGAAGTGGCACAGTGACTAACTCTTACCCCCAAACTGTCAAGTATGAGGAAATCTTTATGAGCATAATATCGTGCACATGTACATGTTAGGGAATGTGACTTATTTGTTAGATATGTTGCCACTGCTGGATCCATTATCACCTCCACCTCATTCCACTTTGTGTTATTCAAGTTCAAAGATTTGGTTGCTAAGCAACAATATACACTGTACATATACATGAGATATCTATGGGACCATAGGTGTGCGTATCTGTCCTCCGCCCCACCTTTCGCCACTAGCAGTACTAAAACTAGGAACATGTATGTACGTTTAGTATCAAGAGCACATAAGAAAGAGTGGCTAGAGTAAGAGCGTGTAACTCCAATAGAAACCTGTAGTCCGGGCAAAATTAGTGAACTGTACTAAAAATAGAACACCCGGAGCAACAATGGCTTATGTCTATGCACAGCTGCACAATATGTGTTACTATTTTTAGTACTCGCGGTAAATTCCGCCCGGTTTCGAATTTTACGTAGTTACACGCTCTTACTCTAGCCGCCCTGTTCTTATGCACTCTTGTTAGTATGTATAGACAACCTTTGAACCACAACCAAAAGAGATGTTATACAAAAGTTGCCTACTTGGCAGGACGTCAACTCGTATACTCTGACCATTCACACAATTGAAGACCAACTGTAAACTATCAACAGCGTGCATTAGACATAGGTAGTGTACACCCGTCTAGACACTACTTGTTATCACCACAGTGATAATCACATGACCACAATTGCACAACACTGTACTTGAACAATTGATCAATATATCCCTGAAAACTGACTAGCCTAGACGTCATGCAAAGTCACCCACTGCACAGGACACGTTTCGACTGATACCAGACCTTATCAGCTGCACTGGGGTAACCGGGAGATGGGGAATGCTATTTGGATAAGTCCAGCCATCTGACTGCCTTTCTTGCAATTAGAAACTAGGCCTTTCCTGTTCAGAGAGATAGTTCATTGTTTACATGTGTGAGTGTGTGTGTTAATCTGGCTTACTGAAAGCAGTATTTATGAGAAAGTAAACTCAAGATTGTTCTATTTAATCCCCCATTCACACTCCAAACTGTAACTAGTTTCAATGTTGATGCAGTCAAGTACAACATTAGAATCCCCTCAGGGATGGAGTGTGTACTTGTGCTGTCGTAATGTACCCACTCATCCAGTCATCTTGGTGCCAAGTTTGTTTACCTTGGATTTACTATGGTTCTCCCGCCTTTCCTTTCTCCCACTCTTCCTCTCTTTCTCTTCCTCTGTCTCTCCTTTCATCCTTCTTCCCTTCCTCCCCCTTCCCTCTTCCTTGTTCATCCTTCCTCCTCTCTGTCCCTCTGTTCATCCCTTCTTCCTCCCTCGCCACCAATTTCCTCCCCTCCCACCCTCTCTCCCTCCCTCCCTTCCTCTCTCCTTCCCTCCTTCCCTTCCTCCCTTCCTCCCTTCCTCCTTCCCTCCTTCCCTCCCTTCCTTCCTCCTTCCCTCCTTCCCTCAATCCCTTCACTCCACACAGACAACTACCCATGATGCTGACCCATACTCAGGGCAGATCCAAAGAACCTCTCAAGTACAAGAGTCAACTGAGTACCATGACCTCCAGGTGCTCAAGAAAAAACTTGAGGAACAGAAGGCAAAGTTTGAACAGGTTAGAGAGTGTGATAGCATTTTATAATGCTGTGTACATTTGAGTTGTACCCATGGTATGTACATGTAACTTTTCACCATTTCTCCTTTCTCTCTTCCTTCCGCCATCCCTTCTTGTTCGCTTCCTCTCCCTCCCTTCCTCCTTTTCTCCCTCTCTCCTCCTTCCTTTACCTTTCCTCCCTCCCTCTCTCCCTCCCTCTCTCCCCCCCTCCTCCTCCTTCCTTCCCTCCCTCTCTCTCCCCTCCCCCTCTCTCCCCTGCCCCTCTCTCCCTGCAGGTGATTGATGACCAAGGAAAGACTCTTAAGAAAGAGAGAGATGAGAGGATGCAACTAGTGAGTCGGATGGGAGAGATTGAGAAAGAACTGAAAACATCAAAGTCTGAACTTGGTGAGTGATGGATGCTGTTGTAGTGTGTGGGTGGGAGGTGTGCAGGTGTGTGGGTATGAATAGGAGACTGGGAGAGGTGTGTAGTGTGTGGGTGGATGTGTGGGTGTGCAAGTATGGATGGGATACTAGGAGAGGCATGTAGTGTGTGGGTGGGAGGATGTGTGGGTGTGCAAGTATGGATGGGATACTAGGAGAGGCGTGTAGTGTGTGGGTGGGAGGATGTGTGGGTGTGCAAGTATGGATGGGATACTAGGAGAGGCGTGTAGTGTGTGGGTGGGAGGATGTGTGGGTGTGCAAGTATGGATGAGATACTAGGAGAGGTGTGTAGTGTGTGGGTGGGAGGATGTGTGGGTGTGCAAGTATGGATGAGATACTAGGAGAGGTGTGTAGTGTGTGGGTGGGAGGATGTGTGGGTGTGCAAGTATGGATGGGATACTAGGAGAGGTGTGTAGTGTGTGGGTGGGAGGGTGTGGGTGTGCAGGTGTGGATGGGATACTAGGAGAGGTGTGTAGTGTGTGGGTGGGAGGGGTGTGGGTGTGCAGGTGTGGATGGGATACTAGGAGAGGTGTGTAGTGTGTGGGTGGGAGGGGTGTGGAGGTGTGGATGGGATACTGGGAGAGGTGTGTAGTGTGAACCTCATGGTTTCTCTTCCCCTCTGCTTTTCTCTCCCCCTCCTTCCCTTTCTGTCCTTCCTCTTCATTTCTGCTTTCTGCTTTCTCCCCACCCTTTTCCTGTCCTCCTTCCCTCCCTTTTCCTTCTGTTAGACTCACTCAACTCACGCTGCGAAGACCTCTCCACCTACAACCAGACACTAGTAGAGGAGAAGTCCCAACTGACAAAGATGCTGTCTGATGCCGAGCAGAAGATCAGCGGCTCCGAGAGCTGGACACGTGTCCAACAACTGGAACAAGAGTTGAGGGAACACCAGGAACTGTCACAAGAACAGGTGGGTGGAGTTTGACCTTTGAACTCTAGTGTTGATCATTATAGTCTAAGATGTGAGAAATGGGATCTGCAAAAGGAATTTTATTATAGTCGTTAGCATGCTTATTGTGGTTATTGCACTTGTGGACTGCATTTCACTTGCCTTTAGCTCGTGAAAATACTGCACCCACTCGTCCAATAAGTCGTGATATTGCATGCTAAGTCGTGTAACAAGTTGTATATCTCAAGAGTACAAGTGATATTCTCCGCTTGTACTCCCCCTTGCCTTTTTCCTTGACATCACTCACCTGAGCTTGGCTTTCCGAGATGACAAAATTCATTGTTTCTGTGCGGGAGACCCTGGGGACCAACTTAATAGGTAGACCATGAGTCATGTTATCAACGTGGTTGTTATGTCCTGTCCTGTAGGTCAGAGCACACTCGGAGCTTGTTCAGGAGAAGGAGAAAGAGATAAATAATCTGCGGCTCATGTTGGAAGATGCTCAGTACAAGTACGTGATTGCTGACAGCAAGCTGGGTACCATTGAGAATGAGAAGAAGCAAGAAATTGAAGACCTGAAGGACAAGGTATGTGGATTGGGACTGTCATGTGACTTTATGGACACTGTGTGTGAGGTCATGTGACTTTATGGACACCGTGTGAGGTCATATGACTTTATGGATACTGTGTGTGAGGTCATGTGACTTTATGGACACTGTGTAAGGTCATATGACAATCACTTCATTTAGTGGATTAATTCACCAGGTCAAGTGTCCCGTAACAAGATGGAACAAACATGAAAGTAGATTTCCCATAGCCTTGTTCCCAGAGCAAATTTCGTACCTATCAAGCGGAGTATTCACGATCTTGTGAACGTCTGGGGTCTTGCCTAGCGACGGGGCGCTCGATTATGAAGTCTAGTACGTTGTTTGAATGTGAACCCCTCCCCCCCCGTGTCCCCCTCACGTCCACCTGACATCATTCATGTGATAAGTGTTCCCAGGCCTTCCCCATTTTATGTCGCTCTTCCGTTTCCCACGTATTATACTGAATGCAAACCGATTAACAAAAAACAGGGGAGGCCTGAGAACGTGGCTAGATTTCCCATTCTGTTATCCATCACCATCTCTAGGTGGCTACATGTACATGTAGTTTCAGTCTTTGTATGGTTTGGACTGTCTTGTGACTGTCATGTGACTTTATGTGTGAGGTCATGTGACTATCGTACAAGGTTTCATGGAAGATCTTGTACTCATACTCAGAAATAGATCACATATTTATTATCCTCTTTCTTCTTTTTTGCTGGTAGGTTGAAGATCTGGAGAGAGATGTCGATGCTTTGCAAGGTGAAAACCAGGAGCTACGACAGAGGACCATGGAAATGCATCACCAGCTGTCCCACATAAGGGCATCGACCAGGGTAAGAGTTACTTGACACACGCACGCACGCACGCACACACACACACACACACACACACACACACACACACACACACACACACACACACACACACACACACACACACACACACACACGCATACATGCACACACACACACACACACACACACACACACACGCATACATGCACGCACGCACACACACACACACACACACACACACCACACACACACACACCACACACACACACACACACACACACACGCACACACACACACGCATACATGCACACACGACACACACACACACACACACCACACACACACACCACACACACACACACACACACACACACACACCACACACACACCACACACACACACCATACACACACACACACACACACACCACACACACACACACACACACACACACACACCACACACACACCACACACACACACACACACACACACACACACACACACACACACACACACACACACACACACACACACACACAACATGCATGAACAATCAATGACCCAAATCTCCCTGAAGAAAGGAGCCTAGATGTACGAAGTCACCTACTGCGCAGGAAAATTTAAGAGCCTTATCAGCTGTACTGGCATGGACACACACAGAAACACACGCAGCCACTAAAAGCCCTCAGGGTTGATTGGTTTAATACACCAGATAGACGCACATCTCTTGTCCTACTGGCGCAGATGCAGCCTCCCTTACAGTAAATTTCCTTCTCCCTCCCATGCACTCGCTTACAGTATCCTTCCTCCTCCTCCTCCTCCCACATGCACACTCGCACTGGTGGTATTCCTGGTTGTGGACCTGGACCTGTACTGAAGGTTGCCACTCATAGTGGTCCCATTGAGGGAATCAGGGATGGCAAGGTGTGTGTGTGTGTGTGTGTGTGTGTGTGTGTGTGTGTGTGTGTGTGTGTGTGGTGTGTGGTGTGTGTGTGGTGTGTGTGTGGTGTGTGTGTGTGTGCGTGTGTGCGTGTGTGCATGCGTGCGTGTGTGCGTGTGTGGGTGTGGGTATGGGTGGATGTGTGTGTGTGGGTGTGTGTGTGTCTGCATGGGTTGTGGATGTGTGTCAGTGATAGGTGAGTGGGCCATACATGTAGGTGTATTTATTCCTGCAAGTGTGTACACATGCACACGCACACACACACACACGCACACACATGCACACACACATGCACACACACACGCACACATATCCCACCATGCAAAAGATTCTTGTAAAAACCTCCATTAATGTTTCGCACCCTTCTTCCTCTTCTGCAGCTTCCCCTGGGTGACCAACGCCGTGCCTACTCACAGCAGCTGTCTGGACACTGTGGTGAGAATATCATCGACAACCCTATCCGCCAGGAGATACAATTGATTTCCCGTTTTCCAGAAGACCCTCCAGTCACGACTTCTGCGCAGAAGCCGTCGTCACTCAACATCCATTCAGCCCGCTACCAACCCACACATACAAGCTACTCTCATCCAATGACAGCACCGAGTCCCTCGCAGTTCATCGGAGGAAACATGGCAGGTATTCAGAATACGCCTACAACACCACTTGCCCCTAACCAACCAACACGATCCCACTCACCCATGCATCCCCCTCACCCACGTTATGCCACCCCATTCCACACTACAGCTGCTGGATCCATCTACTATACCCGTCAGCCTTCGACTACAGCAAGCACTTCGTACTACCCACAAAGCACTCCAAAACCTGTGTATGTACCTGGTTACTCCCCTTCAGGGACAAACGTACCCAGTATGCCGAGCATGGTGAGCTCTGGGTATGGAAGCATTGTCAGCGGTCCGAGCAGTGATTCCATACCCCAGGGACAGAGTCTTTCTCCACACTTCAATAAGCAGTCGTCAAAGGAAAGTGCGTATGGTAGCATGGGTAGCTATGCAAGTGGTCTGGGACAAGCCTCACTCTCCCCCCACTCTCCGCACCACATGTACGACCACCGACAGTATTCACCACAGGGGTACCATCATACTGAACGCCGCTCTTCATCCCCTCTTCCTCACGACTACAACTACCAACAACACCAGTAAACTTTTGCTGAATTTGTCTTACGCAAGCTGAGCACTAAAGTATAGGCATGATTGCTTGTTTTCTAAACTGTTGCATCAACTATAATAGTTTTATATAATTTGTTGTATTAATGTGTTTGTGTTAATCTTTACACTTAAGTATGTAATGTAACCCCAATACAATAACTTTGTGATTCAATTTGATTTACCTGGTGTTGTATTTATTTGAAATTGAGTGCTTTAGACATCAGCAAACTAGACTGGTCTTAGCTTGCAAGCTGAATACCAAATGGGGAGAGACACCACTTAATGTTGTGCTTGTATCTCTGCTGGACCTGCAAGGGCATGAAACTACCTACGCTTGACACATAAGCCTTGTTCCAGACCTTTGGCACCAGTCATCCAGTTTTCAATCACTTATGGTATGCAAAAGTAGAGCTAGAGGTGGGAATGAGGAGGCTCTGACACTTAAATTGAGCTCTCAGGTGTGGAGACTGTGGACTGGGTCAGGACTTGGTCCCTCGATCATTAAGGTATGTGAATATGGAGTTTTTAAGAGTAACTCCACTTCAATCATTATTTTGGAGGTAGAATAAACTATATGAGAAGGCTGGGGTCTGCATATAGACTGAATACCCCAGATGGGTTATTTAAATCTCCCGGCCCTAATGTGGCCCCACCCACTTTTGGGATCACGTGATCTTCTGTCTTCAGAATTGGGTCACTGATATATGTCACTCTAAATATTGCACAAAGTTAGCTCTCCTAACTCTGGTCCCAGTCATTGAGCTTGTTCCACGCTATATAGTCTCATGAGCTCAGCCCATGTGCACTTTCCTGGTTAGGGTAGTCTCGTGCCTAGACCCCACCCTCTCACGAGGAAAAGGGTCTCGGGTGACCATTGAGCGATTTCTTGGTTGTCAGCCGAGTCAGCAAAATGCCATTAGTCATGTGAGTTGAGTAGTGCAACAGAAGCGAGGGTGGGGTCTGGGCACGAGACTACGAATACGCCGGTTGGTAGATCGAGCAATGGTTGCATGACATTTGTTCAGTATCAAGACTGCTGACTCGGCACAACCAAGCTCACTGCTTCTGTGCTTTTTGTCTTATTTGTAGTGCTGTGTTCGTTTTTGTGTTTGTCCCCCTTTAACAGGGTGCACTTCTTATTAGCATATGGCTATTTAGTGCATCCTTTGCCTTTTGCATAAAGTTCTATAGAAAAATAATAAAAAAATCTTGTCGATCATAGCAAAGAGCCAAGTCTCATGCAGTCTAGTCTTGTGCTACACAGTCCAAGGAAGATAAGATCTCTTTAAACTCCGGTCCAGTGTTTACAGACTCTCAGGGTCTGACAACAAAGGTAGGTAGGGCTGGTTGATAGGCTCCCGCACATTATGCTTCATTGCTACCCTATTATGCTATTCCTTTATTCCTGATAATTTTACCATTATGCTCAGTTATATTCCCCATTATGCCCAATGTGTACACAGCTTTTACGTGACAGTTCTGATCGCGTAGGGGCCTTGAGTCGGTCCAGCAATGATATGTGGACTCCGTCTCCTTGGGCATACTACCCGAGCTCTGATATGAGCTTTTGCGAGAGTCAGACGTTGCGATCCTCGTGCTAGTAGTACCTAGCGTGAGCGGTATATACGTATACTACAGTTACTTTACACGTGGCATTCGGTTCAAAGGTTACAAAATTACGTAAGCGCGTTGCGCTTACCTATTATGCTCGAAATTGTGCTTATGCTAATAGCTGCCTATTGTGCTTTAAATTATGCCGGCATAATGTGCGCATGTCTACTGGTTGACACCTTTTTCCCGCCAGGTTTTCCCGCCAACGTTTCTCATGCCTCGGTATAAAACAAGGCCGTTTTCGCCACTGCCTGCAAAGTTACCAATCGGCAATCTCACAGACATCATCAACAGCTCAGAGCAAATGGCAACCCCAGGCCTTTCCGACTCAGAAGCTTAGGTACTTCAGCCGAAGAGAGCCAGGAACGCGGACGAGGATACAACTCATGCTGCGAAACGAACCAAAAAAGCAGCAGCGAGGAATAGCGCTACATCCAAACAGGCGAGAAGGAGAAAGCCAACGGTCCCCAAGACAAAGAAAGCTGTGCACGACTTGCTGAAGTCGCTAGGTGTCGAGAACCCGACGAAAGTCAGCTGCTGCTTGAAAGCAGGTATAATGAACGGATACGTGAAGTTGTTGGCGCCCGAGAACGATCCAGAAGGAGAGTTTGGACTAGACCAGGTGTGAGGGGTGTGCGTGAGAGTTTTGGTATAGATAATTAATGATGGAGTAGAGAATCTCCGTTGTTGCTCTGCAGAAAAGCAGCTATACTATTGAACCTCGTTACTAGATCTCCAGATTTTGCATGCACTGCCTGACACTAGTGTAAGTAGAAACTCCAGTAGGTCAATCTTTAACAGTGAATTTACACCTCAAATTCTCAAGCAGAAAGAAGACAAAAACATCCCAGAGTTGGGTATCTAAATGATAACCCAATTCCCAAAGTAGTGCCGCTTAATCTTTTTGTATCACTGTAGTGATGAAATGCTCTCTCACCCTGTCATCCCACCCTCCACCTCTCATACACACACACACACACAGGTACTTCTGGAGAGTGACTGTCCAGTGTGTTCTGAGACTGATTTGGAGTGTTGTGTTCGTGATGTCCTCTACCAAAAGGACTGGGGCGGAGATTATGAGTGTGGTTCTGAGGGTGCCACTTTTCAGTGAGTTCAGCGTGATATGCAGTGTATTAATTACAGCACTGCAGCACAACACAGCTACAAAATTTGAATTCGTAGTTTAGGTCTGTAGTCACATACTTGAACTGGACTTCTTACTAGATAAGTATAGTGTTTGGTAGGGTACTGAGGTTTCTAAATTGTTATTATGTTACTCCATTCTCACGCTCCCAATTCATGAATCAAGTTTGCAGAGGCCTCTGGGGGGTTATCTAGCTAGTTATCCATTTAACTTACCAGTGGGCAATTTTTCCTCTTACTGTCAAGTCATATTTCAACTGTCTCTCATACAGGTGTCCATCAGAGGAGTGCTGTGAGTACAAGCTGTATCTTACAGGAATCTGCTGTGGAGACTTTGCATTTGACAGTGGAAAGTTTCATAATCACTGTGGAAAATGTCCTAGATTTGGAGTCTGCACAGGTATGAAACATTTGACTGTTACACTCTCAGTTCCATTTGCAACCATAGACTAGCCTTGTTCCCAGGCCTGCCGTTTTTTTTTTTTTGGTTTTGCATTCAGGAAGTGAAAGAGCCAAATGAGTCTATATAGCAATAGACTAAATAAAATCTCCAATCAGCTAGAGGACTGTTATCATGAAGAGTGTATATTTACACTGAAACAAAATGTAATCATTTTCTTTCGGTGGCTTCTCAGTTGGCTTCTGCATAAATGAAGGAAGGTTATCTGTTACCAACTTGAGCTCTGAAGTGTAATCAGCTGGTTTAGTACTTGACTTACCAATCAGATTGTAGTATTTCATTTCTAAGTCAGGATACCATCATAGATAGTAGTGACAGTATGACTTACACAGAATGGTATCTCTACCATGCTACATTGACCAGGCTAGTCCTAACCTGGTCGGGAGGTGTTGATTGGATTGACGTTTCCAATCCCTGTCACTCTACTATATCTATGATATCGTGATAATTTATTGTCTAGTGTCCACCTGTTATAGCCTGCTAATCCTCACACTTCCTATAGGTGATTATCGTGACTTCCACTCCCATGGCCGTTCTGGTGGAAGAAGAGTGTGGTGCAGGAGGGCAACTGTCTTCTGAGCATGACAGCATAATGGGGGGAGACTTGGCAAGAAGACTAGTACATCAGCATGTCATTATAATATCAATCTTCAACATTTATCACTTTGCAGAACAAGCCTTATTCAGTGCTATTGTTTCATGTATCCACTTCCCTTTCATTTCTTGACCGTTTATAATCAAATTTTACAGCGGAGTATTTGGATATAGTACTAATACAGGATTGGAAATTGGTAGTGCTACAATGTGTCATGAGGAGATAGAAATGTAACTAAAAAAGACTACTTGTTGATGCATTTAAGTCAAAATATCCATTTTTCATTGCACGAAGAGAGAATTCACTGTGCATATTTCTATTTTCTATCAAATATCCTGGAATTAGCTCCTCAACTCGTTGTCCCTTACCCAGCTGTATGCCAATCGCCCAAGAAACTGCATTACATTGTATAGACAGTGCCAGCTCATTCCCAGGCCATTCCAGCTTAGGAAAGCTGCACTAGCCACAGCCACCATTATTAACTGGTATGAGGGTATACCGTATAGCGGGAAATTTTCGCGAGGTCCAAATTTTCGCGACTCATGACCAAAACGCGAAAATAAGAACCGCGAAATTTGAACACGTGAACTTTTGAACTCGTGGAAATTTTCACACATGCGTTTTGTGCGCTAGTCTCGCTCGATCTGACGATGGCACTGTAGCGCTATTTCAAACCGGCAGACGACGTCCTACCCTCTCCCACGGGACGTCTTTCATCTTGGTCTTTCACCTTCCTTTAGCGCGGCGATGATAAAGGGGCGTGGTCAATAGCTCGCGAAAATTAAAACCGCGAAAATTTCTTCTGGAGGGGAATCATTTGATGGACTCGTGTCACGAGTCCATCAAATGATTATGCAGCAGTGGCATGCAGCAACAACAAGCAGGCACAGTTACACACTCAAGTATCAGTTCCTTACTGATCTCCAGACGTTTGACTAAGCCTGGAGTTGCTTCGAGATATTCAGTTCGGCCCGAGGGGTCCGCCACGGCGCGCCTTGGCGTACGAGATTTCGAAATGCACTGGATTTCACGTGGATTTCGGATTTCAGAGTGGATTTCTGGATTTCACAGTGGATTTCTGGATTTCAGTTTGGATTTCTGGATTCCAGTTTGGATTTCTGTCGACAGGTTTCTTCTTGTACGTTCTTGGATATTGTTCCCAGCTTAGCAAAAATTTTTAGTTAGTTGTAGTTTTGGTTAACTAAATTTTAAAAAGGCCATACTAAAATGTATTTAGTTAAAGTTATAGTTAACTAAAACAACACTGTCGGACAGTGTACGAGATTTCTTTTGTGACGGACCCCTCGGTTCGGCCTTCCAGCTATATTTGTATGAATGCGTTCACGTGACCGAAAGTGGGTGTGGCAACCCAAAATTTCCGGCGCGCTTCGCGCGCCGGTGACTGAACCCCCCTTTCTAAATTTCTAGATCCGCCACTGACCTGCATGATATTGACAGTGACTGAAGGGTTTATAGCGGGCTTGTTCTTCATCCAAGCACCTCAAGAATGGATGAAGGCTAATACCAAAGCATTTCTCAAGTACACCATATTTGATACGAAGAAGGACGTTATAGGAATCAGTTTCTGTTCTGGCTCTCTTCTTTATTTATAGAGTCATCTTCTTGCTGGTCCACGTGATAATATACCTCCACAATGTAGCAACCTCTTGCATGCATTTCAAAGTAACTAGCTAGCTACTTCTGGCTCTTGCTGTATCCTTGCATCTGCAGTGGCGGATCTAGAAATTTAGAAAGGGGGGTTCAGTCACTGGCGCGCGAAGCGCGCCGGAAAATTTTGGGTTGCCACGCCCACTTTCGGTCACGTGAACGCAAAAAGAAATAAATAAAAAAAACATTAAAAATGTAAAAAAGATGTAGGGATGGCATGCCAAAAAGTATACAAACAAGGTAGGGATGATAGCATAAAAGCAAAGGTCAACATAAAGGCAATGCCCCATCCCTACATCTTTTTGCCTAGTCAAACGTCTGGAGATCAGTAAGGAACTGATACGTGAGTGTGTAACTGTGCCTGGTTGTTGTTGTTGCATGCCGCTGCT
Source organism: Agelas oroides (assembly GCA_949130485.1). Taxonomy (NCBI): domain Eukaryota; kingdom Metazoa; phylum Porifera; class Demospongiae; order Agelasida; family Agelasidae; genus Agelas; species Agelas oroides. The sequence goes on from OX422185.1 coordinate 13,366,843, forward strand.
GCATAATCATTTGATGGACTCGTGCAGTTATGTACGCAAAATACATTACTAGCCGCCAAAGGGGGGTGCATTTGCACCCCCCTTACCCCCCCTAAATCCGCCACTGATCTGCATGTACTCTGCTGTCTTTAAATTCATACGAAACACTTGATATCACTTTCTTACCATTATACAAGTACAATTATATCTAAAGGGTACTGAACATTAGACTGTCCCTTCCTGCATGATACAAGTCCTGTCTTGGGATAAAGCTACTTTCTTACCTTTATCATGGGGGAACAGTAACTGTTAACCCTGGGAAACATCACTGTTGCCAAATATACCAGTGATATCTGCATGTTCGGGGGAACGGATATCACTAGGGGAATGAATATGTTCGGGGGCACACATTCCCCGGGGCGGGAACGGCCTGGGAACGAGGCTATATCATTATGGCCACACCCCGTTCCTCTTGCGGAACAGGGTGTGGCCACGCCAGATTAGTCGGGATTGGCCATGATATACTATACGGTACGCATATAGTGTTATTAACTTTTGCATACTGGGAGCAATGGCAAAAACTGGAGGCCTAGTCTATACAACTGTCCGACCTGAGTCGACTGCATTAGTCGTTGATGAGTGAACCAACAAAGGTTTCGATTCGCGAGCTGGATGAGCACCTCTCAGGTGCAGCTCCTGGTCATGTCACAGTTGAACAGTTGCGAAAACATGTGCTCGAGTTCCAAAAGTATCTGGATATAGACGCAGTCGTTCCTACGTTGAGAAAGGCAGGCCTTCTGAACGATAGCGAAGTATGGGAGCTGACGCATTGCGACCAGTGTCCTCGAGACCGCATATCGCTGCTATTGACTTACATCATAAGTCGCAAAGGAAGTAAAGGCCCAGACAAGCTCATCGAGTGTATCCAACTAACAGCCGATCGTTATCCGAACCACATACGTCTTGTACGACTATTCAGCAGTAAGTCCCCCCATTGGGTACTTTAATAGTCCAATTATTGTAAACAAGACCTTTCAACTACACATATAAGGTAAAGCAATTTTGAGTTTTGAGCTTTACTCTACAACACATGCATGCCCTTATTTTATCTTCAGGAAAAGAGCAGGAAATTAACTCAAGCTGTTTAGACACTCTCAAAAAGAGGAGGAAGACAGAAGTATTTGCCGACTTTGTGAGCAGTGTGTTTGAAGAAATGGATGGGAAGGTTGATCATGAACGTTTTAAAGTGTTTGTCACAGCAAGTGCAACTTCAGCGGAAAACCCAGCGTGTTCATTGTCACAGGACGACAAAAAAGCTATTGGAAAAGCAAAAAGTCTATCACATTGTTTTGTTGTACTTAATTTGAAGTACTGGAACCATCAGAACATGTACCTTCTTGAACGAATACTGGAAAGATATGCTAAGAATGCTGAGTTTTTGTTATCAGAGTATTATAAGAAAATGGACGAAATTGATAGAATTGATGAAGAAGAGGGTATACCCAGGCATTTGCACTTAGAAACAAATAGCAAATCGCTCAATGCATCAGCTTGTAGTGAGCGCTTTCCAAGCTTAATTGAAAGCATTTTGGTAAGGTTTCGGTGGCTTAAAGTTAGTCCAGATGTGTTGAAAGTTTTTTTGTCTGTAGTTATCAGTGCTTCAAGCCTTGGAAACCTTTGTAAAGCACGTACTTTAGAAGAGATCTTTACTGCTTTGAACTGTTCAGTAAGTTGGGATCACTACAATGTACTCATACAAACTGTTGAAGAGTTTGGGGATGAGCAATCCAAGCAGTTGGTTAAAGATTACAACCGAGACTTCCAGAGTCTTAAATCACAGAACTGCAGTGTTATCACTGGCTCCTGGCATTTTCCTAATGCCAAACATTACATATCAGAGCTGAAGAAAAAGCAAATTGCAAAGAAGGTCGAGACACTTAGTGGTCAGTTTGCAACTGTAATTTCTAAAATCTTTGAAACCATTGATCCAAGATCTGCCATAAATTTTATCAGTGGTGTTTCTGCTTCAGTTCAGTATCCTTCTCTCATCAAGCCCTTTAGTAACATCACAAAGGATGCCTCACTCAGTGATGTCTTTCTGCACCTCCATCACTTTGGATGGAATTTCCGACAATGCGTTCTTCTTCAGTCTCTCATTGCTAAATGTGGTACTCCTGAACTACGATCTTCACTTGAGAGTTATCTTGAGCGAAAGTCTGCTTTTGAGAGTGCCACAACACTAGCTGAACTGCTTTGGGTACTACCACAAGGCAGTCCTCCATCTAGACCTGAGTTTGTTCACATGACACTCACATTTGATACTGATTTGCAGGACTACACAGTTCAACAATTATCAGAGTTCCAAACATTGTTCACAGATACCTTTCAATTGCATTCATATGCTGTCATATGGTACACTGCCAAAACCATTCAGTCAAGTTTGAAACTCAAGTTCCTGATTCCTTCTGGGGTTGACTGCATACTTGTGATGGAGTCGGAAGAAAAAACAAACTTCTTTTACAAACATAAAATATCTCAAGTGAGGCTGTATGACAAAGGATGTTATGATTTCTGCTACAATTTCGATCAGGAACACTGCAAACCTGTAACAATGAAGAGTGAAGCTGAACGCATCAAGAAGCTAGCTGAGAAGCTACAAAGGTTTCAAACAGAAACTGCCAGTTTGTAAGTGGTGTGTTTATATTCAGTTTTGCTTTGGCATCAGTAATATCTTCTAATACTCAAGTGTGTATATATACAATAGTGAGTTATTCCGGAGTACTTTTCAAAGCTCTAATTAGCCCTATTGGTCAACATATTATACACAACTATATGCGCAGATGCACCGTTGCCTTAACAACACCCTAAATTAACCCTAACCCAACCAATCAGATTAGAACTTTGAAACGCCGCTGCAGTACTGTAGATAATAGTTGCATAACGCGTGAGCACCCAAGTATATTGAATTTCTTTATATGGTCTTTGGTATTTTGCCCATATATGGTAAACACAGTGTGTTTGTTTTGATTGTGGTCATGCTAAAAGCTATTTAATTAGGTCTCGTGACTGTGAATGCTATTGTGGTCCTATCCATGAATACAGAATGAAACTCCCTGGTTCATAGTGCCACACCACACCAGGGTTTCATACCGGATTTTTCTTTGGTTGGGGGGGAGAATGTAGATGCGTGCAAAAGGTGCATGTGTGTGTTGGTGTACCTGCTAGGGTTTTGTAGATTTTAATGAAATTCTGGACATGGACAAGAATTGTCATATTCAGCTGTACTTTTTAATTGCGTTGTATACCCTATTGTAGAAATTATGACATCATTTTCAAATTTCCCCGGGGGGGAATCTCATTGCACCCCCCCTCCCTCTGTATGAAACCACACTATACTGAGTTGCCGAGTGACTTCGGTAGCTCAGTTGGTTAGAGCATGGCAGGCCATATGCCAGGTCGCGGGTTCGAGTCCCTCCCTGAGTCACTGTCACTTTCTTTTCCCTCTTTATTTTCACTCTTTATTTCTTTCCTTCTCACTGACTTTGACTTGGGCTAAGGTCTGACTGTCAGGTCTGGAGCATGTTAATATCTGAGCATCACGCGCCTCGCGCTTCGCGCTCGCCGCGCCCTCCCCATCGAACATGCCAGTTGGTATCCGCCTCGGCTGGATCCCTGGCAGCTCAGCCTTAAGTACTCGAATTCGGCCACTGAGTTGCCGAGTGACTTCGGTAGCTCAGTTGGTTAGAGCATGGCAGGCCATATGCCAGGTTGCGGGTTCGAGTCCCTCCCTGAGTCACTGTCACTTTCTTTTCCCTCTTTATTTCTTTCCTTCTCACTGACTTTGACTTGGGCTAAGGTCTGACTGTCAGGTCTGGAGTATGTTAATATCTGAGCGTCACGCGCCTCGCGCTTCGCGCTCGCCGCGCCCCCCCCCCTCCCTCTGTATGAAACCACACTATACTATCAAACATATGATTTAATAACCCTTTAGCCTTACTCTTATTGACGTGTAAAAATTGTAGTATGCATGCAGGAATCAGCTGGTATTACTTACAAACAAAAGATGTGGATTCTCAGTCATGAATAAGAAATAAACAACATTAAGTGGCTGATGCTAGTAATTTGTAGCTGTGGACCACAGCTGCAATTACTCCTCATCTTTGAAGCTTTTCATAACGCAGTCTGTTGATCTGCTGTATATATTCCAAAGTTTTTTTAAACAATATAATTTTATGGACAAAACTGCAGTTCCTCCACTGGCTATATAATTATGGCTACACTCCTTGTACGATAATGTGTAGAAATCTTGCAGATCGACAGACTGCCTTATGAAAACCTATACAATAAATTACACCTCTTAATGTAATAGCAGCCCTAGGTCTAGATATTCAAATGTGCAGAATGTGTTTTAGCCAATTCCTTTCGGCATGGTTGCATCTTTTTCCTGGAACAAACCTCCCAACGAGACAACTCAAGTGGAATCCATACTTGTAGCCGACAGTCATTATGCATCCATGATTTCTGGTATAAGCTACATTGCCAAGACTAGCTTCTATTCTCTGAAGAGAAGCCGAGTGTTTTAAGAAATTAGTTGAGAAACTAAAAAGATAAAAAAGGCACACACACACACACACACACACACACACACACACACACACACACACACACACACACACACACACACACACACACACACACACACACACACACACACACACAAAGTAAAAGTACTAAAAATTCAAGCAGGAATTTAGATCAGTTAAGGTGTGTTTGTTCCTTTGTGTGTTGGAACTATATCCTATCTTATTTTGTTTGTGCACAAAGTATTGTCATAACAGTTAGTTTTGCTGGTTCTTCCACGCACTACTGTTTCCTTATGGTCTTGTATATAGTACTACAAATTGTGGTTTACTATATATACCATGTTTGCTTTGATGTCACTGATGTAGGTGCGTGGAAGAGTTTACGTAGGTCTTGTGACTCATGAATCTGGTTTTGCAGCTCTTCCTCACTGTGGTTTTCTTGTGACCTGCATTGTAGTATACTATAACGTGTTTGCTTTGATGTCAATCTTCTAAGCTATAGCCTACCAAACAACAGACCTTGAGATTTGTGGTCTTGTACAGTTGTGGTGTTTTACACCTGTGTAGTGTATGATGCCATTATTCAATGTAGGCTAAGCTATCCGAACAAACATCTTATGACAATAATGAAAAGGAAAGAATGAGTTTCCTGCATAGTTCTACCATATTTATTACAGTGATGATTCTGGAATACAAGGTGATGTCAGAATTTACTATACATGTTGATGTGTGAGACTAAATACATGCACTTACCCAAACTCATATGCATCCTAACTCCCAAAATAGTGATGTTCATAGAGTCTGATGTATTGCTATGCATTAATGGAAAGTAATTTACTTTGTATACTTGACTTTCTACTGTATTTATAAAGCATTTGATGCTTTCTTTGAAATGGGAAATGTTGAATTTTATTGCTCTATATTCCCCACTTCACCCATGTTTCTATAGTAACCAGTGGGTATTAGTTTTCGAAGTTGTAGATTCTGTTTCACATACCACAGGAAGTTGTAAAATGATGTTTCCTATAAGCGACCTTGTTTACTAATAACAACAAGGACCAATCGGGTTGGAGACATAATCTGGTATTTATGGTTTACAATAACCACCCTTGTCCTTGGGCTCCGCCCTCAGAGTCGGGTGGTTATTGACCATAAATCCCAGGCTACCATGCATTATCTATTCCATATATATGCATCACTAAGCTAAGCATGACCAGTACATCTGTACACATGTAATATGCTAGTATTAGGTGGAAACTGAGAGGAAGGCCAGATGTAACACTATGGCAGGCAGGAGTGGCAGGCAGGAAATGGAGCAACTGCAGTTAAAACTGGAGCTGGGCAATGCGCAGTTGCATAAAGTTGGACACAATCATTGTAATCATAATATAGTGGTACATATAGCCATCTGCCGAGGAGGATGGAACATATTACGTGATCTTGTGTTTACTACACATAAAGACATTGCTTGTTAAAACTGAACAAATTTGACCAGAAAAAGTTCTCATCTAATCATTTATGAGACCCATACCTGACTGTCTAAGACATAATGCGTGGGACTCAGTGTTGAGTCTTCCACACTTTTAACAATTCATTGTTTATTCAGTATCCCATTGCTAATAAATAATTGTCATGAGCATGAATAATGTCGTTCTGACACTTGCATTCAATATTGGCTTGAAGCACTTATACTGTTGAAGAATTAAAAGGTATTCACAAAAACGTTTCACTTGCATTCTTGTGCTCTTGTACTCTTCACTGCCAAAACCTTTTACTCAAGCTCAAGTTTATAATTCCATCTGACGTAATAGAATCAGAAGAAAAGACAGACTTCTTTCGTCAGCACAATGTATCTGGTGAAGTTGTTTGAGGAAGGCTGTTATGACTTTAGATATGATTTTGATCAGGAACGTAGCCCTCCTAGAACAATGAAGGAATAAGAGGATAGTGCATACTTGAAGAAGCTTGCTGATAAGTTGCATAAGTTTGAAAGTCAAATTAAAGCCACCAAGCCATCAGCAAAGTGTATAAATGTCTTTGTGAGAAACCCAATTATTTTTTCTAATGTTAATATTACTCGGCAATGGAGTATTAATCGTGACAAGAGAGTACGTAAAAATTTCATCGTATTCTGTGCCTGTATAGGTTGTGAACTATTCGCAAGTAAATTAATAATTATTTATGTGATACGATTGCATAGTCTTACTATCCTCATTCCCAGGCTGTGTGGAAAATAAGCTATAGGCTACAGTCAGCACTCAGCTCAGTACTAGGTTCTCCCTACTTCAGATCCTGGCTAGACAGGCTCAAGGGTAAATATGTACAACACTGTATTGCGTGGTAGCATGACGGAATTTTGAGAATGGATTACATCAGAATGTCATCATGGCAGTACATACCTTCAGATAGCCTCGCCTGGGAATGAGGCTTTCTTCAGATGCATCATAGCTGTAATTGCAAGACTTATACACCGACAAGCAAACCACTTGTCTAATTTGTTTGAGTGAACCAAACTATGATTTTGTGGCAGAGTGAATATACTAATACAAACTGCCATGGTATTATGTCATCAAGCCTGAAGGCCTGCCAGATTTACAAGGTACCTGCACTTTAACGTTTCATAGTGTATTGTTTCAGTGACTTCATCAGAGTTCAGGCTGTGCAGTGAGGAGCTGGCTTGCAGAGATTGACTTTCAGCAGCAAATTTTAATGGAAACTATGGTGGTATAAATCACAACCTTTTATATCACACGGAGAGGTCAGGACTGGCTCCTTTGAGACAATACAGTAGACAGAAATATACTGAGAGGTCAGGACTGGGTCCTTTGAGACAATACAGTAGACAGAAATATACTGATAGGTCAGGACTGGCTCCTTTGAGACAATACAGTAGAGAGAAATATACT
>OX422185.1:13374510-13737010 GCA_949130485.1 Agelas oroides
GGGGGAGGTGGCAGGGTTGGGGGTGGGGGGTTGGGGGGTGGAGGGGGGGAGGGCATGCTCCTCAAAATAAAATTTGGGATTTTACTGGTAGGACCTCTGAGATTGTTTTTGATGCTATATGAGCATTTACCTTGTCACATGATGAACACATGACCTCCTCTGCATTAATATGAGCATTTACCTTGTCACATGATGAACACGTGACCTTGTCACATGATGAACACGTGACCTCCTCTGCATTGTTAGTCTGAGCATTTACCTTGTCACATGATGAACACGTGACCTCCTCATTGTTAGTATGAGCATTTACCTTGTCACATGATGAACATGTGACCTCCTCTGCATTGTTAGTCTGAGCATTTACCTTGTCACATGATGAACACGTGACCTCCTCATTGTTAGTATGAGCATTTACCTTGTCACATGATGAACACGTGACCTCCTCATTGTTAGTATGAGCATTTACCTTGTCACATGATGAACACGTGACCTCATTGTTAGTATGAGCATTTACCTTGTCACATGATGAACACATGACCTCCTCATTGTTAGTATGAGCATTTACCTTGTCACATGATGAACACGTGACCTCCTCATTGTTAGTATGAGCATTTACCTTGTCACATGACACATGAACACATGACCTCCTCATTGTTAGTATGAGCATTTACCTTGTCACATGATGAACACGTGACATACAAAATGACACAACAGTCGCAATACTGGGCTTTAATTTGCAGCTTGTACGTTCTTGTAATATCAACTAGAAAGAGTGAGAAACACCATCCAATCAACCAATCAAATTGTAGTTTTTGTTTTTACTTGTAACTAGCAAGAACTTAAAAACAGTATACAAGAAAAAGTTACACGTCACATGACAGTCAGATGATAGTCGCATGACAGATGACAGTCACATGACAGTCAGATGACAGTCACATGACAGTCGCATGGTACACATGACAACTCACAGAGTCAGTTTCTGATGCTGGGCAAATGCTGATGTTGAGGTATTCACAAAACTGGAGGTTTGGAGGCCGTTGACCTGTCTTTCCACTTGCGTAGGTCACTGCAACATCATTGATCAATTCCTGACGAGGGAGAAGAAGAAGAGGAGGAGGAGGAGGAGGAGGAGGGGGAGGGGGAGGGGGAGGGGGAGGGGGAGGGGGAGGAGGAGGAGGAGGAGGAGGAGGAGGAGGGGGAGGGGGAGGGGGAGGGGGAGGAGGAGGAGGAGGAGGAGGAGGGGGAGGGGGAGGGGGAGGGGGAGGAGGAAGAGGAGGAGGAGGAGGAGGTGGAGGATGAGTGTGACTATACATCACATGACTGTCACATGACAGTCCTGTGGGTCCTGGTGACGTACCGCACACTCCACTTGTCCAATATGGAGTCTCTTAGCGTAATCATCCGCAACATGTTGCTTCTCTGTTCCACTGGAATGAAGGAGGTGGAAGGAAGAAACAGGAGGGGAAGGAGGAGAAGAAGAGGGAGAGAGGGGGAAAGGAGGGAAAAAAGGGAGGAAGAGGAGAGAGGTGAAGATGAGGAGGAGAGCGAGAAGGAAGGAGAGACGGTGGATCGAGCTGGATCGAATGTGTTGAACTACCCCAAACTCATGTCAAACTACCCTGTACACCCGGTTCCCGCAGTCAAACAGTGGTCCGAGAAGGTTCGAAAGAGTTGAACCACCTCGAACTCATCTTATACTACCCAGGAAGGGAGGGAGGGGATCATCTTAGACAACTCACAGAGATGACATTAAATTATTCAACCTGAGAATATTCCCACTATAGTAGAGCTACCATGCTGTAGCTTCAGATCATACCACACCAGGTTATCAAACTTCACACTGCAGTAACCACCATACAGGTAACCTGGTGTGGCATATAATCTGAAGCGACAGCATGCTTAGCAGGAATTGTTCAGATTGAATGTGGGACCTACTGAGAGTCATTCTTTTAAACTATTCCCCCCCCCCCCCCCCCCCCTCACCCCCCTCACCCCCCCCAACTCCCTGACCTCCTACTGCACTTCATGCATGTACTATACTCTGATACTGCATGCATATGTGGCAGTCCCGTGTAGAAATCGAAGGATATTCCGTTTGCGTATTTGATCGCATTGCCGCATTCGAAGTGCCGTATGGCTGAACTTCCTTAAGAGCGGGACTCATACATGGAATACGTGAATATCTAATAAGTTTATGAAGCACATATCAGACCTGCCCTTAATGGAAGTTCAGCGATGCGGTACTTTGAATGTGGCGATGCGATCGAAATACGCAATGGAATAATCTTTGATTTCTACACGGGAATGTACCACATGCTCACAAGCTCCTTTCCCACAATCCTTCCCTCCCCTTCTCCTTCCTATGTACCATTCTTCTAGCTCCCACCTCATTCCCTCTCACTCCACGCCCCCTCCCCCTCACCTCCCTCCTCTCTTTCTTCCCCCCTCCCTCCCCCCTCCCATCTCCCTTTCTTCCCCCCCTCCCTCCTCCCTTTCTTCCCTCCCTTCCCCCCTCCTTCAATGTGACTTACGACACTGCATCGTGATGTTGGTTCACACCCATTGCTTCCGCTGGGGAAATGAAAAATTTTACACAATCTCAGTGCCTACACACTTATACACACACACACACACACACACACACACACACACACACACACACACACACACGCACGCACACACTCACACACACACACACACACACGCACACACACATGCACACACACATGCACACACACACACACACACACACCCTCACCCAGTCTAATAGGTGTAGCTGATGATTGCCGTGGCAACTGTGCTCCTATTACTTCCAGTTGTTTACATGACTGAAGGAAACTGTTCATCTTCCGAATGTATCCCTTCAAAGCTGGACGACTTGTAAAGTACCCTGACCAATCAGAAACAAGATGGCATTACATGCAAGTTCATATGCATTAATGTTTAATGCATAGCAGCGCATGGCTAGATTTGCGTGTGTGGGTGTGTGTATGTGTGTATGTGTGTGTGTGTGTGTGTGTGTGTGTGTGTGTGTGTATGTGTGTGTGTGTGTGTGTGTGTGTGTGTGTGTGTGTGTGTGTGTGTGTGCCCTGTCAAAGGGTGATAAAAGAATATTGGTAATAGTACTCAAATCAGTGTTTAACGGGAAGAAGCAATATATGCTTAACAGTATTACTATGGTAACCTAATTAACCTGTCCAGTAAGAGTATGGGTTGTCAGCATAAGGGAAGAAGTCATCGGTTTTCACCGTCCATGTTTTCTGGGCTTGATATAATGCGTCAATGTATCGTGAGGGAGTCGAGTAGAATGCCTCGATTGTACCATTCTGTGTATGTGTGTGTGTGTGTGTGTGTGTATGTGTGTGTGTGTACGCGCACGCATGAGGAATGCGTTGACATCACTCCGATGATAAAATATACCACCTTTTTGGATGTTGCGAAAACTGAAAATGCTAAAAGACATGGAAATGGGGCTAGAGATCAGACAGGCTTAGCCTGGGAACGAGAATGGGGCATTATCTGGGAATGAGAATGGGGCATTATCTGGGAACGAGAATGGGGCATTATCTGGGAACGAGAATGGGGCGTTATCTGGGAATGAGAATGGGGCATTAACTGGGAATGAGAATGGGGCATTAACTGGGAATGAGAATGGGGCATTATCTGGGAACGAGAACCGGGCATTATCTGGGAACGAGAATGGCGCATTGTCTGGGAATGAGAATGGGGCATTAACTGGGAATGAGAATGGGGCATTATCTGGGAACAAGAATGGGGCATTATCTGGGAACGAGAATGGGCTTAGTCTGGGAACAGGAAAGAAGGATTGGTCTGGGATGAGAAATGGGATGAGAAATTGGGTGAGAAATTGGGTGAGAAAGAGGCTACAGAGAACGATACAGAGGACAGAACTCACCGCTTGCTCGTTTACGTAGTACAGCAGCTTGTCGAGGTTCTTGTACCATTCCCTTGCATTCTTATACTGGAAGTCGGAGCCCATCGTAAACATAATGTGATTGGTCACGTATTTACTGGCTTGTGTTATGGCAGCTCTGTTGAATGTTGCAACGCGTTCGTTGATATTGTAGTCAAATAAATTAGGGTCGTCCTGTAGAGGGAAGAAGCGGAGAGGTGAAGAGAAAGCAATGGAAAGAGAAAGGGAAATTGGGTGGGGAAGGAAGGATTGGAGAAGTGAAGGGAGAGAGGAAGGATTAAGGAATGGATAGAGGAATGGAGAAAGGCTAGAATGGGTGGAGGGAGTATGGAGAGAAGGAGGTGGGAAGGGAGGAAGGTAGGGATCGAGGAGCAGGGGAGAAGGTGGAATGGGAAAACGAAGGGAAGAAGAATGGGAGAGAGAAAGAGGAGGGGGGGGGGGGGGGGGGAAGATGAAGAAAGGAAGATGGGGAGAGAGGGATGAAGGAGGAACAAGGTGACAGTACCGTAAAATCGGGATATTAAGCACCAGTGTCTATTTTCGAAATTAGCAGCCAGAAAGGGTGTTATAATTGTGGGGTGCTTATATTCATGGGGTGCTAATAAAACATGCAATATTAAATATCCCGTGTCAATAGCTTGCTTACAATCGGAGATAGACACTGCATGGTGAAATTTAGCCATACGTTTTTGGATGGGTGCTTATAAAGGCGATGTGGTCATTTTAATCAAAATGGGTGCCTATATTCATGGGTGCTTATTTTCTATCGGTGTCTATTATCCCGATTTTACGGCATGTATATAAGCTGTAAATTGCTTATTATGACATCACAATGATGTAACACAGTTACCTGCATTGGGGGGTCGGTGCAGTATGTGTCAAAGCACAAACCAGGAGGGGGGCTATAACCAGTGAAGAGGACCCCTGTGAAGATTTCTGCCTGGACCCCCAGACTAGTACTGGGCCTCCACACCATTTCCATTGTGGTATCGTGGTATCGTTTCTTCCTATCGTCGTAGTCGATACGACCGAAGAAGAAACCATCATAACCCATCTGTATGAGAGAGGGAGAGAGGACGGGAGGGATGGGAGAGAGGATGGGAGGGAGAATGGGAGGGAGGATGGGAGGGAGGACGGGAGGGAGGATGGGAGGGAGGACGGGAGGGAGGACGGGAGGGAGGATGGGAGGGAGGACGGGAGGGAGGATGGGAGGGAGGAGAGGAGGACGGGAGGGAGGATGGGAGGGAGGATGGGAGGGAGGAGGGAGGGAGGAGGGAGGAAGGAGGACGGGAGGGAGGATGGGAGGGAGGACGGGAGGGAGGAGAAGGAGGACAGAAGGGAGGAGAGAAAGAGAAAGGAAGGAAGAGATGGAGAGAAAGAGAAAGGAAGGAAGAGATGGAGAGAAAGAGAAAGGGAGGAAGAGATGGAGAGGGGAGAGAGGGAAGTAGAAGGTGGCGAGAAAGACAGAAAGGAGGGAGAAAGGGCGGAAGGAGAGAGTAAGAGGGAGGAAGAATTCTCAGCTTCATTAGCCTCGTACCCAGGCCACGTGGGAGGAGGGAAAAGTGGCCTGGTATCCACTGTTTGCGCATGCGCGAAAAACCCCATGATTTCATGGGGTATCGTATACCATCATTTACGAAACGTTAATCTTTACTGTATACTGGCGTATAGCTCCGAAGCACGTCCGTCTCGAGCTTATCGTGCGAAGATGGCAGGTAAAGCGAGGACTTTGATAAAGTGCTCAAGTTCGCTCTTTGTTGTATGGGAAAGGGAGATTTCACATTGAAAGAAGAGCAGCTGGATGCGATCAAATGTATCTATGATGGTAAAGACGTATTCCTGTGGCTACCCACGGGATTTGGTAAGTCCATCAGCTATGAGACTCTGCCGTTTGTTTTCAACTACAAGCATAGTGATGGTGGTTGTAGCGTAGTCCTTGTCGTGTCACCCCTTGTGTCTCTGATAAATTATGGAAGCCATCGCCGCATAAACACAGCTGCCACACTGCAAGCCGTATATCTAGTTTGGTTATTTCTCCGCATAACAACCACGTGTAACTTGTCCATAATCGGACTCGTTCGCGGAAGATTTCCGGAATCGTTCGCGCATGCGCAAACAGTGGATACCAGGCCACTTTTCCCTCCTCCCACGTGGCCTGGGTACGAGGCTACAGCTTCATATAAGGCCGAGTTTTTGAATCCACCGGTGATGGTACACAATCTTACAAAAGCAGTCCATGAGCAACCGCATTATCGATTGAATTTTGCACAGTTCAGGTACTGGTGAGACTGGAGAACCATGTCCGTAAATCAGGGGGTGATTTGTACAGTTTATATAGGTAAGCATTTCGGACCAAGCATGTTTGCCTGGATAATTACAAAGTCTACAATTTAGGTTCCATTCTAAGTGTAATATACCAAGAGTATGCAACAACCCACGTACCAAGGCAAATAAGGCGGCTTGTTCCGCAGAGTGACCAAACGGGTCAATGTGCCAGGCAGCACGAGGTCTGGCCTCTGGTCCAAATGTCTCCTCCACAAACTGCAGGCCGAGGGTCATCTGGTCAATAATGGCATTGTAGTCGGTGGTGGCTTCGTCATTCATGCACCATCCTGCGTTGACAAATTCCAGCTGCTTGTTTGCTACCAGTTTCTTCACCTGTGAGTGATAGTGCAGTGTGTGTGTGTGTGTGTGTGTGTGTGTGTGTGTGTGTGTGTGTGTGTGTGTGTGTGTGTGTGTGTGTGTGTGTGTGTGTGTGTGTGTGTGCATTAGAGCCTACAGTGTCAAATGTATACGCAATACATAAATTAAACTTGCTAGATGCTATAGCCTCATTCCCAAGCCCACCCAGCTTTCCGTCGCTTGCAGCCTCCTTTCAATTTTTTTGTCATGAAATTAAGCCTGGGAATGAGGCTAATATTTTCACGCAAAATCTCGGAACCAGACCCCCCGTGTGAAGGTCTGGTACCGAGACCAATATATATATGTTTGATGTTGCTTAGCAACCAAAACTTGAACACACGAATGAGTAGAGGTGATAATGGGGTGTGGCAGTTGGTTGCTAGGGGTAACATCCAACAAATGTGTTTCCAGAAGAAGCAGCATTCACCAATTTATGCTACCTCACCAGAGTTGGGATTCATTTTAGTGCTCACATATGATACACATACAACTGGTGAATCAATTTTGGATTTATACATGCCTATTACTGTGTACTTGAACATTTTGCCTTAGTTGGAAATATGCATGTTTAATGCCACAGGCAAATGTAGAAACAAGTAAATGCCTGCAGTCAGTAATCAAACCCAGTCTTATAGAGGATTGTGAGGGTTAAGTGGGTGCAAAAGCACATAAGAATGGGCGGCTAGAGTAAGAGCGTGTAACTCCGTAAATTTGAAACAGGTCGGAATTATTGAACCGCACTAAACACGTACTGCGCAGCTACGCGTAGACATAAGCCATTGTTGCTACGCATGTGCCAGGTGTTCTATTTTTAGTACGGTTCAATAATTTTGACCGGACTACGGGTTTCTATTGGAGTTACACGCTCTCACTCTAGCCGCCGTTCTTATCCGCTCTTGACATACATACATACATACATACATACATACAGGCAACAGGTTGTCATAGCAATGGCATGTAGAGCACTGGTAGCTCAAGCCAGAAGCACTGGGTTTAATTCTTGGCAACTCAGATCACTTGCCTCCATTTTCTCCTCATACCATCAAATTGACTTTCATTGTTACTTAGAATTGTGAAGACAATACTAGTATGACATCATTACTGTGTATGCTTTCTGTTGCTAGGCAACCTCTAAGTGGCTACAAGGTGTGTTGAATACTACCAGTGATTGGTCGTTCATTCATAACTACACTCACACCATGTACTAAAGTGCTTTAGTTGACTACTAATGTCATGTGACACGTGTGTATGTACCTGTACTGTGACAGTGTGTTAGTTGATTGCTGAGTCAGTAATGCTCTTGTGTATCCATCTACTTATTCTTGGGCATGTAAAACAATTTCAGTGTGCCAGTAGCAATATTGCGTAAGGACGAAGACACGAACAGCGTTGAAGCGCAAATGTTGTGCTGTATGTGTCTTTGAAACGGTACAATGGAAGGTATGTCTTGTATGCATGTATCAGGTCCTTCTGCCATCTGTTCTGTACCAGCTAACAACAGCCATTGGTAATTTAGAATGAATAGCGTGCAGAGCTCTAATGGTCAACATGGGATCAGCCCTTTTTGGCCGTTATAGACATGTGATTGTTTCTTCAGGTCACTGTGTACAGGATTAGTACAATGGAATAGTGGGCATACTGAAGATCAGGAAATTTTCACGTTAAAAACAATTTTTGTGGAGGTAAATTTTCATGGGTTCATTTGTGGAGCATTCCTAGCATTTACAGGAATCGGGAGAGCCTGGCATCGCTAGCTGTAGTTGTCGATCGGACACTTACCTTGGGGGGTGTGGACTTGCGTGCACGCTTATTCATTGATCATTGCCACATAAGTTAATTTTTTTCGCATGTTAAATTTTCGCGGTTGGTCTTGACCACGAAATTTTTAACAGCAAAATTTTCCCGAAAGAGGTGGCCACCTATACCAGTGACAGGTTCAGTGTATTACAGTAATGACATAAGTCATAGTTAATACATGGTATAGTGCAAAATAATAGATTATGATAATTAAATGGTAATAGGTGTTTGGAGCTGAATTGATCACACACACACACACACATACACACACACACACACACACACACACACACATGCACACACACAGCAAAACTTTATGTGTGTGAAAAAGACAGCTCAGTTTTCCGACTAGATGTCAACATATCGTCCAATGGAAAATACAAGCTGAAACTACCACAAGGATTAACAGTGAAAGTACAAGCAAATGTGGATTCAACCAATCACACTGCATCTGGTGGAAATCCAACCAATCATATAGCTGAAGCCAAACCAGCCAATCAGATAGCAGTGTTCAAATTGGCACCTGCTGACAAGCAAGTGAAGATTGAAGATGAGTCGGTTCTAAGTCGCAGTATTGAAGAATCTGGCGAACATTCTGGACATTCACAACTTGTCGGATGAATCACCTCACATTTCTGAACACTAATGTCTGGATAATTTCAACTATCATACGTAACCGTATTTCCTTGATTACTTCCCGTGGGTACTACATATTAATTTCTGACCATACTACCCGCGGGTACAATACGAGGGCGGGAACAAAACGGTGGCGGGTTCAATTAACTTCAGCCTAGTCCGGTGTGCGCTCCAGTTGCGCGCATGCACCGTCGAAATGCACACGACTGACGTCTTTGTACGGCACAAATACTAGGTATGTACAGTGCAGTACAGTGTGTGAGTACAGACCAGCTAGACAAGCGATCTGAGTTGTCCAAGTCGTCCTCGTTGCCAGCAATGAGTGTGGCTGCGTAACCGTGCGTGAACTATTCGAGGGCGGGATTAATTTTCTTCAGCTCAAGCAAGCGCTTGCGTGCGGGGTTAATTCAAGGGCGGGAAGCATATGCTGCCTTGAATAGTTGTTGCCACTCTCAAATAGTGGCTGGGGCTGTTTGCATCCATGACTATACGCCCCGGGTACTATGACTGTAGTTGAGTTTCTGTAGGATGGTTGGAGAGACTGCACATACACGTACTACTCACAGCCTCTCTGAGTCTCTAGCCGTCACCATCTTATGGTAAGCTGCCAAATGGCAGCCTGGCCAGTTCTGTAGCACCAGGCCTATCGTAGGTAGTCAATATTCGAGCTACGAAATAATTGATGCTCAGAAAGTAAACGCGTAATGGCGCGGTAAGAGATTCACCAGCGCATATATACCTTGTGTGACAATCGATCGCTTGTGAGGGCAGACAAGTACGTAGAAACAGGTGGACGAACGATCATAGCGTCGAATTGACATGGCAGGAATGCCATTACATAAGCCCCATTAGCCTCATTCCGGTTCCCAGGACTTTGCCGTCCAGTTTTTGATCACTTACAGCTGGCCGGCGGGCCTGGGAGATTTTGTGATGTGGCGTATATGTAGTAGTGCTGGGACCAGAGTTATGGTCTTGAGTTCTTGGACAAGAAGTGGCTCGAGGTTCTTCACCAGGCACTGCTCTACCTATCATTATGCCAAGAGCGCATAAGAATGGGTGGCTTGACTCAAATACCTCTTATCTCCTAACATGGTGACACGGATGCAGAAATGTGCAGAAGGATGGCAGTGACGTCTTCAAATGCATGGCTTGTGCACTGCACAAACATAATGGGCTACTTTAGCCATATCTTTAGGGTTTAAGGTCCGTTCTTATGCGCTCTTGTTATAGCCTCGTTCCCAGGCCACTCCCAGATTATATCTTATGACATTTGAATCAGGTTGTTGACTTACAGACATAGAGATACAGTGATTTCAAAAGTGAGGAAGAATGGGTGCATAGTTGGGTCCCCCATACGATGTTGACTGGCAATCCTCCTGCACGCCTCTTTTGCCTTTCATCATCATCCCTGAACCTCTGGATGTTTGCAAGCTCTCAAACACTACATGTAAGAAACCTGTAGCATGTCATATGCTGCCGTTTACAAGAGGTTCACATAGTGATCGTGTACATATGACAATGGAGAAATGCCTTGGTTGTATAGTTATGGGAATGGTGCCAGGAACGTAGTCAACTTCTGAAAGAAGAAACTGATTTGAATAAAGAGGAAGCTCTGCAACTGAATTCCCAGAAACCTATTTGGTAGCATTCTTTCGGCACACTTAAACCCTAAAGATATGGCTAAAGTAGCACATTATGTTTGTGCAGTGCACAAGCCATGCATTTGAAGACGTCACTGCCATCCTTCTGCACATTTCTGCATCCGTGTCACCATGTTAGCAGATAAGAGAAAAACTGTATGCATGAGGCTAATTCACAAGCTTGACTTTAGGCTCATCTTCAGATTATGCAGACGGCTAGTGAAGATATTGGGAAAGCAGGTCCACCGTTGAAAACACTAAGAAGTTACCACAAAGTGCTATACCGTAAACTCTGGTTATTAGGTGCACCTTGCTATTAGGTGCATGCTTCCTTCCTGGTACAAGGCATCATTTATTAAGCGCATGTGCAATAAATAGAGTACACGATGGCGGCGAGAGATTGAGTGAAACCATGAGCACGCAGTACACTTGATAGTCATCCTGAAGTCAAACAAAGAAGAGCTACACAGGTTTTTCCCACTTCTAGCTAACTTCTACATAGCTAACACAAAGTCACAAGCCTCATCCTTAGCGGCTCAGTTACGACTGGACTGTCGTCTGAGCGGGCCTAGTAAAATTTCTCCCGTACGACGTGTAGAGCCCCGCATATCTCCTTGAGTATACAATGGCTGCCAGTCCCGGTCTCTTCGAGGAGGATGGAGTCTTCTGATTTTACTTCGATACTTGCCAGGTGAACGCGTCTAAAGATCTACTGCACACTCATGCCCGCCGCGCCTGTACATGTAGGGCGTGGCTTTCATTGGATCCCTTATTTACTGCATATCCTTTGTTAGGCGCATATTTGCTTACCACTTACACTTCTAAGCGCATGCGCTTATTAACCAGAGTCTACGGTATTTTGCATATAAAAGTACATCTATTTATGCTGCAGTACAGCATGTTGTGTACCAAGAAGCACTGAAAGAGGAAAGGGTTAACAAATGAAGGCAGGCTGCTATTACATTTGTTATGTTAAACAAGAAGCATTGAAGAACCAGTACAGTGCAAGAGGAGAAGGCAGACTACTATTTGATATGCTTACATAAGCAGGGCACAAGATAGCAGTTGCCGAATAGAGATAAAACAATTGCTTGGAAAAGGGCACACACTTTTGAGTAAAAATCAAAAATATGTCCACCCATCTCTTTGAGCCGCCACTTACGTTCATTGCTATTGGTGCATTTTTTTGTTACATGGTGCCAGTACAGGAGAGGGAGGATGAATGTAGGAAAACTGTTTGAGCCACTAGTTTGATATGCTAGCCATTTACACTTTTACATACCGTATAGTGGGAAATTTTCGCTGGTGCAAATTTTCGCGGAAAAGCGTCCAGACTCTTCAGAAAAATTTTTTTGCGGTTTTTATTTTCGCGGAACGCGGGACGCTCTGACCACACCCCTACCGGTTGATGCGACATCTTCGGAGCGTCTCTTACGGTTTCGTTGGTATTTTGTACAGTAGGAGGCTGATTCTTCTTTACAGCAACCATTTAGAGGGCAGACAGACTGTAGAGAGCCATCACGTTCACACGGTACTCAACGTACGCACATAATGACGTCAGCAATTTCCATCTTAGTTCATTTTTTCACGATTTTTATTTTCGCGGAAGCAGGTCTGTCCGCGAAAATTGCGAAAATTTGCACCCAGCGAAAATTTCCCGCTATACGGTATACCTTAATGTTACTTTTAATTGTGCGTACTAAATTTAGCGGTTTTAGGGATCAGAGTCATTATCGCTAAAATAAGTACTCGCAATTAATAAATTCCAATAATGATATGTTGAATTAATTTTGGTTTCTGTTAAAAAAATGCTAAAATTAATACACGCTAAATGAGGTGTATTCAAAATCACTGAATTAAGTGTGCACAATTAAAAGTAAAATTAAGGTATACCACATTTGCAAGATGGCAGAAAGCACACCATCTATTCATGCTTTGGTTTATGAACTGTCTTTATGCACTCACACTCTACCAAAGAGGATTCAGAAAACAGATGAAAGTGGTCCAAGATCTCAAATACTTCCAACCTTGTTCACACTTGAAACGAAAAAAATTCTGTAAGCTACCCACCTATCAGTCATGTCCAAGTTTGGCATCAGTAATCCCATCAATCCCATGAATCCTCTTCGTCCCATGGGATTGTACAGAATTCTTCAGGATTGTACTGTCCCACTGCAGGATAGGTAGGACTGTCCTGGGAATTCCCATACATCCTCCCATTCTAACTCCCAAAACCCAGTGTCCAATCCCGTCCCACAGTCCCATGGGATGGACAGGCTGTCTATAGGATTCTCATGTCCCATCCTCAGATATACCCCGAATCCTAATGTCCTGTCCCGTTCTACGGTCTCATGGGATGAACAAACTGCCTTACCTACTGAATAGAATACGCAGCTCCCTGTCTCCCACGCTCACTCACAGGTGCATTGTTCAACACAACTTCACAAGGCCTCATTTAATTTATCTTCTATGTTGCAGCCCTTTGTATCATGTGATCCACATAAAAAGACAGCTTCCTGTTCAGAAAAGTAATTTCTGCACAACAGCACCTATTCTGAAGTGCGTAT
The DNA here is from genome assembly GCA_949130485.1 of Agelas oroides. Classification (NCBI taxonomy): domain Eukaryota; kingdom Metazoa; phylum Porifera; class Demospongiae; order Agelasida; family Agelasidae; genus Agelas; species Agelas oroides. The sequence continues at coordinate 13,387,767 of OX422185.1, forward strand.
GTTATCACAAGATTTGGTTAAAAGAGTCATTTCAAGAGTATTGCTGCATTAGTCTAAAAGATTTAGTGTGCACTCAACTTATTAACAAAGGTGCATTGCTTTTGTGTGGCATCATTTGTTTTGTATGACAGTATTCCAATTGTTAGCATGTACAAAGAAACTAAGCTTTCAAGTTTTAGCAAAGTTTACCTATCATTCAAGTTGTTTAGCGGCCGAGCCGCGGATTCACACCAGCAAGATTCACCCCAAGTGCAGTAAGGACATTGGCTATTGGGGTGGCAAGACCATGCGTATCGTTTGCTGCTGCATAGACAAGGCCAACGGCAATGTTTGTGACTGGATTAATGAGCAGCGATCCTGAATCGCAATCCTGAGGAACTGGCGTAAACAGAATCTGATTACAGCGGTTGAAACTGTCTGAATTACAGCCAGTACATTGAACATTTGCACAAAAGTCTATGGACACGATTGTTCCGGAGTCGGTACAGCCAGAGGCACACCCACAAAAACGGACACTGCCACCCAGGCTTGCTGTCTCAGTTCCTACAACAACAGTTCCATCCGTCAACATGAACATTGGTGGATCAGTGCAGAGAGTTGAATGGGAAGCATCAACGACATTATTGCATTCAGCTACGGTAACATTAGCAGCGTAGTACTGCACGGGAGGTGCTGTCCCTGTTCCACCATTACCATTTAGTTTGCGGTGTCGGCTTGCAATTGTGTTTCCGGCTGGTCCTGTGACATGACAGGTACTCAAGATCCCAATGTCTGACGCGTCACTTGTCCTCACTGTGAAATATCCCAGAGTGCCAACTTGAGAGTTTGAGTTCTTGATCTTGATGCAGTGACCTCCTCGTAGATCTCCAAGGGAAGGCCTGCAAGTGCAGGTGGTGCTTACCAGTTCTATCTCCCCTTCAACAACATCAGTCTGGAACCCCTCAATCTCTCTTGGGAGTCGTCGATTTTTCGACACCTCCTCCTCTGGTAGCTTGTTTTTGACCCAGATCACCAGGCTTAGCTGGTCAGTTTGCTCACCACCAACCATCTTGTGATTTATGTCCACAGCTGTGACATCTGGGTGGTCAAGGAGCCAGTCAACATGGCGACGCTGCAAGTCAACTAGCTGCGCACGAAGGTCTGGGCTCATTTCTTCTGTAGTACCTTCAGTAGCTGCTATTGTAGCTACAAGAAAAGCTAGCACTAAGACTCTGAGCTTCATGATTTCTACTGCCAAATCTAGATTTTAGTAGACTTTGCTTGTCTCAGATTTTGAAGCAATCGACAAAGAAGCACAGTTACTCAGATGAAGAATACCTGGTCACTCTGACTGTACATATGCCAAACTACTATCCTTTTATTTCAAAGTCCATAACTCTTAACATCATTATACATTTCTAAACACAGGGGCTTCTTGCCTGGCACAAAACAGCACAAGAGCATGCTTCTTTCATGTTTAACATGTGCTTTCATAACTAGGTTCGAGTAGTTATATATCCTGCTGCGAAATTTGAGAACGTTTTTGTTAAGTTTCACTGATCATGTAAGTGTTTACTTCCTCTTCATTGGATGCTTGCCTGAATCCCATGTGCATGATATACGGATTGTACTTTGTGCCAGCCATGTCATAGGTGGCAGAACTGGTACAGCTGGTCAGGCCTGGTTTATATTTTCAGCGGACATGCCCAACTTAGTCCTATTTTGGTTGTGGTTGTGTCAAAAAATAAGGAACTTTTTGGTTGAAAGTATACTGCATTGTAACTACCTGTTTGAAGCTGAAGTTTGATGAGAGCATTTCCTGACTGCTAAAAAGTAGGTCGGCGACGTGCTGCACAGAAGAATAGCCTAACCACCCTCAACTTGGGAGAATGTAGGTCTATGGGAAATAGTATGGGTGTGTATACTAAACATAGTATACAAGTGGTCAGTGGGAGGCATCCATTCTTTCAGTTAAAAGAACTGACTCAAGAGGGCTTGTAACAGCGTAGGTTTTACGGAAGTTCGAGGAAAAGGCAACTTGAATACAAATACGGAACTTTTAATGTTTGATTGTTGTTATCTTGTCCCTTCTCCTTGATATACAAAACTGTGATATAATTAAGTGGCTGATCAGTTTACAGATCATGACCAAATAAGGTCATTTCACATGCAGCTGTACTAACAATAAGTAGTCATGACACTGTTGATGTCACATACTGTCATGATGACACATAAGATGATGATGTCACAATAAAGTTGCTAGGGAAGGTAGCATTCTGTGTTTACATATGCCTCATGGCTTACTCTTAGCTTTGATACATGACACTACTGTGATGCATATTGAATATGACCACAACATAATTAAATGTCTGCATGACCAACTACAGACATGGTTACAAGCTAATTTCATGACCAAGTAATTTTACAGCTGTTCATCACTTTCTGTTCATGTAGTTATGACACGTCACATGCAGTCCTGTTGTGATGTCACATGCTGTCATTATGACACACAGTACAGCAAGAGGATAGAATATGTGCATGTAAACATCATTTTCTAACACATGACACATCACGCCACCAACATTGCAGACAATAATTTATTTCTTCAATTGGCAATAGTTTTTGCCACAAGGTAATCAAATATTGATTAAACCACTGAGCTATGTAGAGAGCCTAGGATACACTAGCCTCATTCCAAGGCCTTCCCTGGTTCTATAGTTTTTCGTCGCTTGCAGTATGTAAAATGGAGGGGGAAAGCCTGGTATATCCTGTCATGTGATCCACAATCGTAACACATTGTCACATCTTTTTATTATTATTTATTTTATTATTATCGCTTTACAGTTCAGATGGGGGCGTGGAATGAATTACATAGAACTGAAAGTGGGAGAGTGAACTGATGGTCCGTTAGACATAAAGCTAACAGCCGGGAGTCTATAGGTATAAGCAAACATTAAGTGGATACACTGAGTAGCTAGAGTGAAGTTGTTAGGGTGTGAATCGGAAGTGCACACTAAGTCACATCTCTACAAGTTCTAGAATGGGTTCGAGCTGCAATTGGTGTTGAAAATAAGGTGGATCCAGATTCAATGCTTTTACATAGCCAAGCGATAATAAAGACCAATCTAGTGCTCTGTACCAGAGGAGGGAGAACATGTTGTCACGTCGTAGCAACAATTAGTACGCTCTGATGACATTCCAAGGGCAACAAACATAGATGCAAGCTACAAGGATTGCTCTATGGACTAAGTCACGATTGGCACATTGGGTTTTCGACTAAGCTGAAGCCATCTGGCTAGTAAAAATTGGCTCATCTCGCAAGCTAGGCTTGTAGGTTGCCAGTTGCACACAAGGTGACTCAAAGGAGGCCATTTAAGCTGACAAAAATTTTCAACCCTGTCGAAAATCATGCATGCCCATTGTGCCCATCGCGACTTTGTCCATAGAGCCTTTCGTTTAGCTTGCATCCACACTTCTTGACCTTGGAATGTCAGTCAATTGTCGCTGTCACGTGATCGCGTCCTACCTCCTCTGGTTCTGTACCTTGTTGGACCATGCTCAGCTTAACTCAGCTTGAAATTTGCGAAATTAAAGACCCGCAAAAAAATTTAGCGCTATACGGTAGTCCCGGAAGTTTGCAGTACTAGAAGAATCGAAGTAGCACACACATGATGCTGATGATGTCAGATTGCATCCCTAACTAAATTGTAACCAGAGACAGCTGTGTGTTCATTGAAGTAGGTCAAATGTTTATATAGCTAGTAGTCTAAGAATTTTATCATTAGTTAGTTTGGTGATGCAATGTGTTGTCATCGGGATTGTGTGTAGGTTTTAACCACAGAATCACAGGGATGCGTCTTCATTGCAAAATGTCCAAAGAGTGACCGAAGAGTGCATGCATGTAGCCTCGTTCCAAGGCCCATTTGAAAAATCGGAGAAAAGGGCCAGGCCTGGTATCCACTGTTCGTACATGGGTTTAATTAGTGCGTAAAGCTCACATAAAATTATGTAAGGGTGTTCAAATGACGGCCAATATCATGTGGTTATGAACTATGACGTTGATATATGGGCTTTTACATTATATCGCCAAAGAGGTGAGCGCTACTCTCCTAGCCCTCTGCCCAAGCCTTCTGACCCAGCGCTTATAGCTTGAACTGTGCTGTCAACGCAGTACCATCTTCACACTACAAATGTAAGCTATAACTTCGTAACACGAATTATAACTCGCCAAAACCCATAAGCAGCCAGGATAAATGCTTCATAGATGCTTTCTTTTCGAGTTTTATTGTCGTCGCTTCGCCTCGAAGTCACAGGAAGGCATACAATACGGCACAATCCAGGCCTTGCACACAAATTGTCAGCAGTGTACGATTAAATATACGGCAAAATACACGTACCTGACATCACGACACACGGAGGTAACATGGTATTATCCGGAATTTCCGGAATGTCGGGACTGTGAGTTTGTTATGGCAGGGAAGGTCATGCATGTAGTTAGAGTTAATCCACATTCTGAAAATGTGTTTTCAGTCTACAAGCAGGCCTCAGGCTTCCCTAGCCTCGTCCTCAGGCCCGTTTGAAAAATCGGAGAAAAGGGCCTGGTATCTACTGTTTGCGCATGCGTTTAATTTCATATATTAACCCTTTAGGGCCGATAGAATCCAGGCCTTACCAGTGTACGGCTAAATATACACGTTAGCCTCGTTCCTCGTTAGCCCGTAAGGATTATACATGTATAACTCTGTCACACTCTTAGTAACAATGTATCTAGCCTCGTTCCCAGGCCTGTTCGAAAAATCGGAGAAAAGGGCCTGGTATCTACTGGTTGCGCATGCGCTTAATTTCCCGACATTCCGGGAATCCTGGATAATTGTGTTACCTCCGTGTGCTATGACGTCGCATGTTCATTGACACAGGTCAAGATGTCCACTGTTGATAGTCTGTGCATTTTACAGTATAAGAATCGGGAATTGCATCAAGAACGTATATACAGCATCACTAATTTCAAATGATATCAGTCTCGTGCTGGCCTGTGTGTGCCTCCAGGCGAGAAACAGTCTGGTGAATGAAGTCCAATTTCTTGGGCTTATTCCCCAAAAGTGATAAGGATCAATGAGATTGCAAGATCGTTAATTATTACGTAGCACTTCCCTTGCAACAGCAAAATTAATTTTGTTATCTCCACTTGAGTATCCATACCTTTCTTGAGCGGGTTTGCCGCAAAATAATTTGAACGTTGTTAGGTTACACAGTCGCAAGAGCGTACGCCAGCCCAAGAAATTTGACTTGGTTCACCAGACCGTTTCTTCTTTGTGAGAGGGTGGGGTTTGGGGACAAGACTAATCTGAAATCCACATGATGGTGATAACATGTTGCATCATTAACCACAAAACAAAATTGATTTATTCATTCTCCATTCCAGACCCTCACCTATGCACTCCCCCCCCCCCCCCCCCCCAACTTCAACTTACACACGAAAAAAGCTCAAGAACGAGGCCACAATAACAATCCCATGATATCCCATAATGGCAATCACAAATCTGGGAATGCAAATGCTGATCATGATATCGTGCATCACTAACCACAAGTATGTCACCAGACCCTCTCCTCTCGTAGGTGGGGTCTGGGCGTGAGACTACCTTCTTAGTTGAAAAAAAGCCCCAGAACAGGCCATGATAACAATCCCATGATACATATCCCATAATGGCAATCACAATGCACACATGATGCTGTGATGACTTAAATGCATGATAACAATCCCATGGTACATATCCCATAATAGCAATCACAATGCACACTTGAGGCTGATGACTTAATGCATCACTAACCACAAGCATGCTATTGGCTTCCTTCATTGGCTAATTATATCCCATAAACCCCTAATGAATAATTCCATCAAAACCATGAGATCACATGATGCTGATGACATATTACATCACCAACCACAACAATTTATCATGTTCCCTCTCAATTCTAGGCTTGAACAAAATGTGCTCACAAAACTTCTTATATGTGTGGTAGTCCAATTACGTATTCTACAGCGCATTTTAATTGCATCATCCATTACATGTTGTTTGTTTCCATGCAACATTTTTTGCTGATTTTAATCACTTTCGTTTACTGCTCACCTTCAGCTATACATGACGGCACTAGTTGCCAACATGACGTGAGAGTTTCTGTTTTCCTCTTGGCAGTAGAAAGGCTCCTGACCAAAATTTCATTTCCTTGTGAGTTCGGAGGGGCTCGGGGCTTTCAATCGGCCCAGAATTTCTTTGTTTTGACAAATACCTAGCCTCATTCCCAAGCCTCCCTTTTTTTTTCTCGAGTTTGCATTCAGATGGAAGTGCTCTTTAGAGGCTTCTGTTTCTCTGCATTATACTGAATGTAAACCGAAGAACAAAAAATGGGGGAAGCCTGGGAACGAGGTTATATTTCTAGCAATTCGCTTTCTGCCTACCAAATTCCATTTCTGAAGCTGGGATCATTTTCTGTACAAGTGAGGGGATGTTAACTTGACTATTAATGTGTACATACTGAAGCCTTAGCTATGCATGCACAACCTTGTGGCTGTGTTAAGGGTGTCTCTAATCGCTGGAATGGAAAATGGAATGGAACGGTGAATGTATATAGTTGCAGCTAACTCGTGTAACTGGCACTGTTCTTCAAGGTTGAGCTAGCTACTATGTGTCTAGGGTTCTTATCTCACCGCAGAGGCTATATGAGCAAGTTCAATGCATGTTGCCAGCATTCTTCCTTGTCTGGTATCATGATGTCACGGTCAGAACTCGGGGTCCCGAAGACTAGCTACAGTACCATGCATAGGAGCCACACTTACTACTGTCAAGGAATACTGCTACTAAGGTTGTGAGACCTAGGAGCAACTGAGGATCAAGTTGCACAGACAAAGACCGAAGCGAAGAGACTGAGGATCGAGCGCTAATTTCTGCCATCACATTCAAGTTTGTCCACGAAGACTATAACTATACTGCTATAGTCTTGCAAAGCCAGACCCTTGTCTTTCGTTCGAGAGTCTGGCTGTGCAAGACTACAATAACAAAGCATCTGATGATGAGCCAGCAACGGTACCATACTTGGATATAGAAGCATGACGGTGGGCAATGCCGTACTTGCTCATAAAGCTTCTGCGGTGAGATAACAGCCCTAGAGATACACTATGTAGTTCAACCTAGACTGAGCAGTGCCAGTTACACGAGTTAGCTATAACTGTGTATGTTCACTGTTCTATTCCATTTTCCATTCCATCGTTCCGTTCCATATTCCAGTCCAGCGATTAGAGACACCCCTGTGTTAACCAAGTGCACTTAGCATACCCCTTTTTTTTCTTAATTCATGCAGATTAGGTGCAATCTAGGAACCCACAATCTGATGTGCTGATGACAAGTTACATCACTAACCACATAACAGACTAATTCGTTTCCTTAATTGATACCCATAACACCACCTAATAAAACCCCTGAGGTGGATAGTGGTTGGGAACAAACCACAAGATCTAGATGTGCACACATGATGCTGCATGATGATATATTACATCACTAACCACATTCCTCTTGCTCCTCTACACACAACAGGCACATGTAATTCTGCAATAACCAGCTCGGTATTACGTTAGACGTTTTGCACATTCTATTAAGCTAAGTCTCGCAAGTCAGACCCACTTCCGCAAAAAAGGGAGGGTCTGGTGAACTGCGCATACAAGCCGTGTCCCACCGGAATGCAATTAAATAATGACATAACCGGATTTAAAATAATGCCATCTTGAAATTGTGAAGTGTGCATGCTCTCCGAGAAGTATAGTTGAAGTGTTTTTACAGCTCCTGTAGTAGCAGAAAAGATGTCCTAGCTCTCTGTTGCCGTTTTCTTCGTCGCCTACTATTAAGCAGCAAGAGATATTGGAGCTAATGTCAACTGATAGCCTGAAGGTCATCTGGCAGTGGTCAAGTAGATGTTCATAAGTGTGTCGCAGAATGATGGAGAAAGGGTAGTATTATGTCAGATCATTATTGAATGTGGTTGGATGTCTGATAAGACAAGAGGATACATTATATAGCAAATGTACAACACTTGTCATCCTAACCCTAGACATGGATACTTCAGTAAGGGAGGGAGGGAGGGAGGGAGGGAGGGAGGGGAGGGAGTGAGGGGGGAGGAAGAAGGGAGGAAGGGGAGAGAGGGAAGAAAGGGAAAGAGAAAAGGAGGGAAGGGACAGAAAGATTATCATCTGAGATGTTAATCAAATTACAACCTTCTTATATGTTCAATAATTATCGTCGGTGCCTGGCAGTATCCACTGAGTGAGTTCACTTAAGGACCCATTTTGCGACTAAAATTTTGATTCACCATGCTATGGCAGATTATGCAATTCACGAAGCACTCTACCTCAGGTATACCACTATTTACTAGCTCCACTGAATTTTGCTGTGTTAGAACACTAATTATAAACTGGAACTATGATTTCTGTGTCAGAAGTATATATACAGTCTTGTGATCATCCTAGCCAACTAGATTCAATTAGATAAAAGTCAAGTTGTGAGAAATGGCATCACAGAACAATGAAATTGGAACTAAACATGAAAACTCAATGGAATTTAGGTTAGAAACCACAATAGTAACACATGGGCAGAGGAGGGAGGACATGACGTCACAATGTAGCGACGATTAGTGCGCTCTGATGACATTCCAAGGGCAAGAATCGTGGATGAAGCTACAAGGATTGCTCTATGGGCTAAGTCACGACGGGCGCTCAGTGTTTTCGACTAAGCTGAAGCTATCTGGCTAGTCAAAATTGGTTAATATGACTCACCTCGCAGACTAAGCTTGTAAGTTGCCAGTTTGACGCAAGGTGAGTCACAGGAGGCCATTTTAAGTGCCAAACATCTTCAACCTTGTCAAAAACCACGTACGCCTGTTGTGCCCATCGCGACTTTGTCCATATAGTCGTTCGTTTAGCTTGCATCCACACTTCTTGGCCTTGGAATGTCAGTTAATAGTCGTCATCACGTGATCGCGTCCTACCTCCTCTGACACATGGGTGTGGGCCTGTTTGTATTTGCTGACTCAGCAAAAAGGTCACATGGAGAAGAACTTTCCTTAAAAGCCATAATCTAGCCTCGTACCCAGGCTCATTTCCTGTAGCCCCACATGACCTGGGAACGAGGCTACATCTCTTCTATCTACACACAGGAGAAAGAGTGCCTGGTTAGGCTAACCATAATCAGCTAGCCAGTGACCTCCATGTAATGTATATTCAATTTGTTGGATGTTACCTCTTGCAGCTCAAGGGCAGCCCAGCACCACTGTAGTAAAACTAGGGAGACAAAGGTGAAGTTGCTAACTCTACAAAATCAATGTTCTTCACCCTGTCACAAGAGTACATGCAGTATACACATAATAGTTACATTCCCCAGATGCAGCAGCATGAGCCGTTCTGTCTGGGGAATGTAACGTATTTGTTAGATGTTACCCCTAGCAACCCACTGCCACACAAAGTTTTGGTTGCTAAGCAACATCTAACAAAAGCAAATACAAGCAGTCTACAAGCATTTTCAGTATTTTCAATTTTGATTACTTTCCAAACCCATAAGTATTTCAGTCAAGGCAGGGTATAAAAATTCCAGCATCTTCTAACCTAGCAAGACATCTGACAGGCCATTTGCACTGAACATGGGTGCTTTTACTGCACTGAATTTTTGGCGAGGGAGGCCATGTGCCACTAGCCTCGTTCCCAGGCTCCCCCACTCTGGAATGCGAACATTGAAGTTGTGCAGGTAGGGAGAGCCTGGTACATTTTCAAGGGTAGAGAGGGGGTAGAGAGACTTTAATTGTGCGTGGGTGTACCTGAAGACTCAGAACGGCAGAAAGAGCAAGCTATCGAGGAGCAAATATCTACACACCAAGCGTTGCATGTAAAAATGTTCCCTTTTTATTCTGGAAAATTCTGGCCCTTTCCGATTATGTCATGCTCACAAGAGAAAAAAGATACCACCGCGTATCCGTGTTCCAGTGTGGGAGAGCCTGGGAACAAGACGAATGTTGACACCCTTACGGAAAAATACAAAACCCAAATTACTCATGTTTGTACACTCTTGATGTCAAGCTCTTCACTGGATTATCAATCTCCCGTCACAAACATTACCCTATTTAAAATTATTCCGTCGCGTATTTCGAGCGCATCACCAAGTTTGACGCGCTATAGCGCTGAGCTTCCGCTAAGGGCGGGGCTCATACGCGCTTCATAGACACATCAGATATTCATGTGTTTACACGTCGCGTATGAGCCCCGCCCTTAGTGGAAGTTCAACGCTACAGTGCGTCAAACTTGGTGATGCGCTCGAAATACGCGACGGAATAATATTCGATTTCTATCCGGGACTGCCACATGTGCATTAAGTAGGGTAATGTTTGTGATGGGAGATTGATAATCCAGTGAAGAGCTTGACATCAAGAGTGTATACAAACATGGGTAATTTGGGTTTTGTATTTCTATCCAGGACTGCCACACGTGTTTACTAATAAATAATGCATACCAGGAAAGAACTGTACATCGCCATGCAAGGTGAAGGAAGTCGTGTCAAACTGGAAGTAGTTATTAATTTCCTCTCACTTGTGTAATTAAAGTGCTTATAATTATGATATAACCCGTTACCTAGGCAACATATAAGAATGTTGCTCATATCTCTTTTCTACAGTGATGTTGCCTAGGTAACGGGTTATATAATAGTTAAATCCCTCCCTGGGGTGTGGTCTTGCATATTGGTGTCGGGCTACGCCGACACCAATGTGTAAAACGACCACCCCCCAGGGAGGGATTTAACTATTACTTACACGGATAGTTCCAATTTGATTGTGACCAATGTGTGATTGCTAAGATGGCAAATAACACCCTAGAAGAACATCAATTTTAATGCTTTAAAGTAGGAAGAAGGCACATTTTTAGCTACGTAAGGTGAGTTCTATATTGATTATGTAATAGTTATATCCCTCCCTGGGGGGTGGTTGTTTTACACATTGGTGTCGGGCGTAGCCCGACACCAATGTGCAAGACCACACCCCAGGGAGGGATATAACTATTATATAACCTGTTACCTAGGCAACATCACTGTAGAAGAGAGATATGAGCAACATTCTTATATGTTGCCTGGGTAACGGGTTATATGTGTAACATATAACAACCACTTAAGTGCACTTAATAACTAGATTCAACACTACATGATGAATTGTTATGAGGTCAAACTGAAAGTGGCTATTAATTAGTAAAATCAAATTGGAACTACCAGTGTAAAGACAGCTGATTGTGTTCAATTTACACATGATCAGACTTCCTAGAAGTTGGAAGTCATTTTTCCACACATGTGCATGCAATCATGTGTACACAAACATGCATACAAACCAGACATGTACTGTCATATAGGTATACACATATTCTGCTGTTCCTCCAGCTGTCTCTGTTTCTCCTCCTCCTCTAGCACACACACCAAACGTGTGTATGCAACGCTACACATACCACTTTGTACCTTGTGCATGTGTTTGATGGTATGTGAGCATGCGAACCTGGGAATGAGACTGAGGCCAGTTCAAAGTGGTTCAAGTAAAATCTACATCAAAGCTGGACAGTTCAATATCCCAGATGATTTACAGCTTGTTAGTTTTGTACACTGGCTATCTTGTCTTGTTGCTGAACGCCTTAGCGTGAGGCTCATAACCGTGCAGGCGTGGCGGGCGCTAGTGGGGTTTTAGTCTGAGCTTGTGCTTGTATGTATGTATGTCTGTCTGTCCATAACGGGTTTACGATTGAAATATACGGGTTTATGCATAGTTTACGTACCTTTCTGTCACGTGCAGCTCATGGTGCCATCGCTCGCGATGGAGGACTCGGAGCTGATGGAGGATAGAAAACGACGGGAGACGAGTCCAGATTAACTTTTACGTACAACTCTTGGTCTTCTTCATCGGGGAAACGTATCGCACCACACCGCACAGCTTAGCGTTTGGTGATGGATGAGTAACCCCGCTCACGTCCTCAAAGTCCTCGACATCATGAGCGCATCTCGACTGCACTTCGCCATTTCATCCGAACGACAACTTTCCACGTGCTCTGCGTGAGGCACATGATGCGCATGCGTATACCTAGTTACGATGTATAAATCTCAGGTCTAGAGCATATGGGTTTTCTCTGCATAGCACCACTTTCCATGCTTGATTGTTCCTGGGGTAGGTGTGCCCCATAGTCTCGGAACCAGACTCTCGAAAAATCGAAAGTGCACACTGCGCAAGGTACGACGTAGGCGCACTCCCGATTGGCATTCTGGTACAAAATGTATGTGTAGCTTTGCATACACACATGTTTGGTATGTGATGTGTGGTGTGTGTGCATATGTGTATACCTATATGACTGTACATGTCTGGTGTGTGTGTGCTTGTGTGCATGTTTGTGTACACATGAAATTCCAGGAAGTCTGATCATATGGTATACTGTTTCCAGAACACAATCAAGCAATCTTTACACTGGTAGTTCCAATTTGGTTTTACCAATTAATATATCCCACCTAGTATAGTTTTGCCTATACAACAGGTGGGGGGTTACTGTGATATGAGGGCTACAAGGGAAATTATGGCGTTTTTAGTTTACAGTCTACTACTATAGTACAGATTTTACATCATTTTACTGTGACAGTAAATAATATTGAAGTTACTGTAAACACTTGCACATGTACAGATGTGTTTACAATAATAACAACAAAGGACCAATCAGGTGGGATATATAATAATTATAGCACAGGTGCCAGGGATTTATGGCTGTAGTAAACAAACCTTGTCCTCGGGCTACGCCCTCAGACTCTGTCTGTTTACTGCCATAAATCCCTGGCACCTGTGCTACAAGTATAACATAAACTTCTAGTTTGATCCAACACCCTCTTATAATTATTCATCGTATAGTGCCGAATCTAGTTATTAAGTACACCTTGCTATTAAGTGGTTATGTAGTGGCGTTTAATGGAAATGCTAACCGCACGAGAGCCATTTCCGTGTTTTATTTTGTTTTAGAAAGCTGTGAACACCAAGCAGGATTAGAATGCTTTTGCGAATGTCTGGTTTAGCAGAAAGCCCTACTGGGTACGGAAGGTTTAGCAATTAATAAAATTTCTAACATTCCGCAGTGTACACTTTCACCCCGCCCTGTTTACCATACCCTTCTTTCGATTTTTCGAGGGTCTGGTTCTGAGACTAGGTGTACCATGCCACTAACCTAGTCTTGTTCCCAGATCTCCCCTAGCCTTGTTCCCAGACCTCCCCTAGACTCGTTCCCAGACATCCCCTAGCCTCGTTCCCAGACATCCCCTAGCCTCATTCCCAGACACCCCCTAGCCTCGTTCCCAGATCTTCCCTAGCCTCATTCCCAGACCTCCCCTAGCCTCATTCCCAGACATCCCCTAGCCTCGTTCCCAGACATCCCCTGGCCAATATGCACTTAGATTATATGTCCATTGCTTCCTCTGGCCTGGCAATTACATTCATTTATAAATCTTGCATCCTGGATGTTAAACCAGATTTGGCTATCTAGACAATCATATAGTCATCACTTTTTGGTTAGCCCAATATGGCATTTGCAACCGGAACAGGAAATACAAGTGTTCTCTCTACAATACAATCCCTTCCTGTTTGGTGAGACTTAAAAGGAAGATTCCAGCTAATGGTTGGGGATTTCCCTTGAGGAAGGATGCTAGTGTGTATATAAATACCCCTTCTCTCTAAGATCACTTCATTCAGTGAAGTGGGTTGTGTGCAGTAGCTCTGGTAGTATGCTAGAAAGCTCTTGTGTGAAAGGTTTTATGAGTCTGCTGTTACATTTCACAGGTTGACCACTTAACAAGCTCATTTAGTAAGTTCAAATGACTGTTTATTTTAAAGTACAAATTTACTGTGTAATTATACTAATCATATACTTATTTTTAGTGTCAATACAGGTGTAATAGCTCACTGATTGGTCAGTAGCAATTTGCTGTAAACTATATTAACATAATGTAAACTTGTAACTTGTATGTGACAACAATTTGCTGTAAACTATATGGTTTACTGTAAACTTGTATACTATAAACCACTACATAAAATTCAAGCTAATCAAGTATAAAAGATGCTCAGTGTGATGCTACATTTTTAACTAATAAGCTTTGAGTTTAATAACTTCAAGTTAAGAAATTTACACATTTAATTATTAAAATTACAAGTTAGTCATTTGGTTTGAATATTTCAAAGGAATGATTTTCAGCAATGTCAAGCAAATATTAGCATACTTTATTAAGCTATTTATAATAGTCTTAAGTGACTTTCAGCAAATTAGAGATTGTGTTAAACCAACAGCATATTAAATATTGCACAAGGTTTAGCTCACTCAACTTCAAGTAACTGGTTTAGTTAGAGTTACGTACTATTATACTGCAAAGCAGTGAAGCCATGAGTAGTGTGTGGAAACAATCTAACAATCTTAGTAGCCATCATCCCTGTCCTTATTAACTGACTAATGAGCTCCTAGACAGTCCAATAATGAGGGAAGAAAATTTGTTACCATGGTGATGGCTACTAGGTTTTAATGAACTAAGAAATAGATGAATAGCTTTCAGAGACAAACTAATATGTAGTTCTAGTACAGTAATTTAATAGGCTAATAGTTATAATTGCTTTTATGTTGAATATGAGTCAGCAAAATTTATGCCTGATGGAAGATGCAAACACAAAACTGATCTACATATAATATAGCATATTAACTTGCAGCTCAAACACCACATCACACATACCATAACCATGGCCAGGGATGGTCATTAATTAACCAGTTCCAGTTCTGACCTCAACTATGAAGACAAGTGTGCAACTTGTGATGTATAAACAAGTTAGCCTCGTTCCCAGGCTTCCCCACTCCGGAACGTGAACATTGTAGTTGTGCAGGCGGGGAGAGCCATTCCACACACTTGCTAAATTCTCTCCATTTCCCATTCTTCCTTCCCTCCTCCCCTCCTCTTCCCCCTCTCCCACCTCACCCCTCTCCTTCCTCTCTCCCTTCCCTTCCCCCTCACCCTCTCCTCCCCACACCCTAGATTTAATTTGTGACATGGCCCACTACTCCTCTTCCTTCTATCAACCACCGCCTATCCCCCACGTCCCTCAGACCCCATTGCTATCCTCACCCCCCAACACAAGCCATCAGCCACAAATCAACATCTTTACACAAAATGGAGCCACTACGACCATCAGTATTCAGCAGCCACAGCTGCAAATTCATTTCAGTACAGGAGGAACACAGAGTCACACACAGCAACAGGGAACTGTAATTCAAATCCACCAATCACAGAACAGCGGTCATGTGATATCAGTAGAAAATGGCAGTTTTAGATTACAAGTTGACAACACGTCAAGTTATGGTGGCTACACACAACACACTAACAGTGTTTCCATGGCAACTGGAAGCTCGGTGCAAGAGACACAATATACCCAGGGCTCATCAGAGCTAGTGACACACTGGAGGACGACACCCCCGTACTGCACACATGGTATGCATTGTGAGTGGACAGAATTATCGGATAAACTGGAGAGAACAGTTCCGGAAATCCTGTTCACATTCCCAACATTACTCCGCTCTAATAGAGATTTCCAGTGCCGTCTTTGAATTATGCATTTTTAGAAGATTTTGTTTCAGCTGGAAAAACAAACAAACAAACAAACAAACAAATTTGTATTCAGCACCTGGTCCACCTGACAGCAGAGGTAGTAAAAAGCATTTCAAGATAATTTGAAGCTGAAGGGAGGGGTGTCCAACTGATGAGTGCACACATGAATATACAGGATGAGGGGAGGGGGGGTAACCAGGAAAGGTGGGAAGCTCTTGGGGCTTGCCTATTCTTCCCTAGCCTCTTTTTCAGTGTACAGGCAGTACAAATTGTGAGGGCTGGTGATTGCCTAGTGCTCATAACTCAGTGGTCAAGGTATTGGCAGGGACCCTTGGTTTAATCCAGCTTTTTCTCTCCAAATGTGCCTGGGCTTGTTCTCTGTCTTCATTGTTGTAAAGAAAAATCTCATGTTTTTTTTAATGCACGCACTCATGCACACACACTCACATACACATACACACACGCACACACACACACACACATACGCACACACACATGCACACACACACACACACACTCACACATACACACACACACTCACATACACACGCACACACACACACACACACTCACACACACACACACATACACACACAGATACAGGACACCAATACTACTATCATCAACACACAGTATCAACACAAATCACTCCTGTTCAGGAGACACAGCGCTGGGGCACTAACTATTCACACAGTGTAACGACGAATGATATTAACACACTAGCAACACACAGACATTCATAGTGCTGTACTTTGTATCGTCTTAGTCATTAAATTTCAATTTTACGTATCAAAATTTCTATAATTAGAGTGTTATGTGTATATGAACACTCATAGGTGAATACCCTTGGGACCAAAAATACAATGGGTTAAATGATTGTGTGGGTAAACCATTGTGGGTTTAATTAATGGGTCATTTACCTACAATTATAGTTCAATATCATTATTAATGCCTACAAGCTAACTTGACTAATAGGCAACAAACCTCAGAGCAATTATGACAGAAATTACGTACCTGTAACCCACACTCGCACGCCTACAGCCAACTGTCTGTTGACCCCTGCTTGGATAGCATACTGCACTTTGCAGGTGGGTTGTCACAAGGAAACAGACAGCGGTCATCTTGTGGTTGGTCTTTGAAGCCTCTGAAGCAACAGTTGATTGACCTGGTAAACCACAAGTTTACCTTGCTCTTGCAGCTAATTGACAACCTACCTGCAATGCCCAGTATACCAAAAATGTAATGGGATTGTGGTGCTGTGGGTTTAATTAATGGGTCATATACTTACAATCACGGTTCAATATCATTAGGGCCTCTAACCAGTGAATAAAGTTTTGACCAACCCCCTCCTACTGTCCTCATCAATAAGCCTATACCGCAGTGCCGCAGTATGACGTCATTTTTGAAACTACTGCACTATACAACTCGCCTGAGATACACACTTCGGTCCAGGGAGATCTATACCGAGGAACCGATTACGTCCCCGGAGATACTGTCAGAGCCCCCCCCAGACGCAGGATGACAGCATCAGCAGCATACAAGAAACACCGAACAGCCAATTTAGGCTGGCACTCTCGGTAACCCCGTGCATGCCCCGTATAAGTAGTATAGAATCTGTCAACCATAGCCCTTCCCCCTTACTGTTTAGCCCCACACCCACCACAAGCCCAGTCCATGCCCCTACCCCTGATTCCACCCAGGACCAGCCACCTCCCCCTCCACTTAGCCCCACTAACAGTCTAACCTCTTCCCATAGCACCAGCCCCCAGCATGAAGAATCCCTATCTGGATCCATCGAACTATTCAGCCCCACCCCCAGCATAATCCAGAACAAGTGGCCATCACCCCCCCCCCCTCTCCCTCAACGATCCCCACGCATTAGGAGAAGACACAATTTACACAACTATGCGAGCCTTGCCTCAACAAATGGGAGCTACGATGTGCGTAGCAGTGTTGGCGTTCCCCAACCCGATACTCCAATTCCTGTTTCTGGTCCTACAAGTCACTTAAAAATGACCGGGCCACCAGGCTTTTTTTTTTTTTTTTTTTTTTTTTCAGAAACCAAAGTGGAAAGAAAAAGGTGTACAAACAGCAAAATGCATCGTGGAGGGTGAGGTCTGGGGACAAGACTGCAAAATACAGACAATTGTGTATCTAAGGAGCAGAAGCTTGGATGGTGAAGCCACTGAGTGCAGGTTGTGTAAACACTGTGGTTGCATGCTGAATACTGATTACGTAAGCTAACTTGACTAATGATAGAACTAGAAAATTGTGGGGTGTGGGGGCGAGCCTGAGCAAGCAGCTACTATGGCTACACATGAATAGACTAAGCTTCACGCTGAAATCATGAGCTGAATTGCTAGCGTTTATGAGTGCCATTTATGCACAACCCTTACCTGAAGCGATCTCAACCCGGCGTGTATAATTTGTACAGTGGCGGGGTTGGGATTAGAGAACAAAGAAAGATCAAAAGAACACTACAAGCCTTTGATGGCAAACCTGGACACCATATGTACGACCTTGTCCCAACATCCTCTTTGTGGCGTGTATTGAACATGTTAGTTTGGTATGATAACACTCTTCCTGATAGAAAAGGCTTTGTTTTGACTGAAGGATGTTCCTTTTCCTGCAGACAATGCCTGAGGCTGTTTACTTCATGCAAAATAGGAAAGTGGTTTGTACTTGAAGCAGGATGCTAAATTATCCACCCACTTACTGTCTAGTCTGCCGAGCTATGTAAGTACATTACGTCACTGCCTTTAGCTATGGACATTACGTCACTGCCTTTAGCTATGGACATTACGTCACTGCCTTTAGCTATGGACATTACATCACTGCCTTTAGCGATGGACATTACGTCACTGCCTTTAGCTATGGACATTACATCACTGCCTTTAGCGATGGACATTACATCACTGCCTTTAGCTATGGACATTACATCACTGCCTTTAGCTATGGACATTACATCACTGCCTTTAGCTATGGACATTACATCACTGCCTTTAGCTATGGACATTACATCACTGCCTTTAGCGATGGACATTGCATCACTGCATTTAGCTATGGACATTACGTCACTGCCTTTAGCTATGGACATTACGTCACTGCCTTTAGCGATGGACATTACGTCACTGCCTTTAGCGATGGACATTACGTCACTGCCTTTAGCGATGGACATTACGTCACTGCCTTTAGCGATGGACATTACGTCACTACCTGTAAGCACATGTGAGCCCTGCCCTTAACAGAAAACCAGCAATCCAGCACTTTGAACCAGTGAATTTACAGACCAAAGGACACAAATAATCTCATGACCACGCCCTAATATCATGACCACGCCCCTCATCTTGAATATAGTAATTGTTACAGGACACCATTAGTGCCATTTAAAGTGTCCTGAGTAAAGAGGTGTCCCTACTTCGGAGGCTTCTGGTATATTTCCGGTAGGCATGGCAATGCGTACTCGTGCCGTTGAGCGCTACGAAGGCGCATTCCAGAGCTCTCCCTTGCTGTACGATGGCAAGAAATGATACCAGTGTTAGTATAATGTCCAGTTGGTGAATTAATCAGCGGTGCCGGACAATCCTGTGTGAGAGCATCTGCATTGTCGAGTAAATTTTGTACAGTCCAGGTACTAGCGGGACCGCAAAATCTGTCCACTTTATGGAATAGCGAGGTGTCCACATTTCGGAGAGCTGTAAAGTATTACGCGTAATGCAAATTCAATCCGGACTGCAACATTTTGTCCTGTATGATGAGGTGTCTGCTATAGAGAATGTACGTTAAGGGAGGTTCCACTGTGGTAACAAACACTTGTTGCATGTGTACCACTGTCAACAAAGCATTTTAGTAAAGTTCAGTGAGTTCTAAATTCAGAGCCCAGACAGTTTTTAAGTTCAAGTAGTTGTTAAAATATGTTTTGGGGTGGAGATTACGTAGATCCCTCAAAGGGCACAGTGCCCTCTTGTAAAGGCCTAGCGAGAACCCTGCTTTGAACAGAGTGATGCACAGTTTTAGTTAACTATAACTATAACTATAACTATAACTATAACTATAACTATAACTAAACTAAACTAAATACCTTTTAGTATTGTAATCTCACCCACGAAAGAGCACTCATGGGCAGAGCACCTTACAAGTCTGCCAAAGTGGGGGGTGGGTGCTCTTTTGTGAGACTACATTGAGGGGTTTTGAAGTTTTAGTAATTGAAACTATAACTAAACTAAACCAAAAGTATTTTCTAAATCTAAAAAAAGCATAAATTTATTTACCAAAACAACACGTGACGGAATAATCTTCGACTTCTACATGAAGATCGTCATGTGTATCGTAAGTAATTAAGAATAACAAAAATGGCACTTTCGCTACCGCACACTTTTGCGCTTAGCTGTCTTCCATAAGGCTTTTAGGCAATTATGAGTCTTGCTGATCATAAAGGCAAGAGGAAGGCTTGGCGCTTAAATAAGCCTTTAGCATACCGTAAAATATTGGCGGTCGATCATTACGGTTTGGCCCCAAACCAAGCGTAAGAAAATATTGGCGAAATTTAAATTTGGCGGTGGCGCCCCACATCGTATTACGTCATCATAAACATTGTGCATGCGTTTATCAGAGAGCTTTGTTGTCCTCTTGCTTGAACAATACCGTGAGTTCGCAAATTTACAAGAAATATAACTGGCAGCGTGCTAGCGTAAAGCTAGTTATATGCATAGCTCGCGTAGAGGGGCACCAGGCGGGGCCAAGAGCGCTACTGAATGCATTACGTCATTGCGTGTTGCGGGCGAAAATAATATTGGTGGATTTTAATTTGGCGGTTTCAACCCCGACCGCCAAACCGCTAAATTTAATTCCCCGTCAAATTTTCTGGCTATACGGTATTTGTGGTGAAGTTATACGGCTTTTGCTTAAGTGTTATATTGCGTGTCTGCGCCATCCCTACATAGAGAATCTACCGATTCTCTGATAATTATACACAGAACTTGTGTATATATACCTTATTACACGAGTTAGCGTGCAATACACGATATGCACGCTAACGAGTGTAATAAAATGTTTATTATCCATTACCACAACAGCGCCATGTCTCTACTCACACAAAGAACCAAGTAACTCGCTGTTCGAACGCACCGGTTCTAATTAAAGCACATCATGGTTGCTAGGATACCGCGTAGTTCTGGCCCGTGCAATAATACCCGTGCAATATTGTGTGATATTGCACGGCACGGGAATAGGAAAATACTGTTGTAGAAATATGAACTGGATAATAAATATATTTATACTCAGAAAATGAATGTCAAAATTAAAAACTTAAGCCAATACACATCCATTACACATCCATTACACATCCATTACTAATTAGCCATGCAATCAGAGCAGGTACGTAACATGATGTACCCAGAAAGGAAGTTTAGTTAGTTACTGAGGAAAGGCAACAAATTTATAGTAACTAGGCAACCTTCCTACTGGCAAGACAATGGTAGTCTTCATGAGATCATTTGTTTAAAAACACACTCACACTCCTCACCAACAATATAAACACAGAAAGGCACTTCAAACATAACAACAGCAAGTATTACAATGGTTGCCACAGGGCCAGCCATGTTAGCCATTATCGAGGTAGAGTAGCGGCCATATATGTAATTGGTGGTTGGCCAAAACTGTGACCATGCATGTATTATAGACAGGGTTTACTGTGTGGGGAACCCTTAGCTTGCACGTCTCATGGAGTCGTGTGTAAAGTCACGTAACAGTTACAGTCTCTCACAGCAGTTGTACATGTTGTTGCTTATAGCAACCAAAAGGGGATTACCGAGACAAAATCTCATGCAAGACAGAAATGGTAGTTTTTTTGCCACTAGGGTACAGCAGTCATAACTGCTTAGCCAATATGCAGTCACTTGTAACAGATTTACATGCTGTTGCTTAGCAACCAATTATCCATTTGTTACCTCTCCCTAGCCACCGCAGCGGTATATAGTCATAGTGGTATACATCCCCTTATTGTGTTGTTGCTAGTTAATCCATTGCAGCTTACATACACCTATGCACACATGCATGTACGTGGATGCGCACACACACACACACTCAGATGTGACTGTCCTCACACACACACACACACACACACACACACACACACATGCACACACACACAGGAGTCCACAAATATAATGAAAGACAGATAATGGTTGTATTTTATACAAGCTTTTCTTTTCGCTCTCATGACAACCAATATGTGCTTGAACACACTGGCACAAATCATCTCCCACTTTCTGCAGCTGCCTTCTACCAACCAGAATTGGGCAGGTGACCACTGAGCACTTTCTTGGTTGTGCCGAGTCAGCAGTTTCGATTCTGAACAAGCCAATGAAGTAGCGCTACATCATAAAGACGCAATCATTAACTTATTCAAGATTCAAGATTGCTGACTCGGCACAACCAAGGAAGTGCTAATTAATAGTCACCAAACCCTTTTCCTCATGAAAGAGTGGGGTCTGGGCATGAGACTATAACCAACAAGCTGATCATCTACCAAATATAGTTACGAGATATCATATTTCTGAAGGTGCGTGTTTGTTTGGAGCAGACAAATTTCTATTTTCGTTACAATTTCCAGACAGATAGAATTGGTCACCTGGTTACAGACCCTTTACTCAAGGATAAATTGCAGCATAGAATATTATATTGCTGAGTGTGGTTGCCCTATGAACTTGGTTGCTAAGCAACAAAACAACAAAGAACCATATGGCAGCTGTCTTGGTAGTGGAAAGGTTTCCTGGCTACTGTTTACTGACGTTTTTCTCAGAAACTATAGCTGTACATGTGTACATATCTGGTATTAATTAATAGTAACTTTCCGTTGCAAATTACAAGACAGACAGAATTTGTTACCTAGCTACATGCCCCGCTTACTGAAGGATTATTACAGCTTGGAATGTTGTTTTGCTGAAGTTGAGTGTTTGGCAAACAGTGACCCTTGGTTGCTAAACAACAACAACAAACACTGTTTCCAGGGAATGCATGTAGGCAGCTGTCTTAATTACTAGTGAAAAGGTTGATGAATGAATGATATAGAAGCTGAGCGTGTGTTAAACACAATAAACCTGACCAGCATTCTGCCCAATTATCCCAGGAAAATCTGGCTGCTTATGGGTTTTGGCAAGTTAGAAAAGCTTTTAGCTTGGTATGGCAAATGTGGCATTAAGCAGTACCAACATCCACCCACACAGCACGCCACAGACTCTGACTGTGCCTGATCTCAGCTAGGGTTGTGATGCATAATGACACAACTAGTTAGTTCTGTGGTCATGTAGCTGTGCTGTGAAGCCTTTGTGTGTGTGGCATGGGGCTGCCACGATATATCATATGTCGTCATGTCATGACATAAGTAGTCTTGACATGATATGACATAAGCCAAGTCTATATCGATATTTGTAAACAGTGTGCATTTGCATAATTACTTAGCTAATGAACACACAAGAAGCTGATACAGAATGCAGGAAATTTGAGCCAACAGACCGATATTCCTACTTGTGAAAGGTCACATGTACTCATAACTTACCAAATACTAGCATACTAAGTTAATGAGTCACTTAAGGGGACTTTTTTCATGCAGTGATAGATAAGCCTCGTCCACAAGCTCTCCCCGCTAAGGAGGGGGAGAGCTTGGTACATTAATTATATCATGTGTGTGACGTCAGCGGGGAGAGCTTGTGAACGAGGCTAGTGATAGATTACAATTTCAGAAATGAACCTCATGTCATGACATATAGCTACAAAATGGTTTCCAGGATACTTACCTCTAGTTTCATAAATTTGTCCCATCCTGTCTTGCACATTGGTACAACCCCTAGCCTCATTCCCAGGTCCCACCCAGCTTTCTGGCACTTGCGTGGGGAAAGCGTGGGGAAAGCCTGGGTACAAGGCCCAATTACCCCAGGAAAATCTGGCTGCTTATGGGTTTTGGCAAGTTAGAAAAGCTTCTAGCTTGGTATGGCAAATGTGACATAATATTAAGCAGTACCAACATCCATCCACACAGCACGCCACAGTGCCTGATCTCAGCTAGGGTTGTGATGCATAATGACACAACCGGTTAGTTCTGTGGTCACGTAGCTGTGCTGTGAAGTCTTTGTGCGTGTGGCATGGGGGCGACTATGCTGAAGAAGCAGGTGGTGTGACGTGATGGGCTTCTAGATTTCCCTAGTTGACAAACAAACATCCTGGGTAGTTGGTAGGATTCACATTCTCATTCTGAGAGATTTTTGCCGCTACAAAATGGTTTCCAGGATACTTACCTCTAGTTTCATGAATTTGTCCCATCCTGTCTAGCACCAGAGGAGGTAGGACATGGTTGACCTTTGCTTATTAAAATACTTGGGGTCATCACTAATTGATTTCCATATCCCAACAGACTGAGAGAGGTCCGACTTTTCAAATCAAGCCTGGTCTAGTCATAGCAAAGGCTAAAGAAGCTTTTACCGTGCAATATCCAAGATGAATTAGTGATGACCCCAGTAATTAGAATTAGCGAAGGTCAACCATGTCCCTAGCCTCATTTCCAGGCCCCGCCCAGCTTTCTGGCACTCGCGTGGGGAGAGCCTGGGAACAAGGCTAACCCTAACCCGTTGGCTAGTTTTTGATTGTCTATAAAAAATTTTTATGTCATAAATGACAAGGCAATATGAGAGCTGATAGCTAATGTGATACATGTGCCTCAAAGTGATACAACAAGGACCTTTTAAAGGAGGAGATAGAAGAACATAATTTAAACAACCGAGTCAGGCAAATTGTTCCAAGAGGAGATTACAGAAGGTACAAATGAGTGATACATGTAATTAGTATGTGCAAAAGGTCTAGTAAAATTAAATGTACTTGTACAATTAAGGTGGTATGGTAAATTACCGTAGAATTTCCGTACACCCTATTAATTCGTACACCCCCCTTTTCCGGGGAAAAACGGTAATTTACGTACTCTAATTTATTCGTACACGTACAAATGAATTATTATTCTATTGTTCGTACAGCCATAGATAAAAGCGGTAGCGCGTTTGAACACAAGCACTCTGAGTTGACGCAAATATGATGAGAGCGTTTCTGATGTCCACAAGTGCGAACAAACACGTTCTTTTGGCTCTTGGTTCTGATCGTACGGGCAGGGATGACGTCGAAATAAGCCGAGGTAGGGATCAGTTCGCGTGTTCCCGTAGGTTTATTCGTGTGAAGACTCGCGAGACTAACGTTCAGCAAATGCTGTAAGTTCATTCTTCGATGTCGGCTAAGAGGTCTTCGTGCGACTGACATCTTTATGACTAGTGTAAGACTTAAGTTATGGAGCCTTGTGCGTAGGCATCTATATATGTATGCACGTAGTCGTAGATCGAAGCCAAAGTTACTTGTTACTAGTTGTTATACATAATGGCGGCTAACTGAAGCTAGAAAAGTACCTGCTGATCGGTTTCCTTAGTGTCGAAAACTTGCACACGTTTTTCTTCTATTCACTTCATACAAATACTCTATTTATTCGTACACCCCCCGTTTCTCGGAATATTCGGAAATTTTTGTACTCTAATCAAATCGTACAGCTTATTTATTTTTGTACGAATTTATTAGAAATTATACGGTACTTTGTACAAAGATACTAGATGGGAAGTCCATATGACCACTAACAATATTGTACATTGTAGTTAGCTTAAGATATTTACGACGAACTGACAGACAGGGGAGGTTGAGCAATTACAACATACTGTCATAGTCCAAGTCCCACTGCTTGAGACAGACTTTACATGCAAATTTTGATTGCTTACAGTATCCAAAAATAGGGGGAGAAAGCCTGTACTAACCCCACACAAACCAAGTCCACCATTTCCGGTTCGTGACGTAGTAATGGTACCAGGCCTTCTACCGATTTTTCTCCACAGCTGCGAGATAAATCTGGGAGTGGCCTGGGAACGAGGCTAGCAAAGTACCACTTCCATACATATAAGGCTAATATATAACCCGTTACCCAGGCAATATATAAGAATGTTGCTCATATCTCTCTTCTACAGTGATGTTGCCTAGGTAACAGGTTATATAATAGTTATATCTCTCCCTGGGGTGTGGTCTTGCACATTGGTGTCAGGCTACGCCCGACACCAATGTGTAAAATGACCACCCTCCAGGGAGGGATATAACTATTTACATGAATCATACTCCATTCATGAATATACTTAAAAAGTTCAAAGAGTTTAATTTATGGGTTCATTTGCATGTAGTAGACATTGAAAGTACAAACACTTGATTCCAATAGCCTTTGTTGTGTTCTAAATATGGAACTATACCCAGGGCACACCCTACTCCACAAACCCTTGATTCCAATAGCCTTTGTTGTGTTCTAAATATGGAACTATACCCAGGGCACACCCTACTCTAGAAATAGAACAGCAGAATATTTTACTGATATCAACTAACTACACCATACTGGTTGCCTCAGTTTTGGTAATTTGCTAAATTTGAAGTTGTGGCTAAGGGATTGCAAGTTCAAGCTTCCGGTAAAGCTGCAAGTTCAACATCCGCAAGTCGGACCACAGACTGCCCAGTTTAGAGAAAAGTGAGTTGATACGACTGGTAACTATGTTGTGTTGCTATGGAGAATGTATGCTTTGTATGTGTGTGTGTGTGTGTGTGTGTGTGTGTGTGTGTGTGTGTGTGTGTGTGTGTGTGTGTGTGTGCACAGAGAAAAACAGCTAAAATTGGCTGTTATAAGCCGACCTGCTTCTACTCCTCTGCCGTACATACAGGGACTCAGCGGTAAGAGCATTCGATTAGTATTTGGAAGGTCCCAGGTTCGATTCCCAGCTGTATCCCCCATGGATTTCTCCATAACAGTCACAAACTAAGTATACAGAAAAGTGGCTTTAGCTAACGCTGCATCGAGAGTTTAGCTAATGCTGTATCGAGAGTACTGAACATTGAATTTCATGATCAGAACATTGAATTTCAGCGGCTATACTCAGCAATTACAAGTCCCAATAAAGATATAACATAGACCAATCAGTGGAGTGCTAAAACACCTACAATATGATACCCATCTTGTGAGCAAGAGTAATTAGTACAGGCACTCAGAAGGTCAACCAAGAAACAAATATCTAATTAACACCCATTGTTGGAATGCATAGCTGCATACAAATTTACTCAAGCCTAAAACTTATAATTATGTAGTAACAAATTACCCTTTAGTATTAATTACTGAACTTTTAAGGCCAGGCAAACTAGATTTAGGCATCAGCCACTTACTCGATGCTGTCATTGTTAATTATTTGTTACTAGCAAATGCTATTTATGCTTGGCAAATCTACGGCGCTGTGGCCATTAAAAGTGGGTGTGTCATGGTTTGGAAGGCGATAATGACAGTTGAGGCGGCAGGTCTCAGAGGAAGTGGGCACTGATGTAAAATAACATACCGAATAGCTGGAAAATTTGACGGGGAATTAAATCTGGTGGTTTGGCGGTTGGGGTTGAAGCCGCCAAATTAAAACCCGCCAATATTATTTCGTATGCAACACGTAATGACGTAATGCATGCAGTAGCGCTCTTGGCCCCGTCTGGCGCCCCTCTACGCGGCTGTACATGTAGCTAGCTCGGTGCTAGCACACTGTCAGTTTTATTTCTTGCACATTTGTGAACTCATGGCTTTGTTCAAGTACCTAAGCGAGAGACAACAACGATCTGATAAACAGACCTGAGATGCCACCGCCAAATTTAAATTCCGCCAATATTTCTGTACGGTCGGTTTGGGGCCAAATCGCCAAATTTAAAGACCGCCAATATAGTGTATCTAGTTTGCTTGGCCTAACGACTCAGCCAGCAAACATGTACTGGTAAACATGTTTACCAGTACATGCATGTATTGGAGAACGTATTATGTCTAGAGTACTGGTAATTAAAAACTAAATTTCAGTGGCTATATACACAGCACTCTTGTGCTTGTGTATAGCTGCTGAAATTTAGTTTTTATTACCAGAACACTAGACACATACAGCATAATATATTGGATGTTGCTTGGCAACTAAATTTTGATTTAAATACATGTAACTACACGAAGTGGAATGGGTGGAGGTGATAATGGGTGTGACAGTGGGTTGCTAGGGGCAACATCCAATAAATAAGTTATATTCGCCAGACGGAACAGTGATCACCCTTCTGGCTCGTGCTGTTCCGTCTGGGGAAGGTAACCCTTATTAATTTTCAAGCATGCTGGCTGAGTCGTCAAATACATTTGTCAGCAAAATGTTTAGTAGAGGCTGGTACTTTAAGTATTTTTACAATAATAAAGATCTGGATAAGCCCCGCCCTTAATGGAAGCTCAGCGTGGCAGCAATGTTGAACTCAGTGATGCACTCAACGGAATAATGTCCAATTTCTATACAGGACTGTCACATATGTTAAGAACATGCCAGCACAGTATATACCTCTCTTGATCAATTCAAACCAGAAAATAATTTTTTAATAATTATCATAAAGTAGCCAGGCCTTCCCACTGTCCAGTTTTCGATCGCTTGCAGTATGCAAAAATGGAGGGGGAAGGCCTGGTATATTTTACCACGTGAATGACGTCAGTGTCTACCTAGGTAGACAGAGGGGGGGAGGGGTCCCCTACTGAAAGCACACATTTCGTGCACGCGTTCTTCGTTTCTAACCTGGAGCGGTACGTTTTTCACTTCGCAAACGTTTGAAACTACTGCGCTTGGGGCAGAAACTACAAGATAAGGCCTCAAGCTAGTTCTTTCGATGCATTCTTTCAATGGGGAACCCCACCCCCCTTCTGTCTACCTAGGTAGACACTGACGTCATTAATGTGATAAAATGGACCAGGCCTTCCCCCTCCGTTTTTGCATACTGCAAGCGATCAAAAACTGGACGGTGGGAAGGCCTGGGAATGAGGCTAATCATAAAGAATATTTGTCAACTCATTCAAGTTCATGACCTTTGGACTCTATATATGGTCAGTGGAAATAACATTCATTCTTCAGGTCAAACAAAAAATAAATATTAATGTAAATATGGAAATCATTGGTATATCATGCAAGCACTATATTTGCTACCGATGAAATGATTTCCATATTTAGATTAATATTTATTTTTGAGCATTTTTTGATATGTACCTGACAAGTCTTCCCTCTGTTGATTATTGTGTTACCATTCCAACTCATTCAAGTCCATGACCTTTGGACTCTATATATGGCCAGTGGAACTAACCTTCATTCTTCAGGTCAAACAAAAAATAAATATTAATATAAATGTAGTAATTGGTAGCAAATATGTATATTTATAGTGCCTTGGATGATGTCATGAACAGTTCTGAATGAGATCACCATTCCTTAATCTTGTAGATGCAATAGGAATAGTGATGACTTGGAGAGGGTTTATCGTAGCAGATTGACAACAATTGTTACAAAATGTTTTGGTCCATGGACCTTCATCAGCTGTAATGACTGATAGCACAGATACACATCATCAACATGCTCAACATTAGCCTCGTTCCCAGGCTCTCGAAAAATCGGAGGGAGCGCCTGGTACACACTGTTCGCGCATGTGTGAAGTCTCCTTGGTAACCTGCATACTATCCGTCACACTAACCATGCACTAACAAAACAGTCTATTTCAGTTTATCTGCTGATAAGCCATACTGCAGAGTTATGCTCTCTGTGAGATACATTCGGGGGGTTTTAAAGTCAAAAATGCTATCGCTTTGACAGCAACGGCTTGTATCATCTCGTTCAGGGCGATCGATGAACTTCAAAGGGAAAGACTACATCATTCACGTGCAACAGTGTTTACCTGGAATGGACAAATGGGCGAATAATTTTTGCAAGCGAAGAGCTGAGTGTTTTCATCACTTCCTCGTCATTGTTTCGACGGAGCATGCTCAATGGCAGGCATCTTTCACACCGGAGAAATCGACTGACAAACCGAGGTTAGTGTAACGGAGCAGATTTTACGGAAGTTTCCAAGTTCCCCAGAAAAACCTGGGGAGCCGCGCATGCGCAAACAGTGTGTACCAGGCGCTCCTTCCAATTTTTCGAGTGCCTGGGAACGAGGCTAGCTCAACATGTGTTTCATGCAATATTTCATTATTGCACCATTATTACATCACATCCTATCTACCTATATATCCGTGTCACTATTTATTCCTGTGTATCTGTGCTATCAGTCATTACACCTGATGAAGGTCCACCCACCAAAACATTTTGTAACAATTGTTGTCAATCTGCTATGATAAGCTAATAAACCACAACAACAAAAGCAAATTTTAATCTGAATATGAAAACACATTTTGTAAAATGGTCTTTATAGTAGAGTGCTTGATGCTGTGAACAATTCTGAATGAGATCAGTTTTCTTATTGTGGGCCATCAAGAGCACATGATGACATCATTTCCAACATGACATCATTTCCAATGACATCTTTCCAATGTCATTTCCAAGCCATCATTTCCAATGACATCATTTCATGTCATTTCCAATGCCATCATTTCCAATGATGTCATTTCCAAGCCATCTTTCCAATGACATCATTTCCAATGACATCATCATGTGCTCTTGCATGCAATGCTTGCGAAATGAATTTTAATCTAAATATGGAAATCTAATTTTCACATCATTGTTTTTAAGTTGTACTTGTACATTTTATGGAGTGGCTGATGTCATGAACAATTCCAAAACTAAAATTCAGCAAAATTACATAACCCTTAACTTGCAGCTGAAATAATTTTAATCTAAATATGGAAATCTAATTAGTTGGTGGGAAAAATGTATTTTTAATGAAGTGCTGACATAGCCCTCCCAGGCAACTATTCTGTTGCTATGGTGATCCTCAAAGTTCAACAGCCAGCAAGGGTTATCGGTTTTCCTAACCTCCTCCTCCCCTAGGGACAACCAAAAATTATATTATGATATCACCATTGAAAGTGCCTGACAAGTACAATCCAAAGGAATCCAATTTAACTCTTTAACCACAGTAGGCTATTCGCTGGAGGTCTCTATGGATACTTTCTTCGGTCCGTATTTCCACTTCTGCTTGGAGCTAGTGCTGGAAACTTGAGCCAAAGCTTCTTTGACACATTCTCTGTGGGTTCTTGACCCTAACCACACCCACTCATTAGCGAGCTTTCAATGGTCAGGGCTCTCCGACCAGCGAGCCCTCCACCTGACTAAAAACTGCCTACAGATCTGGAAATGGCTGTGCTTATTATCAGGAGCTGGATTGTGCACCTAACTCCGATTCCCTGTTCCCTGTTCCCCTAATCTAGCCAGGCTTCCACACTATGTGTAGCTAGTGGGTTAGCTTAATGACTCATTTATGGCAGGACAAGCTGATTTGTCCACCTGCAGTCAAGTCACCTGCATTCAAGTCACCGTTTTCTTTCCACTTGGGTACCGGGCTCTCTCCCCAAGTTTCTATTCTGCAAGTGTCAAAAGGCTAGACTGGGGACTGGGAACAAGACTGTGTATTAGCCTCCTCCTGGACAGCTTTAGCCTCGTTCCCAGGCCTTCCCACTGTCCAGATTTTGATCGCTTGCAGTATGCAAAACAGAGGGGGAAGGCCTGGTATATTTTATCACGTGAATAACACAGTGTCTACCTAAGTAGACAGAGGGGGGGAGGGGTCCCCCGTTGAAAGAACGCATTTTGCGCACGCATTCTTCGTTTCTAACCTGGAGTGGTACGTTTTTCGCTTCGCGAACGTTTGAAACTACAGTGCTTGGGGCAGAAACTACAAGAAAAGGCCTCAAGCTCTTTCTTTCAGTGGGGGACCCCTCCCCCCCTCTGTCTACCTAGGTAGACACTGACGTCATTCACGTGATAAAATATACCAGGCCTTCCCCTCCGTTTTTGCATACTGCAAGTGATCAAAAACTGGACGGTGGGAAGGCCTGGGAACAAGGCTATACACCTTCCCGTCACTTGCAGAATGGAAAAGTGAGGAGGGCCTGGTACACAATCTCTCGTGCAGTGACGTACATAAGCAAAAAATGGCCAAAATGTTCAGAACAGTAATGTGGCATTTCACATGCTGTTCGAGCAATGTACTACACATTGAACGCATGGTGTGTGTGACAGCATTCACCCGCTAGCTAGATACGTGTGGTAAGTTACCCGGTATTTTCCTAGCCTCGTTCCCAGGCCCCCCCCAGATTTTATCTCGCAACCTATGGAGAAAAATAGTTATTTTTTTTCTCTCCATGGCTGCAAGATAAAATCTAGGAGTGGCCTGGGAACAAGGCTACAATTAAACCCTTTCTACCATCCTTTCTATCTTGACATCATGCACATGAGGATTATCTGCTCTCCCTGCTTTTCCTTAACTCTTTAACCACCGATGACGCCTTTTGGCCGCATGTTATCAGTTGGCGCAATACGTTTTGAAGATAGGTTTTGCACTGGCAAAAAAGGTGGGATAGGGGGAGGTGGACGGGCATATTCAGGACATGCTGTGCACATGGCGGCTGCCTTGGCTGACTGTAGAACAGCCTTGGTCGGCACTGGCGGGACCATTTCTCACCTTGTTAGCACAAATGGGTGCAGAAACCACTCCTCTCCCCTTGTAGGGGCACCATTTCCAGATCTGTAGGCAGCTTTTAGTCTGGCGGGGCGTTCGCTGGTCGGAGAGCCCTAACCATTGAAAGCTCGCTAATGAGTGGGTGTAGTTAGGGTCATGAACCCACAGAGAATGTGTCAAAGAAGCTTTGGCTCAAGTTTCCAGTGCTAGCTCCAAGCAGAAGTGAAAATACGGACCAAAGAAGGTATTCATAGCCTAAAATAGACCTCCAGCAAATAGCCTATATGGTGGTTAAAGAGTTAATGTCAGCAATGGAAGCTGGGCAGGGGTTAGCTATGTATGACGTGGAATATCAGGTCTCATCAGCTGTGCTGGAGTAACCAGGAGATAGGGACTGCTATCTGCTGCTCTTAAAGCAGCCAGGTGGCTGGTCTTATCCATATTAGGGTGAGTGATAGCCAAACATTATTGGGACTACTTTTTATCACTGCATTGTTGTTGAATCTTTAGAAATGTGGCTGGCTTGTGATGTGACAAGGTCATTATGTTGCCATGGTAACAGTGAGAGTTCATGACATGTACTCACATTCTGTGATGCCAGTTCAGCCACTTTTCCAAATTAATATGTGGCAGTCCCGGATAGAATTCGAATTTTATTCTGTTGCGTATTTTGAGCGCATCACTGAGTTTGACACGCTGTAGCGCTAAGCTTCCGCTAGGGGCGGGGCTCATACGCACTTCATAGGCGTATCAGATATTCATGCGTTTACATTGGGCGTATGAGCCCCACCCTTACCGGAAGTTCAGCGCTACAGTGCGTCAAACTCGGTGATGCGCTCAAAATACGCAACGGAATAATATTCGATTTATATCCAAGACTGCCACATATGTAGAATATTCATTTAGCAACAATGGTTTTAAAGACAAAAACCCTTTACACATTTGTTCAAGACAGCTATATACTCCTATCTGCTGAAATAATGTATTTTTATGAAGTGGCTGACTTGTGATGTCACCACAACATGTCAAGGTCATACAGGTCACTCTTGTTGCTATGGTAACAATTGTGACTCCTGGGGCCATGGTATATTTATACACACCAGCAATGGTATGAATTAAGACAAAAATGCTTGTACAAGGTAGCTAGGATAACTTCATCACCTCCCTACCAAAATAAAGTAATTTTTAAGAGGGGGCTGCATGACTGGTGATGTCACCATGCACATGTCAAGGTCACATAGGTCAATCTGCTGCTCAGTAGCCAGGTGGCTGGCCTAATCCATATTAGGGTGAGTGATAGCTGTGTAGCTATGCTTATCAACACTAAGACACATTATTGGGACTACTTTTTATCACCACATAGTTGCATCTTAAGAAATGGGGCTGGCTTGTGATGTGACAAGGTCACTATGTTGCCATGGTAACAATGAGAGTTCATCTGCCACTCACAACATGTAGAATATTCATTTAGCAACAATGGTTTTAAAGACAAAACTCCTTTGCTTATTTGTGCAAGATAGCTATACTCTTATCACCTCGCTGCTGAAATAATGTATTTTTATGAAGTGCCTGACTTGTGATGTCACCACAACATGCCAAGGTCATACAGGTCACTCTTGTTGCTATGGTAACAATTGTAAGCCTGCAAGGGGGCCCTAGTATATTTGTAAACACCAACAATGGATATATAGGTAACTTCCTGTAGAAATAACGCATTTTTAAGAGGTGGGATGTACGACTTGTGATGTCACCATGCATGAACAATCAATGAACCAGGTCTCCTTAAAAGGTTTCACAGGCTCTGAGCCAAAGCTTTCATTTTCGGGGGATGTGTGGTGGTGGGGAGAGAGGGGAGAGGGAGGGGGGGGGAAGGAAGGAAGAGCCAGAAAGCTCTCATCCAACGCCCCCTAATAGGCCTAGATGTTATACAAAGTCACCCATGCACAACATAGACCAATTTTGTTGCCATGGTAACAATTGTAAATTCATTAACCTCTGGGGGACAATCTGTGATGTCACTAGACAGTTCTCTGCTTGTGATGGGGTACATGTTGTGCATGCATGGTGACATCACAAGTTATACATCCCACCTCTTAATAAGGAAGTTTATCCTCCACTTTATAAAAAATGGTCCATGTAAAGTAGTTTACACTGTAAACAAGGTAGCTTATAGGAAATGTCATTTTACAACTTCTGTGGTACATGAAACAAACTGTCAGTATATGGAAAATAATGCCCACCTGTTGCCACAGAAACAAGGGTGAAGTGGAGTATATTATAGATCAAGAGCACATAAGAACGGGCGGCTAGAGTAAGAGCGTGTAACTCCAATAGAAGCCCGTAGTCCGGTCAAAATTATTGTATAAAAATAGAACACACGGTCACGTGCGTGCTTAGCAACAATGCATAATGGCTTATGTCAACGCAGCGTGTGCAGGGCGTGTTACTATTTTTAGTACTGGCGGTAACTTCTGCCCGGTTTCGAATTTTATGTAGTTACACGCTCTTACTCTAGCCGCCCGTTCTTATGCGCTCTTGATGATAGATAACTTCCTTAAGAGGTGGGATGTATGAATTGTGATGTCACCATGCATGCACAACATGTCAAGGTCAGATAGACTGGCCATGGTAAACAACTGTAAGTTCGTTAACCTCTGGGGGGGCAATCTGTGATGTCACTAGACATTTCTCTGTCTGTGATGAGGGTACACCATATACTCATCCATACCCTAACGACACAAAGCCTTTTTCCCAAGGCAGCTTGTTTCCTAGTATTCATGCTTGCATACCGTTAATTCCTTGGGTCCCAAGGGGGCGAGGATAGATATTGATAATTGCCATATATAGTTCTATTTTAGCAGTTTCGTTTATGCATGTGTTGCGTAAACTAATCACATTATGTGAGACTGTTGCCTGTGTCAATACGTAGGTGGAACAGTGTTGTGAATAAGTATTAATTTTCTAAAGTATACACATGCACATTATGTGCCCCATGCAGCACATGTGAAAACAACCTAGTTGTGTCAATACGTA
This sequence comes from Agelas oroides, assembly GCA_949130485.1. NCBI lineage: Eukaryota > Metazoa > Porifera > Demospongiae > Agelasida > Agelasidae > Agelas > Agelas oroides. The sequence continues at coordinate 13,422,995 of OX422185.1, forward strand.
GGTGGAACAGTGTTGTGAGTATGCATGCCTTATTTAATTTTCTAAAGTATACACATGCACATTATGTGCCTCATGCAACACATGAGAATGACAACATGTAAATAGCATGACAGACAAAAACTTGTCGAATTCCATCAAGATCGCCACTATGCTGGCTTTATTCAAGTCTTGTCGAAGAACACCTCGTAGAAGTGGTATTTATAGTACATCTCATTCATCTATCCTAAACTACATGTAAGTAACGTGTAACATGGATAGATCGAGGTACCGTTGCACCTCCAGTCCACACCCTTTCACTCTTGTTTATATCTGACCAGCATTTGCAACACAACACACCAAGGTCATACAGGTCACTCTTGTTGCTATGGTAACAATTGTAAACTCATATAACTCCTCCTGGTATAATTAATTATACATACCAACACTTACTTTTATAGTATAATTACAACAATATGTTTAAAAGCATGACCACTTCACAATGGTTTGAATTAAGACAAAAACATTTGTACAATGTAGCTAGGATAACTCAATTATCACCTCCCTACCAAAATAAAGTAATTTTTAAGAGGGGGCTGCATGACTGGTGATGTCACCATGCACAACATGTCAAGGTAATTCTCACAGTCTGTGATGTCACACTTTTCTCTCTGCTGATACACCAACACAAAGCCTTTCCCCAATCCAATCATCTTGTTTAAATACCATTAATCCCAAAGGGGTGAATAGATAATGATAATTCCCATATATACAGCTAAGTTCAGCAGTTTTGTTAGTCTCGAACCCAGACCCTCCAAGAGGAAAGGGGGGGTCTGGTGAATATAGTAAAAACATTTTTGTACCTCCGCTGGAATTTCAGCGGCACAATCTGATTGGCTGTGGCAATTATCTCACCTGTATATACTGGGCTTCCTTACCACAATTTAAACCACTCATCACATTTTACAGACCTACTTTGCACACCTCCAATTTGCTGAAGCCCAGCAAGCAACTTCAAAGGCTTAGGTTTACATAGCAACCGCTAGCCCATGGTGTGAGGCTGTACGTACCTTTCCTCTTTGGAGTCTGGGTACGAGACTACAGTTATGCCTAGTAGGCGTGAGTTACGTAATCTATATTACTAGTGAGATGATTCATCATCATGGGGTGAGCCTGAGCAAGCAGCAAACTGCTGATTTATTGACATGGCACACAGCAGGATTTGTCACTGTCGACTGTTTAAGCCAAATTTAATAACGCATATAAGTAGCTAAGTCCTCACCAGAGATAAATTAAGTATCACATATGCCAGCCATTTCTCCAGCCAGGGCAGCTAACGTGGCTACATGCATGGACTAAGCTTTACACCGGCCTGCCGTCGTCGGTAGAACCACAAACCAGTGCCACGTATGCTTCAACTTCAGTCGTCTTCGCTCCGGGTCCCCGACGCTGCACTCTGACAGTAGCCCTCCACTGGCCATCACATGCTTCACGATATTGATTATCGATCTTCGTGAAATATTTGAATGCGTTCATTTAAAATTTACGGTAAGTGGTCAGTCCAAGCAAACATACACACGCATGTGTGCAATGAAGTCACGCTAGTGTGGGGCTCGCTCAGGCTTGCCCCAATTATCCAGTTGATATTTCTACAACAGTATTCATGCCATGCAATATCACACAATATTGCACTGGTGTTATTGCATGGGTCAAGTCTACGTGGTATCCTGATGTGCTTTTAATTAGAACTGGTGCATTCGAACGGCAAGTTACTCGGGACTTTGTGTGAGAAGAGACACGACACTGTTGTGGCAATGGATAATAAATACTGTATTACACTCGTTAGCGTGCATAGCGTGGTTATTGCACTCGTGGGTAGCCTCGTTCCCAGGCGCTCGATCCCTCCGATTTTTCAAGCGCCTGGGAACGAGGCTAACTCGTGGGGTGCGTTTTCACTCGCCTTCGGCTCGTAAAAATACCACGCCCACTCGTGCAATAACTTGCATAATCATATACTTATTTAGTGTCAATACATTTACTCCCATAGAAAGGTGTGCAATTATTTTTGTAATTGCACAGGTAGGAAAGATTCTGATTGGACAAAAAATACAAAAACTACAAAACCGTGCAAGGTGTAATCGCTCACTGATTGGTCAGTAGCAATTTGCTGTAAACTATATTAACATAATGTAAACTTGTAACTTGTAAGTGACAACAATTTGGTGTAAACTATATTAACATAATGTAAACTTGTAACTTGTAAGTGACAACAATTTGGTGTAAACTATACAGTTTACTGTAAACTTGTATACTATAAACCACCACATCACATACATACTCATACTTATTATAGCGTACTGTAAACTAGGCGAAGTTTATGATTAACAAGTAACAGCATGTTTTCTCATGCAATTTGGGATTAATAGCACTCATGAATGGCATAATTGCACTCGGCTTCGCCTCGTGCAATTAACAGCCATTCACTCGTGCTATTAATCCCAAATTGCATTCGAAACCATGCTGTTAATTATACATATTGCATGCTAACTCGTGTAATAAGGTATATTTGATTAGAGTGTAAACTACCTTGTATGTTTACTAATAACAACAAGGACCGATCGGGTTGGAGAATATAACACATAATGCATGTTAGTCTGGGATTTATGCATTATCCATTACATAAATATTATGTAGGTTACTTGGTACCTTCGCTCTCCTTGCTGTTCTGAGTCCCTTAATTGTCCCCCCACACAATCAGGGTTTTCTACAATCTTTTCTATCACTCACTGACATTAATTACAACATGATCTATATATAGTACTCTACAAGTACCTATACACCCACTCATTCACAGCCCAAACAAAGCACCTACATACTGTTTACATTGCCAAACTAGACATTCCATGCATTCTAGCCATTCCATAAGTCCCAATGGATGTTGTATTCATAATATAATTTTATTCACGCAAAATAGTTGAGGTCTTTTTGTCTCAAGAGTGAACATGGTAAGGGCATGGGTCATATACGTATACGTACTTGCTACAAGGATGGTGTCAGGCACATATAGTCAAAGTCTACACGTACTTATGAGACCACCCTTAAGGTTACGGGATACAGTTTGCTCATTAATATTCATGAAAAAAGATTACCTCCCTTTTCTTCGTGCAGGATCCAGGCATGCATGCGTTTAACTTTACCGCTAAAATAGTTGCATTAGCCCGTAACAGCTGTGCTGGTTGGGTGGGCGGAGCAGGCAATTTGATAGCAGTGCCTGCGGTTAATAGTCCGCGTACGAAGTACTGACTTCGGCGTCAGTTATTTCCTGTTGGAAGAACATCTTACTGTATATTACACTGTATTTGAATTCTACGAAGACAGGCATAGGGCGACTCGAAGAATTTTCGCCGAGACGACTTACCGTTTTAGATATACACCTAGATTTAGTCGCTTGGTCGGTCGAAAACCACCCGGGTTTTGGATAGAAACGTGTGTCACTCGCTTCCCCTGGCACACAGCGACGAAGTTGCTCCGAGCCGCCCTCAAGTAAGTTGAGTATTACCCGTAGGTGTTGAAAAGTTGTACGTGCAATCCTCTCTGAAGACAAAATCTGACGCCAAAAGTCACGAACTCTGTCATCGCCGCTCGCTTTAGTACGCTGTACATAAGAATTAATACTATACTGGTTAAAAGGTACTCATAGTACTGTTATATGTCGCTTCTATTGCGTGCTGTACACTGGTTCCCCATAACAGGAGTGTATGACCCATATTATACTTCATCCAATGAAATACTTAGAAAGTGATGTAATGTGGTATTTAGTGTGAGTGACTCAAAGTGTGTTCACTTTTGGTTCCAAAAATGTACAGTGGCTTGATTAGTGTACCACTGTGATATACGTATAGTTCACACACTGCATAATTAATTAAACAACATCCTTACTAAATAAGACACTGGATGATGGTCCAGCAAACTCTACTTAAGGAACACATTAGCTAAGATGCAATGTGCTGGACAATGTCCGGCATATTCAAATGTTTTACGAAACAGAAATTGAGGGAAGGCCTAGGGTACCCCAGATTGACAGATTTTAACGTACTCGGAGCAGAGAGACGAAGTGTTTTGTTACAAGCGTTGTCCGATTCTTGAGAAATAGCTCCTTGTCCAGTAAAACTGTACATACCTAATGACTTTTCGCCACTGTAAAATTACAACAATCAACGACATTCATAAAATGCCTGCATTGTCCATCATGCAGTACGTTGGTAACTAGGTCTCTTCGGATCCATAGCTACTGAACACTATTTTTGGCCCCCCAAAAAAGATACTTGACAGCACCAATCGTGTCAGTTTCAGGATCTCACGGTAAGAAACCCTAGTCATCCTATGTTTTCATATGCTGCACAATGTTGATAAGGTATTTTAATTTTGTTTGCACACAGTGAAGCAGAATGGGTAATGGCCAGGGCTACACAAGTGGGCGCATCGTGTGGACACGAGCTCACCCTTGGTCCCAAAATGTCGTAGTCTTCACTTAGAGTGTCTCGTGGTACCCTGCGTATGGTCATCTGTAATGCATTACTCATTCCACCACAGACCAACCCTTCCCATAATTAGTCACTCCACTTCCTCTAGTAACCTTTGCAGAAGCAAGTCCGCAAATTAAAGCACAGCATCTAAAGCCTCCTAATTGCATCAGCACACAAGAGTTCTAAAGGGCTTCTAAGTGTTCATTAGAGCTGGGAGGCCTTAGCCTCGTTCCACGGCTCTCCCTTTGCGACGACAAAAAAAAAAAAAAACAGGGGGGGAGAGCCTGGTATCGATTCTTGCAATTATTGTGTTGATGTTCTCATGCCGTGATAACACATGCGAATTGATACCAGGCTCTCCCCCTCCGTTTTTATTTTTCGTTGCGGCGAGGGTCCTGGGAACGAGGCTAGTTTGTGGTTGCAACGCTTAGTTAGTTAGCTTCTGCCAAGGTAGTGAAATTGACTGTATGAAAAACCAACAAGACTTGAGAAGACCACCTACAGTGCAATCCCCTATTCCAAACTCCCTAAATAGCGGACTTTGTGATCATCCAGACAAGCATGCATGGTCCCAAATGCTTGCCTATATAAACCTGTACAAATCACTCCCTAATTTACGGACACCTAGATATTCCGTAAAGCGGACAAGTTCTCCCATATCTGAACTGTACAAAATTCACTCGATAATGCGGACGCGCTTTTGTGAGATTGTCCACCAGCACAGCTTGATTTAAAGGCTGGCAATATATTAGTGCTGTCGCTCACTGTACTAGCCTTTCTGACATCGTACAGCGAGGGAGAGATCTGGAAGTATGGCCTCGTTGTGCTCAATGGCGGGAGTCTGCATTATCACACCTACCGAAAATAAAGTCCCTGAATGATGGATGCCTTCACAGTCTGGACATGCAGCGGTGGGTCCCAGTGGTGTTGTGTTTTGAGAGGTTTCACTGTAATTTCTGGTCTTTCCCTGTCCCCACTTTATCCTAAAAAATGCCTGGGGGGGTTTTACCACATGATTATGGAGGCATGGCAACTAGTCTCATGCGCAGGCGGATACGGTAAAACCAAAACCGGCTGGTAACATTGCGCACCTTTCTTGGGCTTTGGCACACATCAGGTTTGAATGCGGCCGGCACGTTCAAATAACTCCGTCGAAATTAGAAAAGCCCCAGAATAGAGCCCAACGTTACCAGACGGATTTTCCGTAGGTTTTTCCGGCTGGTCACGTGACTACATGGCAACATGGCTGCACATGTAGAGTAGAAAAAAAACTTAAAAAAAAACTAATTTTACCTTAAAAAAAGTAATTTTAGACTCTGCTGGCTGACAATCAAACATGTTTTTGAATAGATTACACAATATATCCAACTCCATAATGCCTTGAAATATGCGGACCGCAAGACTCCACAAACAGTACGTATAATATTGAGGCTATCAAGTGATGCCCTGGAGAATCTTGAAGTGGGAAATCAACACCAAGTACAAAGTTCAAGTCTCAAGGTCATCCAACTTCCTCAGCTGATTACATGCAGCTCTTTGAAATTCAAAGCATCTGTTTGAAGTTCACAAATGGCCATGTCACTCTCAAACCTAATTTTGACACCTTGCAAAGAATGATAAAATTATGAACCCTAAAGCTCAAATTAGGTAATTGACACAGAGGAAGCTGGACGTCTTAGAACTTATTGAATGTCACTGTATTTGTTTTAAATTTAAAATGTCAGTTTGGAATTTAAAACATGTCTTTGGAATTTAAACCATGCCTTTGAATTTTAAAATGTGGCCATGCCCTTCTCAGGAATCTACAGACACATGCAGTACATGTGCGCCTTAGCTTATTTGAGGCAAACAGGTTTGTAATTTATAACCAAATAAATATATAACGAGGTAAAATATTGATTATGACTCCCACAACCAAATTTCAGAAAGAAATCCATGGACACATGTGCAGCACACATGTAGCACATGCGCATCTTACAGTAGTCTCGTCCCCAGACCAAATTTTTCGCGCGCGCCCTGTGGACTCGTCGAAAAATAGGGTCTGGACACTTTCACTACGAAAACTGGGGCGAAAACTGGGGCATGTTTACATACGGCGGTCAGTAAATTGGGTAATTGTAGGTGTTAATTACATTATCAGCTACCAACAGCATTTGCTTTGGCGCCAAAAAATTTGCAAGCTGGCTATTTGTGATGACGCATAACGCAATTTACTTTACCTGAGCAATCTGATTGGTGCGACAACATGCCAATACGCTCGTATGATTACTCCCCAGCTTTACCAGTGAACATGTCCAGACGCAATTTTTTGACAAGGCCGCAGGGCACGCGCGAAAAAATTTGGTGTCTGGGGACGAGACTAATCTTACAGTTCACAAAAGAGACAAACAAACAACTCAGTAGATCATGTGACCAGCATAACCGGATAAAGTATGCTGTCCACAGCCACTGTGAATTTAAAACGGCCATATACACACATGCAGGCACATGTAAACACGTGCACCTTGTGAGAGGTAAACGTGTCTTAATTAGAATTACACTGTGTACCTGTCACAAGATCAACATAATAAGTTTGTCTCATTCCCAGACCCCACCCTCTCACGAGGAAAAATGAACCAAGTAGAAGATATCGCACACTTTGCAACTAGTGTAACCTAGCAACGTCTTGTGCCGTACCCACTTATAAAATGTTGGTACATGTATCACTGAGTGATTCTTGAAAGTTTTCATATGTAACTGTATCCACACCCAAAGTGCAGCTACTCAACTCAACAGGTCCTTGGCAAACATAGAAGCGACCAGACTCAACAGTGGTACACATTGAATGCATGACGATTGTATGTCTACAATTTGCAGACAATCGCTTCAGAGACAGTGCTTATGTTTCAAAAGTTTACTGTAGTTGTAGAGGAAGTGTTTTATAATAATTAACGATCTCGCAATCTCATTGGTCCTAACTACACTTAGAAATAGGCCCAAGAAATTGCCAAGTTTGTTTACCAGACCATTTTTTGCCAGGAGAAGAACGTGGGCTGGACACGAGACTAAGGAAAACTGAGACAGCTACCTGAACCCACAACCATACTTACTCAAATTTCAATAATGGCCATAAGTGAATTCACAGACACATGTCTAGCACATGTACACAATAGCAGCTAAAAGAAAAGAGATAAACATGTTTTTAAACTACACTGTGCATCACATGACAAATATCTTGGGGTAAAAAATTATGACAAGCACTCAACCTCGACCACACAAACCTAAATTGTCATGCACACCTCTAAGTGAATTCACACAACCATAGTCAGGACCAAAGACGACTGAATGTTTCAGTCAAAACAGTTCTCTAATTTCCAACTGAGAAGCTAGCCCAGTATGCAAAAACGGAGGGGGAAGGCCTGGTCCATTTTATCATGTGAATGATGTCATTGTCTACCTAGGTAGACAGAGGGAGGGAGGGGTCCCCCATTGAAAGAAGGAGCTTGAAGCCTTATCTTGTAGTTTCTGCCCCAAGTGCTGGAGTTTCGAACATTCGCGAAGCGAAAAATGTACCGCTCCGGGTTCAAAACGAAAAACGCGTATGCAAAATGCATTCTTTCAACCGGGGACCCCTCCCTCCCTCTGTCTACCTAGGTAGACACTGAGGTCATTCACGTGATAAAATGGACCAGGCCTTCCCCCTCTGTTTTTGCATATTGCATACTGCAAGTGATCAAAAACCGGCCTGGGAACGAGAAGCCGCAGAAACATATACTATGAATGCCGGCATGTATAACACCTGCACCTAACCTGCTGCAAAATAAAGCATTACATTATTCATATGACAACACAACATAATGATTAACTTAAAGGTAAACACAGCTGCCTGCCACAAGATTTCTTCAAATGACTTTCCTAAATGTGGAATGTAAAATACCGTAGATCAGGAATCTGGGAATCTACAAATTTTTATAATGGTTGACGGTTACAATAGGGACGAGTGCCTGGAGCATTCCTAGTGTTTAGTCTACTACCAGGTATCGGGAGAGCCTGGCTGTAGTCGTCAATCAGACATTTACCTCGGGGGGGTGTGGACTTGCGTGCACGGTTACTCGTTGTTTTTACTGTGTGTTAAATTTTCATAATTAGATTTGACTGAAAAATTATTTTCAACAGCGAAATTTTCCTGATTTACGCTAGTTACAAGAGGCAAATATATTTTAGAATTACACTGTGTCAATCGTAAAATAAATATTACAAGGATACGTAAATATGACAACTGACTGATTGTGACCCCACAAATTTCAAAATTCAAAATTGCCAAAAACAAATTTGCATGGACACATGTCGCACATGTGCACCTTACCAGCTGACAAAAGAGAAGAAAACATGTTTTTCAACTATACACTGGGGTATCATGTGACCAACACAACGAGGTAAAATGGCTATGACAGCTGTCTGACTATGAGACACATACTGGACTTCAAAATTGGTCATGCAGTGACATGCAGATGTGCAACCTTACTAGTTGCCAAGAGACAAACATGTTTTTACACTACAAGTCACATGGCAACCACGATATTTTCCCATTATAATTTCCTAATAGTAATTCCTCAAAGAACCCCTCTGAAATGTAACAAACCACAATCCACTCAACAAAGCATTTGTTACTATTTTTAGCTCAGGTTAAGCAAACATAGCCATATTGTAGGCCTATCAAAAGCCACACACTGTAAGGACATCCTGCTTGTCACAGATCTGAACTTTGAACTGTGTAGACATCTGCCTGAGATCCTGGGAGCTGTTAGTGAACCACACCCAAAGATACAAGCCCCATGGTGCAAAGTCTGTTGCATTTGACCTTTTGACCTTGTGGGCCTCTTGTTAGCTAAGTCAGGGTTTTGTACGTCACACGGCAACCACAATTGCAACTGTCAGCCATGAAGACTTTCTATAATCCTTCAAAAGGACCTCCCTAGGAAACTAGACTACCACAACCCCAGTCTCGTTCCCAGGCTCTCCCCGCTAAGGAGAGGAGAGCCTGGGAACGAGGCTAGGGTCGTGGAGAGGGGAGAGCCTGGGAACATACAGCACTTCGACCCGTTAATTGGTTTAATTGTTTCTGCGGGGTAGGGTAGGGTAGGGTAAAAGGGTTGGGGTGGGTTTTGTTTGCACAAACGTTTCTGCGGTTTGTCCCTCAAAGGCTGGACTTAAGTAGTTGCTGGAACGAGGCACCACAACCCCAGTACTCGCACTTGTAACTATTTTTAGCTCAGGTTAACCACACAAAGCCATATTGAAAGCCATATTGAAAACTACACTGTTAGGATTCCCTGCTTGTCACAGTGGAGCACAAAGCTTTGGGAAGGGATCTGAATTACTAACAGTAATGGCTTCTAGCCTGGCCTTCCCCACCTCATTTACACACACACACACACACACACACACACACACACACACACGTTCAATCCCCACCAACTGCCTGCTTTTCACTTTATTTCACATTCACCTCATAACATCCATATTTACATGTACAACGAGAGTGCACTTTATTTAGAAATATGCCACTGCTGTATTATGCAAAATCTGTTGTATTGTGGGCCACTTGTTAGTTTAGAGCTAGGCAGGAAAGGCCTGAGTGGGAACGAGATCAAAGCTAGAGGCAGGGAAGGCCTGGGAAATGGGAATGAGAGTTAGTTGGCTTCTACCTGGGCCACTGGAAGTTCTTGCCTTACCTGAGGAACCACACCAAAAGATCCAAGCTACCATGGCACAACAGAAGAGGTCGGACACGGTTGAACTTTACTAATTAAAATGGCTGAGGTCACACTAATTGATCTTGGATATTGCAAGGTAGAAAGCTTTTTAGCTTTTTCTATGCCTGACCCCGGCCTTGAATCTTGATTTGAAAAGTGGGGTCCCACCTCAGTAAAATTTGAGAGAGCTAGTCTGTTGAGACACGAAAAATCAATTAGCGTGATCTCAGCCATTTTAATTAGTAAAGTTCAACCGTGTCCGACCTCCTCTGATGGCACAAAGTGAGTTCCATTTGACCTTGTATTATGGGCACTTGAGGGAGGTCTGTGGAGTTGTAACCGATTAATCTACAAGCCACATGGCAACTGCTGAGGAGCACAGAAGTAGGAAAAGCAGTGGTACGTATGGTAGAAGGGGCTTAGTTGTACAACAAGGGTGTAGCTAGGATTTGGTGGTACGTAAGGTACATTGCTACACTAGGGAGATACCGTGCACACTAAGTGTTGAATGTGTATTTGTTTGAACAACACATAAAAGACGTTTTCGTTCAGAAAATTTTTGGCCATTTATCGATCTTCTGAATGAAAAGTGGTGTTTTATGTTTTTTATCGTCTTTCTAAGTATTTGAGCTTCTCTATAGCTGTTGTACTATTGTTTGCCTGAAGAAGCCCAAAATTTGTGAGAGAGATATTGCTACCATGGATACATTATCTTTTCTACTCACATGCCAGCTCCCCCAACCCCCCATCACTGCATATAAGATGCCAACTAACTGAATACAGTGGAACCTCCCTAATATGGACACTATTACCAAAATCTTTTGTCCTGATTGGTGAGGCGTCCTTCTTTCAGGGGGAGAATACTTATATGTATTCGTATGAAGTCGGGACTGGGTTAAGTGTCCTTATTTCAGGGTGTCTTTTAAGATTGAGAAGTTCGGGTTCCACCGCATTACAGACAGATGTACATAAAAATAATTTCATGTGTAGCATGTGTAGTGCGGGGCTTGCTTGTGTCTTACATAGGTCCACTGTTCTTACCAATATGAAGACTAGTACATGGTACTTATTTATAGAAGCATTCAGAATACATTCATATATTCTTGGAAGCATAGCTTAGGGAATCACCTAGCTTATATTAGGTGCTGCTGAGTCACTGTCAACTAGCTAATTGCCCTAATCTATTTGGCATCACTTAGCAACCCAATGCGGTATCACAGACTCAATACTTACTGTATGAATATCATTATATATCTGCCATATAGCCAGCCGAATCCATGCTGCATTCCATTCCTCAACGTAATAGGGACAGTCCATATGAACAATACATAAGCCTGTCCTCACTTAAGCGCCACCACGATCCCGCAAGTTCTATATTCAAGCACTAGTATAGCTTGCAAGTGTACATAGCTACCGCAAGTGAGTAGAAGCTCGTTGTATCGCTATAACGACTGTTTGCTTTGAAACAGAGACCTCGGCCTGCCTACTGCTATAGTATCGTGTGTAGATAGTTGCGAGTGTGTGTATCCTGGAGACCGCCTTGTTCATCAACAAGACCACGACTACAAATTTTCACAGTGACCAGTGTGCGTGCATGCGTGTACATACGTATGACAAGGGCATCTAGAAGCATCAAAAAGTCCGAAGAAACAACTGTCCCCTAAAAGGATTATAACCATAACAGAAAAGGTGAGTAAATTACAATTAGTAATAGCTATAACACAATTGCACATTTGAAAAAAAGGAGTGTTTAATTTGAATAATAACTTGGATGATTATTGACCCTCACTGTTCACACTACAGTGCTAAGTAATTAATGTGTATACCCTCCGGCGAAACTGAGCCATTTTCAGATGTATGCACCATAAAATTATAATAATTTAATGTATACCAAAATAATTTATTAAAAATCTAATTTTATATACACAAGGTGAAAATCAGTTATTATAATTTTAAATGTAAGTGTTGAATGTTCACCCTCATTTGCGTACTTACACAAGGTTCGTTAAGTTATTAAATGAGCTATGACAATTTTGAATGCCTTCAGCCCACAATACATAATTGTTGTCAATTGCTCTGCAAAAGGTCAACATACGTAATTGTAGCTTAAAATAGCTTTTAATTGCTACAATGTATGAAATGATTGCACTTACAAAATAATGATAAATTTTTCGACAAAACAGAAAATGTTCATATTTCGGACATTAGCCTACTCACTAGCCTTGTCCCTGTTTTTTATTTTATTTTTCATCAGGGCGAGGGGAGAGCCTGGGAACGAGGCTACCTACCCACAGTAACAAAAATATGAGTTGAAAACGTTGCCCACTGTACGTACAAAACTGATTGTCAACAAAAGGCATTTGTGATCACACTATTGTTGACAGTATGTACACAAAATGTACCTTTTGTTGACAAGATGCCCATAAAAGGTACGTACATTTGTTGAGAGTACACAAAAGGTACCTTTACGTTAGGGATATGCATACACTGTAATGTTGACTGAATGTACACATTTGTTGACAATTTGTTCATTTTTGTTTCCATATGTACACAATATGATGTTTGTTTTTTGTTGACAATAGATACTATGATTGTGTTGAGAGTACAATATGTACACAAAAGGCACCTTTACCTATTTTAGTTGGCGATAATTACGCCTACAATGTATCCATTTAATGTTGACAGAATGTACACAGCATGTATTGACAACAGTTTAGTGTACAAATATGATATCACATTACACATTTGTTGACAATTTGTTCATTTTTGTTTCCATATGTACACAATATGTTTTTGTTGACAATAGATACTATGATTGTGCCTTTGTTACAGTAACAAGCTATGACAAACATCTATCTGTTGAGGGGTTTCCCCTGATTAGCATGCAAGTAATGCTATTAAAGCCAAACTGAAGTGGATTGTGTTTAATCAGTGCTATCAGTAGACCCATTACTGGTTAGACTAATTAAGTCAATTAAACCTTAATCAAATAAATTGGCCTGTTGTGGCTAGAATCTCCCTGAACAAAACCGACAGGCCTATATAGATGTTATGTAAAGTCACCCACTGTGCAGCACGCATTTTGACCAAGCAGGCCTCATCAGCGGCCCTGGGATACATGATGGACGCACTGCCTGATACGGGAATTAAGAAACCAAATAATTATGCCATTCAAAACAAACCCGCTACAGTAACTGCGATTATAAAGTTTGTTAAAACCATAGCCCTGTTCCCAGGCCCCGTCCAGCTTTCCATCGCTTGCTTGTACTACGGTACTCAAATTGTGTAACTTCTGTACAAACTATGTCAAGGAAATACATGGCAGGGGAAAAGCTTGAGAAAGAATTGTTAATTGAATGCATGAGGAAGGCTTTGCATACATAGTGTTTTTAATGGCATACTTGAGAGCCTCCCACGTGGACACAGCTGTTTGTTTGTCAGCTGTCCAAACAAACAACGTGAAGAGAACCGAATTCATTCTGTGATACATACAGAAAATGAATTTTACAGGCAGGCAGGCAGGCAGGCGGGAGTGAGGGAGGGAGGGAGGGAGGGAGGGAGGGAGAATTTTACATGAGTTCTCCCCAGTACATGCAGATTTAGGTGGGCTACTTCATCTTAGCTCTATTCCCAGGGCTTCTCACGGTCCAGTTCTTGATCGCTTACAGTATGCTAAAACGGAGGGGGCAGGCCTGGTCCATTTATCATGCAAGTGACATCAATGCTCGTCTACCTCCAGAATTTTGTTTGGAACAAAGGACACATGTATGAAATGGCTTCTCTGTCCTCCCTTCTGTCAATCTCCCAGGCCTTCCACCTCCATTTTTACATACTGTAATTAAGCCGTCAAAAACTGGACAGTGGGAAGGTCCAGGCTAAATTCACTCTCTGGTAACGCAAATCTTCCTCTTGCGGTGGGTATAGTATTGTCACCATTATGCAACATCACACCAAGCTTGCAATGTCATAAATGTAGATCATGATTTGGGAATTAAGAAAACCAAATATGCCAATCAAAACAAATCCACTCTAGTAATTGCTATTATAAAGTTTGTTAACACCGTAGCCCTGCTCCGAGGACCCATCCAGCTTTCCATAGCTTGCATGTACTACGGTAATCAAATTGTGTAACTTCTATGTTAGTCTAGCCTCGTTCCCAGGCTCTCCCCGCGCACGAACGAAAAATCGAAAGGGGAGAGCCTGGTAAAATTTATCACGTGAGAAACGTCATAGGTAGAGAGAACTTAATTACATGTGGGCGAACGAATGAACTCGCCCACGCTGCACGGACAGAATACAGTTGCGATAGCTTTATGGCCGACAGAATGGGACTAGACAGCACTATGCTACATTACCTGGCAGTACAGAAAGCTATGGTAAGCGTACACAGACTCATACATTCGAAAATCACGCTAACCTACTCGCTTACCTGGCAAACTGACCGCTTTACACCCCGGAGAATGGCTTTCAAGGCGCTATTAAACGCCAAGGAGGCCCTTTCCTGGGCTTTGCTCAAGTTTTCTCTGCCGCTTATTATTCGAAAAAACTGCCAGAACGGGCTCCTACTAAAAAACAGCTACGTGTACTGTCGATTATCGATCAACTACGTGCGTGGGCACACCGACGATCCGCCTACGCTCAATTAAGTCCTCTCTACCCTTCTCTCTACCCCTACGTCACTCACGTGATAAATTATCCCAGGCCCTCTCCCGCTTTTCCGTACTGCAAGCGACGGAAAGCTGGGCGGGGCCTGGGAACGAGGCTAATGCTAGTCTCCTGCCCAGGCCCTCATGAGGAAAAGCTCATGTGACTATTGAGTCCTTCATGCTGAGTCAGATTACATGTGGTCTGTGGTGTATAGTCAGGGTGTGGGAAAGGTCTACTACTAGGAACCCATGAGGAAATCTTGGGAGGGTGGAAGGCAGGGCAAAGACTGTAATTAAATTTTGGAAGCCATTCAGATGTCCGTTTTCAATCAGTGCACAATACCAGCTTGTTAACGGTACACTAACACTTGTTAGCAGTACACTAACAAGTGGAAGGAGGGAGGGAGGGAGGGAGGGAGAGGGTGGTATGTGTTTAACCTTTGCTGGCTACAGCTGATGAGGCATTCTAGCTTGTTCAACTTACCTGTGTAGCAGGATTTTCCAGCAAGTTCACCAGCCATTTCACAACCTACTAGCTATTAACTTGTGCATTATGGCAGTGACAGATTTAGAGATGCGCCACCTGTACACAACTCAATAGCTGGGGAAAACAGATGCCATTGGTACACATGAGAAAGTTCAGAGTTCTTTTCTGAACCAGAATTTCCCAAAGACGCATGAATTTCCCACGAGTGAAGACACATGATTTCATATACATAAGTTAGTTCCAGTGTTAGTACACAAACATAGTATGGGTTCATTTCATCACATGTAGCTGTGACATTACTGAGATCACAGACAGGGGGGAAAAATGTGGTCATGCATATGAATGGAGTGCTGACTGTGAGATAAGAGATGTTTACTAGCACCAGCCATGCTCACAGCTAGTTCACACGCACACAGTGTGCAATCATGAGGTCACTAATCTAATGTAAGGGTCATCCTATGTAAGAGTCATAAGTAGATGCTGCTTTTGAAGAAGCAGATCTCAAGCCTGTGCTGCAGTGTTGCCTTAGCAAATGTCTTAGAATGTCTCATGGTGTCTGATGGTGTCTCATGGTATCTCATGGCGTCTTATGGTGTCTCATGGCATCTTATGGTGTGTCTCATGGTGTCTTATGGTGTCTCATAGTGTCTCATGGTGTCTCATAGTGTCTCATGGTATCTCATGGCGTCTTATGGTGTCTCATGGCGTCTTATGGTGTCTCATGGTGTCTCATGGCGTCTTATGGTGTCTCATAGTGTCTCATGGTGTCTCATAGTGTCTCATGGTATCTCATGGCGTCTTATGGTGTCTCATGGCGTCTTATGGTGTCTCATGGTGTCTCATGGCATCTTATGGTGTCTCATAGTGTCTCATGGTGTCTCATAGTGTCTCATGGTGTCTCAATGTCTTATGGTGTCTCATAGTGTCTCATAGTGTCTCATAGTGTCTCATGGTGTCTCATGGTGTCTCAATGTCTCATGGTGTCTCATGGTGTCTCAATGTCTCATGGTGTCTCATAATGTCTCATAATGTCTCAAGCTGTCTCATGGTGTCTCATAATGTCTCAAGCTGTCTCATGGTGTCTCATAATGTCTCATAGTGTCTCATGGTGTCTCATAATGTCTCATAGTGTCTCATGGTGTCTCATAATGTCTCGTAGTGTCTCATGGTGTCTCATAGTGTCTCATGGTGTCTCATGGTGTCATCATATCTCAGAGTTTATGCTATTAGTTCAAGTTATTAAATTAAGAAAATAATTCTTGATTTAGTTTTCCAACTTTTGCATATTTTTAGTTAGTTATAGTTTCAATTACCCCAAAACCCTCACTACAAGGCAGACAGTAATGCAGTAGCTAGTACACACATATCATATGAACCCATGCAGTTAAAACCAAGTGCACACATTTTCCAGGGTTTGGTAAAAAGCAAATGTGGACATGCAAATGTATATATGTATGCAGATTAACTGTGAAATAATATATAATTATCACTATAGCACAAAGCTATACCAGAAAATATCACGAGTTTGTTGCTGTCTGTATTGTTACGAGTGCGCAGCACAAGTAACAATGCCAATGGCAACAAATGAATGATATTTTTTCCGGTATAGCTTGGTACTATGGTGATAATGATTTTATTATACAAACCTTCGATTTCATTGCACGTTCAGACGCACGCATGTGACTTGTAGTACCTGATACGTATTCTTGCGTGACTTGTAGTACTGATACGGATTCTCACGTGACTAGCACAAAATCTGTTTTTTTTATAAACTGCATGCAGCTGCAAGCCTTCCCCATTGACTCCCATACATTAGCGTATGATAAAATCTATTTACTAGGCAAGCTGATAATATTTTCATAGAAGCTAATAGTAAACACGTGCAGTATGAAATCATGCACCACAGACACAAGACTAAATACACAATTAGCTACTGCATTGTGCAAACATTGGCCACTGGTGTGGTATTGACTACAAAATGAACCCATGCTAGTCTATTATCAAGCCAGACCATCTCTCACCCTCCAGAAAAGTGAGGGTGAGGGATGGTCTGGCTTGATAATAGACTATAGCCCCATGCATGTGGGCAAAGCACAGATAGAAACTCAAGTGTACATGCAGTTATTATATAAGAGTTTGGTAAAAGCAGCGGACAATGTAAGATTAAAAATCTATTTACTAAATTACCATATAGCCAGAAATGTTGGTGGTCTATTTGGCGGTGGCGTCTCAGGTCCGTTTATCAATCTCTCACTTGAGGTACTTGGACAAAGCCATGAGTTAGCAAATTTATAAGAAATAAAACTAGCAGCGTGCTAGTGCCGAGCTAGCTACATATACAGCCGCATAGAGGGGCGCCAGACAAGGCCAAGAGCGCTACTGCATGCATTACGTCATTACGTGTTGCGTGCAAAATAATATTGGCGGGATTAAATTTGGCGGTTTCAACTCTAACCACCAAACCGCTAAATTTAATTCCCCGTCAAATTTTCCGGCTATACGGTGTGCAGTAATATTGTTCTAGAAGTCAATACAATAGCTGATAAAAAACATGCATAATTATGAAATCATAGACATAGTACAAGTGCTCACTGGCCCACAAGAGCAGTATTGACTGCGAGATACAAACTTGTTTACTAGTTAGCATTACTAATGCAGGAGCTAGTACAAACAGTCGACAATCATGTGCCTCACTCACGGAATGTGCGGAAATCAATAGGGAAGCCTTGCAAATGCACTCATTTGTTGTCATTGACGTAGTTACAGATAGAACTCTGTAGCTTCACACCCAGGCTCCTCCCCGTCTTTCTGCACAGGGAGGACTCTGGGTACGAGGGTGAGAACTCTGCACAAAACAGACACTAGAAATAACCTCATTCCCAGGCTTTCCCACTGTCCAGTTTTTGATCACTTACAATATGCAAAAAATGGAGGGGGAAGGCCTGGTTCATTTTATCATGTGAATAATATCAATGTCCACCTAGGTAAATTGGAGGGGGGAGGGATGTCGAACCAAAAGAGCATGTTGAGCATTTAGTGCATGTGTGCTTTGTCTTAAACTTCAATTTGTCCACCCTGTGAACATTCATAAATCCACAGACATGGCCTCAAAGTTGCGCTTTCAGTCGGGTCCCCCCTCCCCCCATGTCTATCTATTGACACCATCCATGCAGGTTTTCTCACTCAATTTGTGCATACTGTAAGTGGGGTCTGGGAAGATAGACTATATTACATCTACATAGTCTCGTTCCCAGACCCAAAACCAACCCCAGCGCATATTGCTTTCAGTATTGCGCGTGTGGGTAAGGAAGCGATATATGCGCCAGATGAGGTCTGGGAACGAGACTAACAACTACTCTGAATAAAAATAAAAACAGACAGACACTAGACTTTGGGACAATTTCCCCTAACTAAGATAAAAATCTGCTAATGTACTAACAGTTAATAACATACAGTACAAGTACCATATATACAAAATATTCTCGTTTGTTACCATGGTGAAGTGAGATCATAGAATATGTGATTGAATTAGCCAGTGATAGTAGTACTAGTAGTAGACACTCCGTCTATGAACTAGAGACTAAAAGCTGACCAACCAACCAGCTGAGCAGTTTTTTGCTTACAAGACAGGACAAGAGGGGCATCATATCCATGCTAAAATCTCTCCAAAAGCAGCTTCAGAGAAGGCACAAACAACAGTGTCTGAAAATAGATACACTTCTCCGAAGATTGATGTTTTTCAGACGGCCATTTTATCGCTTCTAGCGCCAACAGGAAACAATAAGCGGGCATCATTTTTGGTACACCAGGTACTGCGTACCTCCGCTACAGTCTTGCGGTATCGCCGAATGTTTACGCAGTTTTCCCTCTGCGTTTGAGCGTCTGAATATACCTGTCATCCGATAATTCCTAACTTACTCTAGTACTAGTAGTAGACACTTCGTCTATGAACTGTAGACTAAAAGCTGACCAACCAACCAGCTGAGCAGTTTTTTGCTTAAAAGACAGGACAAGAGGGAGAAAGAACAGTGACCCCTAAACTACAAGTCACTAGGTGATTTGGGGGCATGTTTCCCCCTAGTCTTGACTGGTCCCAGACCCAAAACCAACCTCAGCGAGGATTTTTGCTTATAAGACAGGACAGAGCATGTGTGTGTGTGCATGGAGGTTGGGGGTTGATTCAAGATGCAGTACATGTGACTGGTGGCATTAATAGATCCATGTCAAGATATAAGGGAATCACACACACACACACACACACACACACACACACACACACACACACACACACACACCTCTTCCACTCCCAGATTAACTAGCCATGTGCTTGCAGACACCTCAACAAGACGAGACAATCTCTGTCCAAACTTACACTAATGCGTTCGGAGTGACAACTGTCAAGATATCCTACGGACCAATCAGGTTTACTCTAATATCGACAACAAGACCGGTGATTCACCAATGGACGAATGACAGAGATGGAACATTTGTCATGATAGACTACCACAGGCTCAAGCTGGTCTTTCGTTTCCTAGCAACAGGCCACATCCACCAACACTGTCCGTTTGAAGTCAGCAAAGATACACCTTATTCCATTCCAATACCAGAATCAGAATGGGGAAGACATAACAGGTCAGAACTGGTACTGGACTGGCGACCCCCACCACACGAAGTATACGAGGCACTTACTACAGGTGGGTTAGATAGATAGATAGATAGATAGATAGATAGATAGATAGATAGATAGATAGATAGATAGATAGATAAAAGAGCCTCCCAAATTCTTAGGTAAATTGGTTTAGTATAATTATACCAGCAAGCACCTGCTGGTTTGCTATAATACATGACCAGTCGTTCTTTGCAATAGCTACAGCTGTCGTTGTGAATATTGTAAACTCTGTGCAGGATCTCACATTAAACTAAGAAACATATGAGTATTTGAGTAAACATCCCCTCATCCCTCCACACACACACACACACACACAGGTACATTACAAAGACGACTCGATAACACTCCACATCCGACACCTACTACTTTCCTCACTCCGACACAAGAGTCCCAGCCATGGGACCAAACCAAGTCCAAAGCAGTACTCCCTCCACTTAACGCTCACACACACGGACACACAACACAAATAAGCGAAGCACGAAGTGAACTTGACAACCCTCCATGCACGACACCCATCGTCATGGTTCCAAGACAAGAATCGCAACCTTGGGACGAAACAAAGTCAGAAGCGGTATTTCCTTCCGTAATGAAACTAACACGTCACTACAAGCATTAGAAAATACCACAACCATTTACAAGTTACTACCCGACATCCATTGTCCTTATTCCAAGAAACCATCACGACCTTAAGACAAAAAAAAGTCAAAACTCCATGCCTTAGAAGCTACCTCAAAAAGATACTACCCACGATAACTACGGTTAGAAGTCACAACGAAACTCACTGGTAACTATGGTAACTGTGTTACCATGGTTACCAGGATTACGAGTGGATACATTACATACCAATCAACAGACGCAGTAAGTAGCCATTTTTCACATGAACAGTTTATCACCAAGTGGTTTTTTAAGCACAAGATTAAAAATCCATACTGGATCACAAGTCGAAATTCAAATTGAATCACACGACACAAGTTATAGCCATAAAACTATATCAATTAATACAGTAATTTACAAATTTTTATAATACAACATACATAGCAGGTTTAATATTGAAAACCGTGTACTGCTACCCAATTAATCATTCTTGTACGTTTGTGTTTAATATTTTCTTTCTATGTAAAACTTTCAGACACAATTGCACAACATTCTGTATACTGTCATACCCCATTATGATCAATGACCAATCAAATACTCTGAAAGTCTTGTTAGTACATGTATATGTGACAGTACGTATGAAGAAAATATTCATAGTGCTGTATCGCTGAATTGAGAAGGAGGGGGGAGGGGCTAAAACACTTCATAGAATGGGCCATTCTCTACTTTTTGTGTTAGCCATCCAGGCACCCACCCACCCTGTCCTTCTGTCCTTGTCCCTCTGTCCCTGCTCTGTCCCTCTGTCTCTGTCTCTGTCCCTCTGTCTCTGTCTCTGTCCCTCTGTCCCTGTCCCTCTGTCTCTGTCTCTGTCCCTCTGTCTCTGTCTCTGTCCCTCTGTCCCTGTCTCTGTCCCTCTGTCCCTGTCCCTCTGTCCCTGTCCCTGTCCCTCTGTCTCTGTCTCTGTCCCTCTGTCTCTGTCCCTGTCCCTCTGTCCCTGTTCATTCCCTCTGTCCCTGTCCTTGTCCCTCTGTCCCTGTTCATTCCCTCTGTCCCTGTCCTTGTCCCTCTGTCCCTGTCCCTGTCCCTCTGTCCCTGTTCATGTCCCTCTGTCCCTGTTCATTCCCTCTGTCCCTGTCCTTGTCCCTCTGTCCCTGTTCATTCCCTCTGTCCCTGTCCTTGTCCCTCTGTCCCTGTCCCTGTCCCTCTGTCCCTGTTCATTGGAACGAGGGTGATCTTGTATATACACATGATAGCCTTGTTCCCAGGTCCTGTCCAAGCTCTGTATCACTTGCAGTATTGGAGAATTGTATATACACAAGATAATTTTATCAGTATCTTAATTAACTCTTTACCCCCGACGCGCATGCGCAGAAATCAATCTCGTAGCCACGAGACAAGCTATTGAAAAATGGCGATTTTGTATCATGACGATTGATAGCGTTATATCTTGTAAACTAGCTGAGTTCACAGGTTGATAGTTAGGCTTAGTTTAATCAAAAACTAACCTGCTTTACTCAGGAAGTAGTCATACGAGTTGATAGTGAAGTTCGACTAAGCCAGAACGGATGAAGAGCGGGTACTCGCTATCCATTGGAAATGACGGGAAATCCGTGGCCAAACTCCCAGCGAAGGTACGTTTTCATTGTTGTTTAGATGATTAGCTAGAAACAATTCTGTAGAACCAGTTGTGCGTAGGATACAAGCTGTTCTGTGACAATGCTAGGTTCAACACGGTCGGCAGCCAAACTTCGAACGTGATTTCCGGGGAAAGTCCCTATGGGACACCCCGCCTAATTATGCTTCGATCGACTCCCTGTGGCTTATAATAACTATGTACTAATTCAAAAATGCGCAGCTGTGACGATAAATAGCCGGAAGCTAACTCGGGCGCATACGGGCGCTATCGGGTTTAAAGGTTGTCAAAATTCCGGGCGCATACGGGCGTTATCGGGGGTAAAGGCTTTGTAATGAATATAATAACTACATCCAACCCACTCAGCAAAAGGCACATGCAGAGAATAGTGACTAGTGACATCACAAATTGTGACAGAGGCCCCCAGGGGTCATGAATGTACATTGTTACCATGGCAACTAGATTGACCTATGTGACCTTTACATGTTGTACATGTGTTGGTGACATCACAAGTCAGGCAGCCCCCTATTAAAAATACATTATGCTATCATGGTGTGATAGTTAAATTTGTGATTAGTGGTGGTGGGCGGGTGGGTCGGGTGGTATGGGTGGGGGAATGCCAGCCTTCTTCTTAGTCTTGTTCCCAGCCAGAAGAACAGAAAGGAGGGTCTGGTAAACTGAAAGGTAGAAGTGTACACTGCGGAATGTTAGGAATCATAATTGCTGAACCTTCCCTACCCAGTAGATCTTCTGCTGAACCAGACATTAGCAGAATTAGCGTTCTAATCTTTCCTGCTCGGTGTTCACAGCTTTAATTCTAAAACGAAAGACGGCTCTCGTGCGGTTAGCATTTCTAATAAATGCACATCAGAATGCTAATCAAAAGCCAATCGGAAGTGCGCCTGCATACAAGGCGCAGTGTACACTTCCACCCCAGCCCATTTACCAGACCCTCCTTTTCGATTTTTCGAGGGTCTGGTTCCGAGACTAATGGAAAGAGGCATGGGGACAAGGGTAACTTTGCAAGATAGCTCTAGGCCATTCCCATCTCCAGTTTTTGATCACTTGCCGTATGCAAAAGGCTAAGATAGCTCCATGGCTGGATATTATCTTTGGGGAAAAACAGGGCTTTGTAATGAATAATGTTGCAAAAGGCCCATGCAGAGAAAAGTGACTAGTGACATTACAGGTTGTTAATCATGACAGAGGCCCCCCAGGGGTCATGAACTTACATTGTTACCATGGCAACTAGATTGACCCATGTGACCTTTATATGTTGTACATGTTGGTGACATCACAAGTCAGGCACTCACCTCATAGATGGGGTGATAGTAATAATTTGTGGTACATTTGATGCATACTAGCCTCATTCCCAGACTCTCACACTGCCAGATTTTCAATAATGAAAACAATGAAAGCATGGGACGTGAAAATCTGGGAACGAGGCTAGAAAAAGGGACTGCTGCAAGCAGAAACAACATCCCCATACTTTTACACCATCCCTATGTTTTGTGCCATCCTAGTCTCTGCCCAACCATGCATGCTAAGAACGGGTGGCTCGAGTAAGAGTGTGTAACTCCAATAGAAGCCTATAGTCTGGTCAAAATTATTGAACTGGACTAAAAATAGAACACCCGGCATGTGCTTAGCAGCAATGGCTTATGTCTACGCGCAGCTGGCAGTAAATTCCGACCAGTTTCAAAAATTTTACAGAGTTACACGCTCTTACTCAAGCCACCCGTTCTTATTAGCTTTGTGGCACTTATACTCCTGAGTGTCAGTTACTGTGTACAATATTCAATAGTCTTAGACAAGAGCGCATAAGAGGAAGGGGAAGGGAAAGAGCGTTCAACTCTCAATGGCTGCTTTAGAACAGCAGAATCTCCTGCCTGTACTACAGATAGAGCTTCCTGTGATACGCCCCGCCCACCCAGTGTGAAATATAATAGGGCGCTCTCTTTCTATAGCACAAAGGATGAATAAAAGCACATGCAAAGCAAACTTCGAAATGTTTTCACTACTCGACTATTAGCACATGAGATTTTGGCTGTTTCACAAAACAACGAAGTTACTCTCTCTTTCCCTTCCACTCTTACGTGCTCGTGACTCCCACAGTAGTTGGCAAAATTTCCTTCGGCAACATTTCACTCACACTCTGGTAATCTTTGACAGAAGAAGACTACCAGTGTAATCAAAGTGGTGCAAATAAAGCGATTATGTACATACGTTACGCGGCGCACAGCGGTTACATGTACATAAGTATGTACGTTACGCGACGTGGGTCACGAATGGCGCACAGCGGCTACGGTACATGATACTGTGAAAGTCTATAAAACCTATCATTTTTTGGACTATGTGGCACTTTTCACTTGCTAGTTTAATGCATACTGTTACCATGGTGATGGCTACTAAGTTCTATTAGATGATGCTACCAGAAACTTACAAACTGCTTTGAGCTAGTCACTCATAACCTCTTGATGATACTACCAGAAACTTACAAACTGCTTTGAGCTAGCCACTCATAACCTCTTGATGATGCTACCAGAAACTTACAAACTGCTTTGAGCTAGCCACTATAACCTCTTGATGATGCTACCAGAAACTTACAAACTGCTTTGAGCTAGCCACTCATAACCTCTTGATGATGCTACCAGAAACTTACAAACTGCTTTGAGCTAGCCACTCATAACCTCTTGATGATACTACCAGAAACTTACAAACTGCTTTGAGCTAGCCACTCATAACCTCTTGATGATGCTACCAGAAACTTACAAACTGCTTTGAGCTAGCCACTCATAACCTCTTGATGATACTACCAGAAACTTACAAACTGCTTTGAGCTAGCCACTCATAACCTCTTGATGATGCTACCAGAAACTTACAAACTGCTTTGAGCTAGCCACTCATAACCTCTTGATGATACTACCAGAAACTTACAAACTGCTTTGAGCTAGCCACTCATAACCTCTTGATGATGCTACCAGAAACTTACAAACTGCTTTGAGCTAGCCACTCACCCTAACCTCATCCTCACTACGCCCACCTATTTCTGGTCACAGCTCATTTACAACAGTGTTTGCAAACACGTCACTTGATATGTTTGGTCTGCCATACAAGTGCCTACTCAAATGACACTGTTTACAATAACAATGTCCCAAGGTAGGTGGATGCCATATATGGACTTATCCAAACAGTAGCAGGTGTTCGGGGTTTGCTTTGCGTCAGAAGAGTAGGTTATGCTTCAGGTTATGCTTCATTACACATGCCTGTCAATTCTGCATATATACTCATAGCCATCTCAAAGCAAAGCGCTGTATTGCTGGATCTGCTAAGAGCAGAGCTCAAATGTATTCACAGTCTACTAAATAAGTGCACTGAGCCCCACCCTTAACAAAAGTTTGACAAAATAACACTTTGAAGGAGGTGATATACTTGAAATTTGCATTGGAGTTCTATTTGTGACTGCTACACCTATTGGTACACGCTTATGAGCCCCAGTTTAAGCACGGTAATGCACTTGAAATTTGCTATGGATTCCTATCCGGAACTGGTACATAAACTTATTAGTACTCACAAGGTAGCAATGACATAATCATACAGACTGCCATGGTGATCAATGTTTACAAAAACATTTATTATTTGTTTGGAGGAAATTCACTCAACGGATACTGCCACGTGGATTGTAGGCGGACAGCTATGGTATAGACAATATGTAACGCCTTATGTGAAGCAATAGCGGACAGACATCCGTATATAACGCCACAATTTGGAGTGCCAAGTAAGAGTACTTTCAACGGAGCGTAAGTACAGCGGGGCAGCTGGTGAGCTCCTTTCACACAAATACATGTAAGCATTGACTTACATTTCCACCAAAAATGTCCAAGGACCTCAGCTCATCGAAGCAAATAAACCTACCTCCTGGTACATCATAAGCTATCCTCCTATTGCTACACATCCTAACCCTATCCTCACTACACCCACCTATTCCTGGTCACAGCTCATTTCTCATCACTGTGCGTGTAAACACGTCACTTGGTACGTTTAGTCTAACGTAAAAGCGCCTACTCAAATGACAACAACAACCAACAAAAATTCCTTAACGTCCCAAGAGAGGTAGGTGGACGTCCATATAAGGACCTATCCAAATAATAGCTGAGATTGTTATGAGCGTTGTTTTACGCCAGAAGATGTGGGTGGTTCAGTTATGAATACATTATTATGTCTTGTTACACTTGTTGATAAATCTGTGGCCAAATGCTATCAACTGTATTCAATGACCACATGTGCTTATGTGTAGTATTTGTAGCAGTATTACCCTATGCCCAAAGTTTGCAATGGATTGCACATACTGGAACACACAAAGTAGCAATGACAGACTACCACAGTACCGTCTATCGTGAATGTTTGCAGAAACACCCCTTGTTTGTTTGGAACACTCTTTCAGTGGATACTGCCACGTGGGTTCTAGATGAACAGCTATGGTATGGATAATATGTGCTACGTACTTCCAACGTGGGCTGTCATGACATGGCTAAATTTTATATCATAATTATGTCATGTGGGGCTTGCTGGTGGCCTATTGGTTAAAGCACTGGTCTGTGGATCGAAAGGTCCAGGGTTCCAGTCCCACTTGCAGCAGAGATTTATTTCTCTTCTGGGTGCACTCAGCCCTACCTCAAAAATTGAGTAGAAGGTTTTCCTTCGCGTCCTTCGGAGGGGACGTTAAGCCGTCGGTCCCGGGGAACCCCTTAAAATTAGCCTAAGTGCTATTGGGGATTTCCTCGTTAACTGGGTCATCCCAGGTAAACCAACAATAAAAAGTAATTTTATGTGTCATGACATGAGGTTCATTTCCGAAAATTTAATCTATCACTGGATGAAACAAGTCATAAGTGACTCATTAACATAGTATGCTAGTGTTTGGTAAGTTACGAGTACATGTGACCTTTCACAAGTAGGAATTTTTGTTGGCTCAAATTTCATACATTCTGTGTCAGTTTCTTGTGTGTTCAGGTAAATCCCAGCTAAGTAATTATGCAAATACACACTGTTTAAAAACATCGATGTAGACTTGGCTTATCCTGTCAAGATTACTTTATGTCACGACATACGATATATCGTGGCAGCCCTACTTCCAACCTACCCACATTCCAAACTAGGCTCTCCTCACACTTCCAACCTTCCCACATTCCAAGCAAGGCTCTCCCCGAGGTGCAGGCAGACCCTGAAAACAAGGCTACCTCCAACCTCCTCTGGCTTCACGGCTACTAGGTATGATTATGGGTAAATAATTCTTGTACATACATAGCCACGTTGAGTGAACCAGCTGTTGGGTGGTGTACGAGGTATTTGTCCTTCCCTCGAGGAAGCCCAAGTATTATAGAAACAATTATGTGTGATTGCATGGCCAGTAGCTAAATAGAGTAGGAAGCTATACGTCAGCAGCTAAACCAAGCCACAAATGGTTATATTGAGTGGTTGAATTGGCAGCATTCTCAGGTGCTTCTGGTTTTGGTATTTCAGTGGAAATGCGAAACTATGCGGTCATGACTTAGCTAAAAATAGTATGGAATGGTATTGAAAGGTCAGTGCCTTTAGAAGGAAACCATGGCTTCCCTCACAAACTATATTGATAGAAACTATGGGCTATCAAAGGCAGTAATATACCTTAATGTTACTTTTATTTGCACATACTTAATTTAGTGTATTTTAAAACACCTCGTTTAGCGTGTATTAATTTTAGTGTTTTTTAACAGAAACCAAAATTAATTCAACATATCAAACACTTGGTTACTGTAATTGCGAGTACTTATTTTAGCGATAACGACTCTGATCGCTAAAATCGCTAAATTAGTACACACAATTAAAAGATTAAGGTAGCTCGTGAGGGAAGCCAAGGCTTCCTTCTAAAGGCATTGTCTCTAAGCTACCAGGCAAATGCTTCCCACTGGAGCTATAGCACTCCATATAGAACTCACTTTGGCAGTATCCACTGAGCAAGTTCTTGTTTCAAGCAAATGATCGAGGGCTGTCTTTGTCAATCAATTCCACTAAGGGTGCATCAACCGACTGACATAGTGGCCATCAAGGAAGGCAGCTTGATAAGCCATTGGTTCCTTCAGCAGCTAACCTAGTTACAAATGGTCATATGGAGTGGGCGAATTGTCAGTTGGCTTTGGCATCTACGTATATGTGGTCATGTGGGAGCCTTGTAATTGTTAGTGTAGAACTACAAATTTGTCAGTGTGAATAATGAATTTCATAACTTTGAGCAGTACAATTGAAGTACTTGTTCTTGCTACCGCATTATTCCATAAACGACACTCTGCGATTTGATTGGCTGCTCCACACTTCTGGAGCTAGCCCGATTTGTTGGACTTGCGACACCAGACCCCTTCTCCTCGCGTGAGCTGGGTGGGGTCTGGGCACGAGAATATACTGAGTGGGTGAATTGTCAGCATTCTCAAGTGTTTCTGATTATGGTATATCAGAAGAAAGATTATACCTATATGTGGTAACATTTGAAACTGACCATTAGCTAAGTATGGTCGGGAAACCTTCCAAATTGACACTTGAGAGGAAGTAATATAGTTTGTGTGGGAAGCCAGGATTTCCTTCCTTGAAGGACATTGTCTGTAAGCTACTAGGCAGATTCCTTCCAATATGGAGTCTAACTGGTTTAAGGGTGGTTGTGTCACTGAGCATCCTAGGGCGCAGTTTAGTCTTCAAGTTCAAACCAACACAATTATAGCATCAATTTGTGTTCCCATGGTAACAGTAGTGGTAAACATTATTACCTAGATGAACTTAGTTGGGTATGAGACTAGCAACTCTGTGAGGTGAGCTTGAGCAAAGAACACATGACTGATTCCACAGCTTGTGTGCTGAGTACGTAGCTAGCCTCGAGCCCAGACTCTCCATTCGAGAATCTGTCAGGCATTCAAAAGCTAGGTGTCAATTCACATAACCTCATTCCCTGGCCTTCTCTGGTTCCAGCTTTTGATCACTTGCAGTACGTAAAACGGAGGGGGAGAGGCCAGGGAGATCCTGTCACATGTCACATTAATGACGCCAATGTGGTCGCTCACATGCACAGTAAAGCATCGTCTCGTGCTCAGCCTGCAGGGACCTCCATGCGAGAAACTGTCTAGTAAACAAAGCCGAATTTCTTGTGCTTATTCCCCAAAAGTGTTACCGTAAGGACCAATGAGATGGCGAGATCAGTATAGCACGTGCTTCCCTTACAACAGTAATTTTTTTATCTCTACTCGAGTATCCGTATCTTTTTTGAGCAGGTTTGGCGTTAAATGTATTGAACGTTGCTAGGTGACACTGTCGGCAAAAGTGTGCACTAGCCCAAGAAATTCGACTTGGTTCACCAGACCGTTTCTCCTTGTGAGAGGGTGGGGTCTGGGGACGAGACTAAGTACAGCACAGTAAATCAAGTGAATTCTTGCAATTGTTTTGACGATACCAAACAAAGCTTTATAACACCCACGCAACAGTGTGTGTACAATTCATGTCTGACATTATTCACAGCTAGTTTGTATCATTAGGAAATTCACATGACAGGACAGGTTACAAAGCCTAGACTGAGTGGGATCTTAAAAACATGTTTTTGTCCATATGACGTATATCACATGGCAAACATGATTGCTAAAAGAATGCACACCTGTGTATGAGTATGCCCACACAAACACGAAGAATTCCCTTGACAATATCCAAAAGAATGCACATCACATGACACCCACGCTTTACACAGTATTTCACAACTCTTTGCTGCCCACAGGGATAGCCCCATTAACCCCAGAGCATAATTATATAAACACAGCTGTGCACACAAACCATTCATAAGTTGCGGTTTTCTAAGTTACTCCAGTTTGGGTTCAAGTTTCTCTGCAGCTATAGCGACCACAGTCGGTGTGTTTTCTCTGAAGCAGCTGGCCGTCTATTGTTGTTGCGACAACCAAAGTGGTTTTGTGTTATCTCTGGGTTTGTATCGTCATAGCAACCGCTGTACTGGTTTGTTCCGCAGCAAGACCACAGATGTAAAATTGTTGTACCGAGCAGTACATGCGACAAGACATTGCAGGCTGTAAAATCTTTAGGTGAGTCATTACAAAAAACAATTTGAGGTAATAATACCTACCACAGAAGGTGATAATTTGGGCGATTTTTTGTTGCCTTCATAACTGCATACCTAATTATATTCAATTTGCTGTCATAATTTTACAAAAAAACACCCAAGGAATAAGCTAGTTGCCTCCAATTGATTACAAAAAAAAATATTCAGTTGCAATCATCCATATAATCCGTACACCTACAAAATAATCGTCTCATAGGCAAACTAATATTTGGTCACACTGTATACTCTCACACAGGAATAATTGGTTGTGTTGCATGTGGTTCATTGTACAACTGGGAAAATAGTTTACATCCACAAATGTATACATAAGTGCACGGTTTCCCATAGTTTGATTGGTTTTGATAATTTTTGAATACAGCCCCTTGAAGGGAGTCGTCTAGGTAAATTAACTCTTTAAAAGATTTGTCATCAACGATAGAACTCACTTTGAAAAAACTAGTTTTTTTTTGTAGTTAATTTTCAGAAGCATCAAAAGTCTATCGGAGATGCGCAGACAAATATATTGACTTCAACATAAAATCTACTCGAGTATCCGTACCATTTTTTGAGCGGGTTTGGCATACAAGCTAAGGGACAACCATAGTTGTTTTTGGTACACAAAAATTATGCCGGGGGGGGGGGGGAAATGCAATTAGCCTCCAATAAATTGCATGCAGCTGTCAGCGGTATGGCTTATATGGGGGAAATAGTTAGTTCCTAAGAAGATCACCAAAATGACTACAATTAAAATTGCTACCAAATATTTTGGGCACTAATTGTCTACCTACAAAAGGTTTTAAACTAATTAATAGGCTGTGATATGCCTTTGATGTGAAGAAATATTTGCCTCAAATTAAATTGCCAACATTTTTTCTGATTATGTGGGGGAATATGTGACTGTGATATAACTACCATAGTTTGAGGGGTGTTTTCGGCAGTAAATGTATTAACTATAGTATTAATTAACTTAATTGCCTGTGATATGCTTCGATACACGCAACTTGGAATGATTCACTTCAATTAAACAATAAAATTTCTTTGATCAACTATTTGTTTACGATACAATGCATGCACCCCATGTGCTTCCTTGTTGCCAGTGAACCCCCTCTATAAGACACCCTTTTAATCATAAAAAGATAGTACAGAATATAAAATTACTTGTGATCACAATTTTGAAGGGAATATTTTGACCCCACAGTTTTGATATAAGTGTCTTCTACAGTATTCTGTATACAGTGAGACCCCTCTTAAAGGACACCCTGAAATAAGGACACCTGGTTAATCAGGACACCTGACCGAGTCCCAGGTTAATATAAATACATATTATTCTCCTACTGAAATAAGGACACCTCACTAATCAGGACAAGTATTTTGGTAGCCTCGTTCCCAGGGCTTCCCACCATCCAGTTTTTGATCACTTGCAGTATGCAAAAATGGAGGGGGAAGGCCTGGTCCATTTTATCACGTGAATGACGTTTTGTCTACCTAGGTAGACAGAGGGGGGAGGGGTCCCTGATCCAAAGAACGTATTTCGCACACGCGTTCTTCATTTTCAACCAGGAGCGGTATGTTTTTCGCTTCACAAACATTCGCAACTCCAGCGCTTGGGGCAGAAACTACAAGATAAGGTCTCAACCTTGTCTTTTCGACTGGGGACTCCTCCCCCTGTCTGTCTACCTAGGTAGACAAACGTCATTCATGTGATAAAATATACAACTGCTTCCCCCTCCGTTTTTGCACACTGCAAGCGATCAAAAACTGGACAGTGGGAAGGCCTGGGAACGAGGCTAGTATTTTGGTCCCAATGGTGTCTGTGTAGAGATGTTCCACTGTACTATTGTAAGAACTGGTTGTGTAATGTCTTTGTGGACAAACTTGTAGGGATGTCTGCTTTTGCGTTAGCTGTCTTCCGCGAGGTTTTTCGGCAACTGCGGGTCTTACGGATCATAAAAGCACTCAGAGAGGAAGGCTGGGCGCTTAAATAAGCTTCTAGCATATTTGTGGTGAAGTTATACTGCTTTTGCGCATTAACTGTGGTCTAAAATAAAAAATAAAAAAAGGATTGTAATCAAGTTTTTGTTGACAGAACATGCATCATTGTTGACAGTAAGTAGCTTCTTTGTTGACAGGACAATGAACCCCCTCTAACACGAACACTCTTAGGATCAAAAAGGCAATTAATCTATATCTCCAATTAATTTGCTTGTGATCGTAACTTTGAGGGGGGAAATTTGACTGCAATTGTATGCCAAAGGAATGTTAATTAGTGTAATATCACATCTGCAGTTACTATATTAGCAACAGTATTAACTTAATTTGGCTGTGATGTGGGTTACACAAAGCTTTGGGAATATAACTAAATGCTTGCGATCAAGCTTTTGTTGTCAGTACACAGCATCTTTGTTGATAGTATGCAGCCTCATTGTAGCCTCGTTCCCAGTGTCCCCCGCACCGAAACACATATACGCGGGGAGAGCGGTATCTTTTCTCATGTGATCACGACACATAATCGGAATCATGACATAATAGGAAAGAGCCAGAATTTTCAGAACAGAAAGGCAACATTTTACACACTGTTCATCCAACTATACGTTCAACGCTTGGTGTGTAGGATATTCGTCCCTCGCTAGTTATATATGTGAACTAAGTCACCCACTACCTTCGCTCTTTCTGCTGTTTTGAGTCTTCGGGTACGCCCACACACAATTAAGGTTTTTCTACCCCTTTCTACCTTTTGACGCTGCTCGTGTGAGAAAAAATACCAGGCTTCCCCGCCTGCACAACTTCAAATGTTCGCGTTCCGGAGCAGGAGAGCCTGGAAACGAGGCTAGCCTCATTGTTGATAATAAACTTTCATCATCATGGGGCCTGAGTGAGCAGCTAGTACACCACTGGCTTGTCAGCTGTGACAGCGTGACCATGCATGGAGATTTAGCAGTAGGAATGGTACCTAACTCAAGTTGCAATGGTACCTAACTCAAGTTGCAATAGGCTCGCTCAGGCTCGCCTGATAAGTAATCACCATAGTACACACCAGGAGCGCATAAGAACGGGTGGCTTGAGTAAGAGCGTGTAACTTCAATAGAAGCCCATAGTCCGGTCAAAAATTTTGAACTGTACCAAAAATAGAACACCGGTCACGTGCTTAGCAACAATGCCTTATGTCTACACAGCATGTCCAGTACATGTTACTATTTATAGTACTGGCAGTAAACTCCGACCGGTTTCAAATTTTACGGAGTTACACGCTCTTACTCTAGCCACCCGTTCTTATGCAAAGCTTACTGGAAAATATAACGTTGCCGTCTGTATAATTGTTACGAGTGTACAACACGAGTAACAATGCTGATGGCGATACTTTTTCCCTTGAAACTGTGGCCGAAGCTAAAATTTTACCCAAGTAGCACCCAACTCTAAAGGAAGGCCTGAGAATACATGTCAGCTGCAAGATAGAAGGAAAGAGGGAAAATTATTGGGAAGGGGGGCATTGGCCAAGTACAAATACAAATACACTAAGCTTGAGAGTTAATTTCTATTTTTTGTCGGGGCGAGGGGAGAGCCTGGGAACGAGGCTAAATTTCTTACCAGTCAAGCTGAGTACTCTGACCTCACAATCGTTCTGGAGTCCCTAGACCTTACAAAGAAGGTAATTGAATCATAATTAGTAAAGTGGTTGTTTTGTTGTGGCTAGCATACCCATATACGTAAATGAGAGGGACAGCTGTACCAAGAGAGATGTGACCTTTGAGATCTGACTACCCCGCTATGTGGAAGGCCCAGGGGGATTCTTACCATGTGAATGACATCAGGAGAAAGGAAAAGAGAGGGGGTGGGTGTGGGTGGCATTGAACTACAAAACTACCACTTCATTTGGTTCAATTAACTTAATTACCCTCATTTGTAGGACTCCAGATATTTGTGACACACTTCAGCCTTGACTGGTAAGAACTCTCGCAAACGCTTAGTGTGCACATACTTGTTGTGGCTAGCACAACCCATATACCCATATGTGGCAGTCCTGGGTACATTATTCTCTTGCGTTTTCTATCCTACCTAACAATAAAGGAATTTAGATGTTATGATGCGAAAACAGAGGAAAGTGCAAAAGGCTGGCAGTCACCGGGAGTCGAGCCCAGGACACCTCTGGTTTGAGGCGCCAGTGCTCTGCCACTGAGCCATGACAGCCGGACAACCACCAACCCCCACAATCCTACCTAACAAGTATTGCACAGCTAAACTCAAATACTATGAACATTCAATTATGGTCTTTGTCCTGCCTCTGTTTCTACATACCCTCCTTTAGTCCCGCCTAGGGCCCACAGTCTCAACCCATCACACACACCCTGACTACACCTCAAGTAGACAATTGTCTGGTTCAGGGCTACTTTCTGATGGAGAAAATGACAGGACTGATACTACCACTTCTTTATTACAAGATCAATTCTCACAAGGTCAATTTCCACAAGATCAACTTGTGAAAGGTCAATTGCCATGACATCAGTTCTCGTGAGATCAATTTTTGTTTAATGTCTGAATGTCCACGTATTTGGCCAACTTTAGGATTTGATATTTGTGCACATGAGCTTGTCCTACCCCCCCCCCCCCCCCCCCCAACATGGATACACGTATTTAAGCATATTTGGTCATGCAAGTTTGATAACACAAGGGCCAGAGGGTCAGTGAGGCTAATTAACCTGAGTGACCCCCAATTATCTACTGTCTATGATAATGGTAACCTAGCTTCCACATGTGTTTAGTGACAACAACAGCATCGTATGAAACCATGTGTAGTCTGACACACATAAAATCATACCATAAGAATGTGCCCAGTGCACAGTGATATGAGCATAGTATTTCCATTTTCAAAAACCTATGTACTACCCACTCATGTACGACACTCTTTGTAAAGAGGAGAGTCATATAACAGCGGCCGCTGGGTCTCTGGCTTGATCTGTCAGTGATCTGACCATTGAGCCTCAGCCAAGCATTCAGTAGCTCCTCTGCATCCCTCCCTTCCTTCCTTCCTCTATCCTTTCCTATGAATCTGTTTATTAGCTAACATTGCCGCAGAAGTTGTCATCACAACTAAATACTCACACTAGGGCTGCCATGACATGGCTAATTTTTATATCGTATGTCATGTAATTTTATGTCATGATATGACGATATATGTCATGACATGAGGTTCATTTCTGAAATTGTAATCTATCACTAGCCTCGTTCACAAGCTCTCCCCGCTGACGTCACACACGTGATATAATTAATGTACCAAGCTCTCCCCCTCCTTAGCGGGGAGAGCTTGTGAACGAGGCTTATCTATCACTGCATGAAAAAATTCATAAGTGACTCATTAACTTAGTATGCTAGTGTTTGGTAAGTTACGAGTACACGTGACCTTTCACAAGTAGGAATATAGGTCTGTTGGCTCAAATCTCCTACATTCTGTGTCAGCTTCTTGTGTGTTCATTAGCTAAGTAATTATGCAAATGCACACTGTTTTAAATTTTGATATAGACTTGGCTTATGTCATATCATGTCAACACTGCTTTATGTCATGACATAGACATATGATATATCGTGGCAGCCCTAAGTAACTCACACAGTATGAAATCATGAAATGGTGACACAAGGGGAGCAAAACACAGACACTCAGCTTTTACTAATTCTACAAATTAGACAATTCTACTGGCAGAGTGATAACAGCACGGCTTCATTTATGGGAGTATTCACCCCCTTGCCATAATCTTGCCCTCAGGGATGGGGTAAGCTGTATGTA
Organism: Agelas oroides; assembly: GCA_949130485.1. Lineage (NCBI taxonomy): Eukaryota > Metazoa > Porifera > Demospongiae > Agelasida > Agelasidae > Agelas > Agelas oroides. The sequence continues at coordinate 13,459,162 of OX422185.1, forward strand.
CTGTATTGTGACTGTCATAAAATACACTAGAATTGGCTGATTATTAGCAAGACATCTTCATTTCATACACACACACACACACACACACACACACACACACACACACACACACACACACACACACACACACACACACACACACACACACACAACAGTCATGTGTCTACACACACAATCACAAGAGGAGACATTATCAATTCATACTTACACAAATGAGTTTGGAATGATAACTGTCCAAATAGACTATGGACCAATCAGATTCATTATAACATCAACACTGCGACCAATACTTCATCATTGGATGAGTGACGACAATGAGAGTATAACTGTCATGTTGTATTTTCAACAAACACGGACAAAATTGTATCTTCGTTTCCTAGCAACAGAGCACAGACGGACGAACGACAATGGTGAAATGATAACGGTTATGATAGACTATCGACAAACAGGGATGCACTGGTGTGTGCACTTTAGTTCCCTAGCAACAAGCCACACCCACTGTCCATTTGAAGTCAGGAAAGAGACACCTTATTCCATTCCAATACCAGAATCAGAATGGGGCAGACATAACAGGTCAGAACTGGTACTGGACTGGCGACCCCCACCACACGAAGTGTACGAGACACTTACTACAGGTGGGTTAGGTAGATAGATAGCAAGAGTACATGCAATTGATCACAATGAAATCAAAGTCAAAAACACACACACACACACACACACACACACACACACACACACACACACACACACACACACACACACACACACAGATACATCACGAAGACCCAGCAACCCTCCACAACCGACACCCCCTCTCCTACAAGTTCCGATACAAGAATCCCAACCTTACGACCAAACAAAGTCGGAAGCGGTATTTCCTCCACTACAGCTGTAACAAAACAACCGTAACCCTAGCAATGAGACACAGCATACCCTATTACATAGCTACACCTATCTCAAATACTCTTGACACAAGACCGAACTACAACCACATGACAAAACCAAGACTGAACTAGTTTTTTCGATGCTAACAAACTACCGTGTTACGTACAACCCTAGTAACTTCCTATCCTACCAACCTCAGTTACTGCCCATAGTTAGTCGTAGTGAAACTCATTGGTTACCATGTTAAGAGTTCAATGGTTACAGGTTTTGCATATCAACCAATACAATTACGTTTGCCTCTTATTTCATAATAGTTATGTGGTTCACAAAATTGAAATTGAATCACGTTATTTGAAATTCAAATTGAACCCACTCCATCACAAGTTATAGTAAACTATATAATAATTTTTATTGTTGATGGTTTTAATTAATTCAGTGTTTGTACCAAGATTTGAGTCAGTGCTATCCAATCAATTGTGGCAGATTATCGCACTATAAACACAATCTGTTTTTATGTTGTTCATCAATCTTACATTTCTAGTATCCATTCAATTTCGCATTCCACATTTTCATATTTGCTCCATCATTACGATCAACAACCAATCAAATTTCAAAAATTGCTCCTATATGTCATAGTGACGTGAGTGTGAATCACAATAATATAAAACTGTGTAAAAAAAAATTCTCGCAAAAGAAAACAATTAATAACCAATCACATGAGGACCATACATTTGTAATCCCATGCGATCAACAACGTGATCACGAGGGACATGTGACCGATCAGATGTCTTATTACAGTACAATAGGGTCATGTGATCAAAAACCAATCAGATTTCTTACTGTACAAACACATGAGAGTCATGTGATTGACACTGACCAATCAGCTTTCTTACTGCAATCACATGAGGACAATATGACCAATCAGATGTTTCCTACAATCATAAAGGTCATGCGCCAATCAGATTTCTTGCTATACAATCACAGGAGGAACATGTGATTGACAACAGCCAATCGAATGTGCCATTATAATCACATGAGGGTCATGTGATCAATAGTAGCCAATCAGTAGTTCCCAGGCCGCTCTCAGAACTTATCTCACAACCATGGCGGAAATGGCTGCAAGACAAATGTGGGAGTGGCCTGGAAATGAGGCAAGCAATCAGAACTCACAATTTCTTTAGTTGCATCCGACTGTTCGTTCCACCATCTGGTAAAGAATGCGATCTCGACGTAGATGAACGTTCTGTTCGGGTTTTGTTGGAGCTCTAAGATAACAGTGTCAAGAATGAACTGTACTGCTGCGTCCTGGATTGTCTGATCAGCTAGGGAGAGAGTGGGGGAGAGGTGGAGGGAGGAAGGGAGGGAGGGAGGGAGGGAGAGAGGGAGGTAGGGAGGGATGGAGGGACAGAGGGAGGGAGAGAGGGAGGGAGGGAGGGAGAAAGGGAGGAAGGGAGGGAGGGAGGGAGGTAGGGAGGGATGGAGGGACAGAGGGAGGGAGAGAGGGAGGGAGGGAGGGAGAGAGGGAGGGAGGGAGGGAGGGAGGGAGGGAGGGAGGGAGGGAGGGAGGGAGGGAGGGAGGGAGGGAGGGAGGGAGGGAGGGAGGGAGGGAGGGAGGGAGAAAGAAAGAAGGGAGGGATGAAGGGAGGGAGAAAGGAAGGAAGGAAGGGAGGGGGAGAGTGAAGGGAGGGAGAGGGAGGGAGAGGGAGGGGGAGGGAGGGGGGAGTGAAGGGAGGGAGAGGGAGGGAGGGATAAAAATTTGATACTTCAGCTCTTAAAAGGGATGATGTTGATCACTTGATTTTGTTTTTGATCCAGGTTGAAAGTGCTTCAATGTGTGATATGTGTGACTACCCCTGGAGTACCATATCTTCACCTAGCCTCGTCCCCAGGCTCTCTCCTCAAAAACGAGGGGGGAGGAGAGAGCCTGGTAACATCCGCGGGAAAAGTTGTCGACTTCCGGCACCTTGCTCTGGCGGTACCAATCAGATTGCAGAATGAAACCACGTGTACACGTGACACTTTGTCCACTCAGCCAAAAAATTGTCAACTCGAAAATGAACTTATAAGCGTAGACTACACCTCGAAGGTTGGTAAAAAACAGTTTTCGAATGTGCGGAAGGGGCGCAAGTCCACAGAGTCCAAGATCGAAGTTCGCTGTAGTTGGTTTGCGGGAGCGACTCGCTCACCATACTTCGCTGCTCCGAGTTTACATGTGCAAAGTGCGTCACGGAACTCAACAGAGCTGCGGATGCCTCGAAGATGAGGAGCGAAATTGTAAATAGCTTGCGCTGCTACCAGGTATAGTACTGATATTGCATGGGAGGTTATTAAATCACATGACAGCAGCTACCCTGTTTGCGTTTCTTTGTGATTATAACAGATGATGTTTGCTTATTCTCATCCAATGTTACGTTAGCGTTACTGTGTACAAATCCACTAGGGCTCAAACAAATAGGAGATAATCATGTTTGCTTATTCTCATCCAATGTTACGTTAGCGTTACTGTGTACAAATCCACTAGGGCTCACACAAATAGGAGATAATCATGTTTGCTTATTCTCATCCAATGTTACGTTAGCGTTACTGTGTACAAATCCAGTAGGGCTCAAACAACTAGGAGATAATCATGTTTGCTTATTCTTGCTAACATAATATATGACTAGTTGACTATGTGATGTAATGACAGGTAGACAGACGGGGGACGGTGCCTGACAAAGAATCTCGAGGCCTTTCTTGTACTATCCTGTCCAAGGACTTGAGACCAGAACATTCAAAAGATAGCATCAATACAGCTTGTTGTTCAGTAGACTCAAGAATGATCAATGTCAATTATCTAGCACCGCCCCTCATGCATCGACCCCTCTGTCTGGCTAGTCTCGGAACCCAGACCCTCGAAAAATCGAAAAGGAGGGTCTGGTAAATCAGCTGGGGTGGAAGTGTACACTTCGGAATGTTAGGAATTTTATTAATTGCTTACCTTCTGTAGCCAGTTAGAGCTTTCTGCTGAACCAGACACTTGCAAAAGTGTTCTAATCTTTCCCGCTTGGTGTTCACAGCTTTCTGAAACGAAGCTAAATGCGAAGACGGTTCTCGTGTGGTTAGCATTTCTAATAAACGCACATCAGAATGCTAATCAAAAGCCAATCGGAAGTGCGCCTGCATACCGGGCGCAGTGTACACTTCCACCCCAGCCGATTTATCAGACCCTCCTTTTCGATTTTTCGAGGGTCTGGTTCCGAGACTACAGTCTGGCTGACCTCAACACACAAGATGAAATCTCCCAGGCCTTCCCTCTCTGCTTTTGCACATTGTAAGTGATCAACAAACTGGAGCCAGAGAAGGCCTGGGAATGGGGATATTCAAATCCACTCAAGCCCCTAAATTATATTACCATAAACGGTTGATAGTACTAATCTTATTTAAACCAACCTCCATAATAGTACTCGTCCACCGTCTTCAGCCATCCGACATCGTCATGGGTGTGGGGAACGATATGCACGTAGATGGTCTCGTCATCGCCCGCACTGAAGGCGCAGGCAGCGCAGAAAGTGAGCAGCAAAGCTACTGTGCGAGCAACCATATTTGAATGCATCAGGTGACCGCTTGCACATGCGCGCGCCAAAGCCGCAGTAATTTTGAATTCTGACCAATCAAAATAGTGGGTGGCCTGCACTCGAACTCCTCCACAGTATTGTGTGGAGATACAAGAGCAAATTGAGCCAATTAAACTGCACAACATTTTTGATTGGCTCCCATTGTGTTGTTACTGTAATCAGACATTTCAACCACTGTAAGTTTTGACCAATCAGAGTGATCGAAACATTTGGGATGTTTACTGATAGCAAAAAGTTTGAATGGAAACTAAATAGTCAAATATAATTACAAAAATATAAATCAGTCGTTTTTCAAAGTTTTGATCAGTTCACAAGCCCTTTCTTTTCCAAACATTTCTGCACCAAATTCACAGCTTGAACTGCGCACCCCCAGCTCAGCATCACTCCATGACCCCCGTGTCCATAATTGTGAATCACCGGGATGGAGGTCAGAGAGGTATCAATCTCTAGTCGTACCCTCTCCCTGCCAGGTCGTAGACAAACCCATCCCCCAATCACCTCTGCTCCTTTCAACACTGGAGCAAGTTTCAGACACTCTTGATAAATTTTCTCAGTTGTATCTTCACTTGTAGTTGTCGACCAGTTATTCATCTCAGCCGTTCCACCGAGTAGAACGACATCTTTATGAGGTATAACGTATGCGACATTGCTCATATCTGGCTCTCGATTATAGTATATGGTTTTCACCCACGGGGCCTTTACGACTACTATCTGTCCGCTGATTGGGAAAACCGCGTCATCAGCAACCAAATCCCGTGCTCCTAACCCTGTACAATTCACAATGATATCATAGTTTTTGAGATCGGGCTCCGTTAAACTCTCGACCTTTCGTTGCACAATTTTGCCTCCATTTTCTTGAATCTTCCCCATGACCCATGGTAGATACTTGTTTCCTTTGAGTAGAAAAGTACGGAATGACCAAATGGTCTCAAATCTCTCATACGGCAAGTTGAGCACCTTTGCTTCGACATCACTTAACTCCTTGAAATCAAACAGCAAGTCTTTAAACCACGGGGTAGGTTGCTTCTTTTTGAAAAATTTATACCCTGGAGAGATATGGATTCCAGTCGCATCTTCACCATAGGTCTGATGAACGTGGTTTAAACGGTGGAACGTGTCGGTAACCCATTGCTCTGAATCCCTCTCAAATTCACTGTCGCCTCCAGGGATGTAGTTTCCCCCAGGCAAAATCATTGCTCCTGCACGATCGCTCGTGGTATCTGGGGAGAATTTGTCGGCAATTATGGTTAGGTCGAGCTGTGATCTGTACTTTTCTGTCAGGCATAGTCCAACAGAAAGACCCATCACACCCGCACCCACAACTGCTATACGAGGTTTGGAGGGAGCTGACATCGTGTCTCACAGTTCACCTGTAAAGAGAGGGAACAGTGAAATAAGTAGTCTCGCTCCTCCCTAGCCTCGTTCCCAGGCCAACCCCGTTTTTTGTTCTTCGGTTTGCATAATCCGCCTCCGTGTATTATATTGAACGCAAACCGAAGAACAAAAAACGGGGTTGGCCTGGGAACGAGGCTACTCCTCCCAGCGTGAGAGTCTGGCCCGCGAGACTATGAAATAAGGTCCGAACAACTACTATCCTTTATAGTATACCTTTCATTAGCTAAAATTCCCTGGCCTTTTTGCGGCTCTAAGGTATTCACCTTCCTGGACTGGCAGCTCGCTTCCTATACAGTTCCGTCTGCGTTCAGATCATGTTCAAGGTAGCCCCACCCACGTACCGCCTATATTAATTCCGGTGCAAACCGTGCGAGGATTAATCTTATTACTTCCGGTGCAAAAAGTTGGGTGGACGGATCAAGACGACTGACCTCAGGATATCAGGTGTGTGCAGCTAATTCTGTGTGCTTTCCTGCATATAAGCATACTTATACTGTCAGGTTCCAGAAAAGAAGGTGGCATGCGAGAAACCACACTCATAAACATCATAGCAAAGATTACAGCTACTACTGACCCCAAAGGGGCATGTGAGTCGAGCTACTTCCTATGCCTTAGGGCACTGCTCTCACACATACACAATATAGGTACAGTATAAAATAGCTAGAAACAGCACACTAACATATATGGAAGGCAGTTATTTGAACGTGCAAGCATCTTATCAATTTTCCACCTCTTATTTGTAGGTATCATCACCAACCAAAACGAGACCAGTCAAAATGTCCAGTTCATCACCTTTGAAACCTCGCATAGCAGTTGTGGGTGCTGGCGTGATTGGTCTTTCCGTCGGACTATGCCTGACAGAAATGTACGGATCACAGCTTGACTTGACAATAATTGCTGATGAATTCTCTCCAAATACCACTAGTGATCGTGCAGGTGCAGTTTTTATACCCGGAGGAAACTATGTGCCAGGTGGAAGTGATAGTTTTGAGGAGGATGCTGTAAAATGGGAAAGACAAAGTTTCGACCGATTCAAACACTTGTATGACACAGCAGGTGAAGATGCAACCGGTATACAAATCAATCCCTGTTACAAGTTTTATGATAGGAAGCAACCTACCCCATGGTTCAAGGATATGTTATTAGATTTCAAAGAGTTGAGTGAGCTCGAAGCAAAGGCACTCAACTTGCCGTATGATAAATTTGAGACCATTTGGTCATTTCGTACTGTCATAATCAAAGGAGAAACATATCTGCCTTGGATGATGAAAAAGATTAAAGAAAATGGAGGCCAAATTGTGCAGCACAAAGTTGTGAGTTTAGCAGAACCAGAGCTTGCGGCCTATGACATTATCATAAACTGTACAGGGTTAGGAGCACGTGGCCTTGTCGGTGACAACACGCTTTTTCCTGTTAGGGGGCAGTTGGTGACCGTAAAGGCTCCCTGGGTGAAAACAATCTATCATCATCGTGAGCACGACCTCAGTAGCGTTGCATACATCATACCTCGAAGTGATGTTGTCATACTTGGTGGCACTTCAGAGCCAAAACAGTGGTCAACCATCCCAGATCCGAAAGTAGCCAAGGAGATCTACCAGAAATGTCTCAAGCTTGCTCCAGAGTTGAAAGGAGCAGAAATAGTTGGAGGTTGGGCATGTTTGCGTCCTGTTCGGCACACAGTACGGTTGGAGATTGAAAGCACTTCACCAAGCGTCCCCCTAGTGATTCATAACTATGGTCATGGGGGTCATGGCATTATTCTCAGCTGGGGGTGTGCATTGGACACAGTGAAATTGGTTCACAGCTGCTTAGAGAAAAAAGTATTCACGCTGCAGACAGTGTCTAAGCTTTAAGCAACATCCTATGACACATCAATGCTTATGAAATATGGAAGTCCATTTGATTACTCTTGGCAGCTCATAAGTTACACAAATGTACATTATGCGTAGGTAGAATTAAGTGACTTGAATTTGATTAGGCAAAAGTCAACTGTATATACAAAGTGTACAGACATAGCCCATTACCTAGGCAACACATAACAGTGTTGTTAATTAATGTCTCTCTCTTTTAAAGCACAGTGTTGCAAGTTAATGGTTATTGGTTATAAGCTTCCTATGGAGTGGACTTGCACTAGCCTCGTTCCCAGGCCTCCCCCGTTTTCATTCTTCGGTTTACATTCAGTATAATACACGGCAGCGGAACAGCCTGAACGTAAACCGAAGAATGAAAACAGGGGAGGCCTGCATGGGAACGAGGCTAGACTTGCACATTGGTGCCAATGTGTAAAACAATGACCCCCATGCAGGGGAATATATACATGTGCATGCAATTATGCATGGTGTGCCATTCATCAACAAGGCAGAGGTCACATACATGTGAGTGTATATAAAGCCGGCAACAAGTATAGCTCTAACTCCCTTACAACTATAGTCTGCATGGTTCAGTGAGGCTACTAACAATGATGAAAATGATAACAAACTAAACACAGAACGTTTGTAGCAGTTTTTGTTACTACTCTCTTGTTATCAGCTGCCACTGGGGGTTCCACCGCTGCATGATTCTTGCACAGCTTCTCTTCCTCCACTTGTTTTCGGAGAAGACAAGTGTCTAATTTCAGGAGATGATGAAATTGTAAATCTTACTAGTCAGAATATCTCTGCAAAATGTGTATATACACTGTTTTGCTAGGCTGTTTCCACCCAACTAACTCCTGTGCAGAGCTTGCAGAGCAAAAGCCAGACACCACCTCAGAAACTACTGGATACTCAACTCCACACAGTCACCAGTCCAAGTGTTCTGTGAAATGGGTGATGTGTTTCCAGCTAGTCTCAATGTCACCAGAGGCTGGGTGATGAGGGTAGCAAACTTGAACATGACAGACCCTGACCAGCAATACCTATCTTTAGGCGATTGTGCCACCCTTCAACATGATTGTTTGCCCTTATGTATGAAGCCACTCTCAAACACATTCCAAAAGGCCGGGTAGAGGGTAGCTGCCCACCAGCCAGGTCTCCTCATAGTATGTTACAAATTCCTCTACCCTGGCAGGTTAGCCTTTACAGCCTGCCATGCCAGTCTCACACACCTCTGTGGTACAAACCTTTGATATTGGGGGCTGTACCAAGAGTAACCTTTGATATTGGGTATTGAAGAGCAATGTTAACTTAGTATTAGCTAATTTTACTGAGTAGGCGAAAGGACACAAATTGATCTTTAGTAGGCGAATTGAGAGCAGGGTGGTGGCTTGGTGGCCCATCTTTGTAGTTTCCGCGCACCCTCCTCGGAGAAACTGACAGTGAAAGGTATGAATATACCGCCTGCCTCATCGCTTGTCGTCTTCGTTGGATGTGAGAGCCCAATTTGTCGTGGAGCACATGGCGCGGGCACCTCATGCAGCCCCACCCCCTTTTAATTAATCCTGCAGTATTCGTGATCGAACCCGCTGATCTTGGTGAAATTTCGCGCGATGGTAAACTACGACGAATACGTGAACCTTACTGTGGTTCCTACCGTACCTATTTTTGTATTGACAGTAATCGGAATCCTTCCTCCGATTTGTTTCTTGATCTGCTTCTGCTGCAAAGGCAGAACTGCCAAAAGACGACAGTTATATTGTCTATTGGAAATGTACAAAGTCATATCCTTCGTATTCAGAGATGCAATTCAGAAAGCAGAAGTAAATCTGGATGAAAATGGAAGAGAAGTAGTCGGTGTGAACCAGACTGTAGTGAGAAAGCTTCGCGTATTCATCCTCTTTAACCGGACAATATCTCGACAGTTGATTCCATCTGTCTTTCCTACTATAACAGTGTTCTTTTCATGTTTCTTTGTAGTTTTCTGGGGAACGTTCTTGAATGTTGAATCTCAGAACACTTGTGATCCAGACCTGGACTGCTTTCCTTTTGACACTGATTTGAACCCTCTGCAGAATGAACCGATAATGAACTGTACTGACTTTGATACAAGCGACAATGTTACTATCATCTGCTACCAGCTTGTGTTCAAACCTGTTGATGCACTTGGATTGGTTGGGGGATTGCTGGCATTTACACAAGTTAGTATTAAGCTGTTGGGAAGTGTGTTAGTTTGGTCTATGCAGCCATGTCATGAGGAGGGAGAGAGAGGTTGCTGTAAAAGGTGTTTCTGGTCTGACAGTCCACAACGGCATGATGACATAGATTCATTTCTTCCCGATGATCTGGAAGAGGGAGGTTGCTGTAGTCGTAAGTCTTGCTATACACAATATAAGCTACATGTAAAACCTCACTACAACAAGGTTCAATACTGCTGCTGCTCCTGCTGTTACCCATGTTTCAAGATTGCAGTTCGTGTTGCGCTGGTACTCGTACCTCTTGTTATATGTATTACTGCACTTGTAAGTTACTATGCAGTGCCCTCCTTCAGAAATAATGTCCACAAATACCTGGGTTACCAGGTTGCAATGTTCCAGTATGCAACATTCCAGGATGCAACGTTCGTTGCTTACACACTCATATTTGTGTATCTTGGTTTTCTATCCATCATGTTTGTGAATGTATTGCATCGTTCTAAACATAATAATTACCAAATGTTTTGAGCTACGGAAGTTGCACAACTGAAAACACCGTGCAGTTTACCAATTTGTGAACTATTGACCTCATTGTGCATTGTTGTTTTGAATTGCTGCTGTATGCCCAAGTTCTGTTAGCTATGTTATGTACGTAGCTGTTAGTGACGTGAGACCCTAATATGGGTTTTAAAATTCCCTGCAAAAACTGTCTATTGGGAACTGTTGTTGTGTATGTTATTGTGATGATTTTCTAGACTTGTTCCCCCTTTTTGTATAAGCTATATTATTTTGTTGTATGTTTTATGGAAATGTAGATTCCTTCTTTTCAAGACACTGAATAGCTAGGCATTTTCTTCTCTCCGGTTCAGACATGCACAGTCTCTTCTGCCGCTTACTTTGTTATAACAGGCTTCCTTTGACCAGCCAGCTCTAGGATTTGATATAGCTGGTATAAATCCAATTTTGCATGAACTGAGTTTACTAGTGTGTGGACAAAGGATAACACTCAGGAAATTGCATTCCTGTGCAATATTTTATTATTTTAGTATTAACATGAAACCATCACACAAGAGTAGAATTCATATTTGCATGCATCACAACATCATTTATCACATGACCACTACTCACCTTTGCCTTATCAGCAGATCGAATGTAATATACGGGTACCGGTGGCGGAAGCCCCGTTTACGGCCATCAGGCCACCACACTACAGTAACATAGACTCTCATAGTAGGGCCATACCAAATTCATTTTATGTTTCACGGATCCGGCCGGGTCTTTTTTTTGAAAATTGAAAAAAAAATGTAAAAATGCAATTAATATGTACACGTAATCCAGTACTCGTTCCCAGGCCATTGCGCGTTCGTCGCTAGCAGAACGAATTATCGTACTGCAAGTGACGAACGCGCGAAGGCCTGGAAACGAGGCTAAATACTCACCACGTGGCAAGAATGGAGGATGGCGAGCAGTTTTGTGGCTGAGTGGTATCTAATTAAATTCATGAGAAGTTTGGTCATTTTTATTTTTATTTTTTTGCCTGCCTACCGGGTCATGTTTCTGACCTAAGAAATCCGTGAAACATAAAATCAATTTGGTATGGCCTAGGTAAACGAGGCTAGCTCAACGTGATCTGTGTATGCATTATCAGCAAACTTCTTAACAATTCGCTAGTAATGAGTCTCGATTTAGTCACTAAAGGCAAGAACTGCGTCCAGACAGCCCAGGCAGCTTATGCCGCTATAACGCGTCAAGACCCAAACTTGCATCGAGTGATCGTCAACCTGGAATCACTCCAGGAAGATGGAAAGAATCTGGCAGCATACTCCCAAGAGGAATAAAAGAAGGCGGAAGCAACGGAACAGCAATTACAAGCAGAAATGAACAGACTCAATACTGAAAAGCAGCAAATTGAAGCCAACGTTATGAAGCTGAGACAAGACCAAGCAAATGCTGAACGAACACTAGCCAACAAGAAGCTACCCTCAACGATGAGATTGCTTCCGTGGGACAAATGGAAGGAGATCTCTCCAATGCTGAAACACACACTGCATCGTGCAAAGAAAAGCGAAAAAAGAAGAAGAGGGGGCTCAAAATGGTTGGGGCAGCTCTTGGCCTGGCTTTTGGAGGCGTGGGTGGTGCACTGCTTGGGGGTCTTTTTGGTGCAAGTGTAGCCGGACTTGCACCCAATGATCAAATCCAACAAGCAAAAGCGGAAATAGCCCGTCGAAAAGCTGAAATCTCAAGCACAAGAAAGAACATCACTGCTACGCAACAAACGATTGCTACTATTCGAGAACAAATTGCAAAGCTGGAGGCAAATATCACAAAGAATCTAAAGAGAGCTGATCAGCTTCACGCCTCCATTGGGACAACCAAAAAAGTCCATAGCGTTTCAACTAAGGGCTGCTCATTTATGGGATATGTTCACCAGAGCTGCTGCAGATGCCACCAGGCGTACTGAGCACTTGAAGCAAGTTGTCGACTTAGCAGTTGCAAGAGAGAATCTCCGAATCCTGATGAGTAATGGCACAGTGACTATTGCAACATCTTTTCTTGAAGCATGGGAGGCAGTGTTAAGCCATGGTGGAAAAATTCAATGAACATGTAGATTGTTCCTGATGCCTGTATTCTTAGTTACTCATTTGCTTTAATTTTAGTTGGTTGTTTGGTAGTTTTATGAACTAAGAGATTGATCAGTTTAAGCTGTTTAGGTGTCTTCCCTTGCTTTTTTTTTCTTTATTAAGGTGGATATAACACAACACACACATAATTTAGTACTCTTTTTTCTGTATAAGGATTAAATGGACACTGCATTGTCTTATTTTGTTACTGTGTGACTTCATGGTGGAATAAAATATTGAAGAGCGTAGAAGTTGTTTTCAAGGTGCAATTAACAGCACACTAGTGACTTGTTTCTCTTGAAGTGTGGGAGGCAGTGTCAGAAATCATGTGGACAAACTTTAGTGAAACGATGTGGTGTGATTGCATGCTGCATGTTCACAAGAGTACATGATGTCATCACTCCCACTGTGGAACAAAAATGATTTCATAATCAACTCTTGACTCCAGATCCTGGGTGTAACTGAGATGTGATGGAGAACCCTCTGCAACTTGTGATTGTCACTTTCCACATGATGTAAACAATTAGCCAGATAATGGTCAGAAAATTTTCACCTGGAGCAACTGCTAAACTCCAGCTGCAGCTTGTATGATAGTGAGGTATGTACCATTACTAGGCAATACCAATTAAGGCTGTGTACATTATGCTCGCACAATTTTTGGGCATTATATATAGTTGAACATGATGAATCATGTTGGCATGACATGAGCATTACAGGGACACATGCAGCTGCACTAGACAATTTAACCGTGGCTTCCTGTGATTGCGTCTCATCACAAATGCCATGCAGTTAGCTATAAGGTTAGTGGGGGAGATTCCACGGAAGTGACATTATCAGTGTTTTCGCTTCATAGTCTTGTAATGCTTTTTCCAGCAAACACAACTCTTTATACAGCTATATAGAAACTTCAAATTTTTTTTGAAAAAAAAAAAAAAAAAAAGTTTGACCCTTAGAGCGTAATGGGTGACTTTTTGAGCATGAATTGCCAGAAAGAGTAATGTACACAGGCCTAATACCAATACAACCTTACATATGCACCCGTCTCCTGATCACCCCAGCACACCTGATGAAGGCCTGGTATTGGCTGAAATGTGTCCTGCACAATGGATGATTTTACATAACATCTAGGCCTTTTTTTAGGGAGATGTGGTTCATTGACCAGAGTGGGCTAAACCAACAACATTAAGATTTGGTACACTGCAACTTTGCTCTATTAAAACTCCATATTTGACCTTTGCCCCTTTAGCCAATCCAATAACATAAGCTAATATTCTTACTGTTCATCCTATGATACTGAGTTTTATTCTTGTGTGGCATGGTCATGTGAAATGTGAATTTTACTTGAAAGCTGCTCAATCATGCAGTCTGCAATAACCAAGTTACCAATGACAGGAAGCTACCTACCCCCTGTCTGGTAATGTAGATTTCTTAGCCTCGTACCCAGGCCCCGCCCATAGATTTCTCTCTTTCAAATTGGACATGCAGGGTCTCTTCTGTTTGTCAGAACAGGTTTATCAGATGACTACCAGGCTTTCTTTGACCAGGATTTGATATCTAAGTAGCTAGTAAATCCAATTCTGCATGAACTGTGTCACTAGATGTTGTGCTACTGTAGTTCCAGTGCAATATTCATTATTTTAGTATAATCATGAAAACATCACACAAGAGTAGAATTCATGTTTCCACGTATCACAACATTCATTTATCACATGACCACTGCTCACAATGCTTTCTTTATCAGCACCAATAAATACGCACTACAGTAACCAGATCTAGATCCATTTTCCAATTAGGGAGTGTACTTGGGTGCATGTATCAACATAGGATAGGATGCTGCAATATCCACATTGGCCTAGCTAGTGAGTGCTTACAGTAAAAAGTAACATACACTATGATTGTACATGCAGTAAGCTGTGTGAGGCTTGGAAATAAGGTTGAAGTGCCTCCTCTCCAACCCTCAAAGGCATGAACAATCAATTAACCACACCTCCCTAAAAATAGACCTCGATGTTATGCAAACTCGTGCATCTCTTGACATTACAAAGTCACATGATGTGCAGCTATATGAGCTAGGGTATACACTGCACATGATTTCAGTGTCAGAAAAATACAAGTTAAATAGATAAGTGCTCAATATTGTAATTGTAAGTTTCTCCAAGTGGGAAAAATGCAGTCTGGGAACAAGACTATTGTAATAGCTACCCACCAATGAGGTGCGAAGGTTGGTAGCTAGGTGGGGTAACTTGAAATGCTTTCTGTTTGGACCTTTAGCATCTTAGAAATCTTTATAGCTATCTTAGTACTAATATTCTCATGTTCAGACCCCCTCAGAGTACTGAACAGGATGGTCTGGGTACAAGACTTGTACTAATGAATGCTAATTTCCTCATCTGCCTCTAGTGAAACCTACGGTGGCTCGGCGCATGCACATACACACACGCCAGAGGAGGTCCGTGCTATTTAGCACAAAATTAAAATTATGACGTTGCAGTTACATAATTCTGTACTGCTAAAAAGGATTTCCATTAATAGCAGAACGTTAGCATCCGTAAGCTATACAGTAATTTATACGGTTAGGGTGGGGTTAGGGTTGGGTTAGGGCTGGTATAAATACCGTATAGCATACGGATGCTAACATTCTGTCGTTAACGGCTTGTGCTAAAAGGGGGGAAGTCACTCGGGAAGTCATCAACTTTTTTCCTCCTTTTTTTTTTGCTAGACTGACTGTAGCCACTGCGCGAATTAGCATCATGGCATCAACGGACGTAGTCATCAGCGGTGAGACGTACTCTCTACTCTCCGAGCCTGCAGAGTCGTCGGCTCTCGTTGTCACCGAGAAGAAGAAGCTACTCGGAGCCCTTGATCTCAAGGCCCTGGTCGAACATCTTGGGCACGTTGGAAGTTTCATTCGAATTGCTTATAATGGAGTAGGTGCTGCTGGTCCAAGGTTCCAAGACCTCCAAATCGAAATACAGCGACTCGGCTACGACATCACAAAACTCTGCGACAAATCTGCAGCTACGATCGCCAGTTTTGAGTCGACAGCTCGAACTGTTCTCGTTGAACTCAAGGCCACTTACCAGTACCTCTTAGACGGCCTCGAGGAAATGTCTGTCTTCACCCTCTCTTCTTTAGCCGACTTGGCGGGGAAAATGGCTGCTGCAGCGCTCGAGCTTCAGCGTGATTTTGAGAGCCAGGAGCGCAAAGTGATTACCACACTGGAGACAACTCAGCGTACTAGAGGGAAAGAAGCCATTAGAATTGAAGAGCTAAAAGAGGAGCAAGCCAAGATGGAGCACAATAAACAAGTCCAAGCAAAGCTTGTTGAAGAGCATCGCAAACTTGAAGAAGAAGCTCGAAAAGAAAGACTGTACTATGAGCGAAAGGAAGACAAAGAGCTCAGCAAAAAGTCTGGAGGTTTGCTCAAGTTTGGACTGCGTTTAGTAACTGCTGCTGTGACATCCACTTGTGGACCATGGCTTGGTGAAGCTCTAGAGCAAGCAATTGATGAAGACAAGGAAGACTCTGCTAAAAGGGCAGATGCATGGAAGCGAAAAAGTATTCAGAAACTTGAAATTGAGAAAGAGCAACGGAAACTTCGCCATGAAGCCTTACAGAAGATGGCTGACTTTACATTTCAAATTCAGCACTTGGAAAGAGAAGGCAATGTAGCTGAAATAGCAGTGAAAGCTTTACATGAGGCCTCAGGAGCATTGAAACATTTATCGGTCATTATGCTGCAGGCCGCACTGTTCTGGCAGCAACTACAGAAGCACTGTCAAACGCTAGCCAGTCCACAAGTACAGAAGGAGATAGATCATGTCATGAAACTCTAC
This sequence comes from Agelas oroides, assembly GCA_949130485.1. Lineage (NCBI taxonomy): Eukaryota > Metazoa > Porifera > Demospongiae > Agelasida > Agelasidae > Agelas > Agelas oroides. The sequence continues at coordinate 13,475,561 of OX422185.1, forward strand.
AGTGAGAAACCAGAAATGCGAAAGAAAATCTGGGAATCCAATGGATTCAAAATGAAAGCTGTGTCATACTATGCAGAGTGGGTGGCTCTGTACAGTGTATGTGGTGAGTATTTGCGTCAAATACAGCTCACTCAAAAAGACCTATACCAGTACATAGTGGAGAATCCAACTTACGATGAGTCACGCAAGAGGCTGCATGATTTGGCTGCAGAGTTTACTGACATCTTGAAGGCTGCACAGGCGGAGATTGCACGGGAAGACTTTGAAGCAGACAGGGAGATGAAAATGCTCAAGAGCAACAGCAACTGAACTTTATATAAAGGATGCTTATTGAGGAACAAACAATTTGTTTTTTAGTCTGATTTTGATTGACATTCCCAGACAATCTATTTTCAGGACATTAAAACTGCTATAGTTACCTTTTAATTGGGCACTTTCCACATGGCAACGCTGAACAGTGAGTTCACAATGGCTGTGTTAATTATTTAGCTGTGAGTCTCGGCCCTCACTAGGATTTTTTCATCTGCATGTATTCCCGTCCCTAAAATGTTTTAACTCCTTCAAATATTGGTATAATATAGGTGTAGAAACTATTCTTTCAGTGGTGCTACACTTACATACCTGGACTTGAGTAAAGTAAAGGTGCAAGTGCCTGCCTGCTTTAGAGAGAACTCATGCCATTCTTCAGTGGATTCTTGATTACCATATAGAGTACTCCATTCTAGCTAATTCTGATTCATTACAAGCTGATACTTGGGTAAACTTTCCCACTGCAATGAGTTACAAGTACTGCATTCTTTAAATTGAAGCATAGTCATGTACCTGTTTTTCTTATATCTGGGCCATTTTGAGAGGGGATTCTTCCCCCCAGCCCCCCATCACATTTTTGACTGGTTAAGTTGGAGCACGGTCAGGAACACATCTACAAACTAAAAGTTCAGGCACTCCCCACCTACCTGCACACCCATAGTAAGCGCCCTGGACACATGTAACCTGATCTGACATGACAATGTTCAGGATAGACTTTCAATCAGTGGCATAGCCAGAGTTCAGCGATTACCTGGGCACTTGGTGGGCGTAAGCCCACCATACTCTAGGGGGGTCTGGGGGCATGCCCCCCCCAGAAAATTTTGAAATTTTAGGTGCTCTGTGGTGCATTCTGGGGCCTTCTGAGGCATATTATTTAGCACTTGCATGTCAAAGGAAGTTTATTTTCAGCACCAAATTTCATCTGGATCTGGACCAACCCCATCCTATGAAACATCTATGCAAAACTAAATTCTCTGGTCTATACATAATGTATTTAAATATATATATACACACGTTTTATAACAAAGATATTCTTCTGTTCCTGTCTGAAGCTGCAAATTTGTCCACAACCGCTTCAAGTGATAGTTGACATGAAACACTGTGCTCTATAGATAGAGAGGCTAAATCCACTAATCGACTTTCTGTCATGGTAGAACGCAAGTAGGATTTAATACGCTTTAAGGCAGAAAAGCATCTTTCACACTGGGCAGAGCTCACACAAATTGTTAGAGCAATTTGCAGAAGTTTCACCAGTGTAGGAAATGCTTCTTGGAGGGGCTGGAGTTCAAGGAGGACATCACTAATCGTTTCCATCTGTTCACTCTTGCCAGCTATGGTGCGTTTTGCTAACTTTGCTTCCATGGTCAGTGATGAGTGATCCATACTATAATTCTCAGTTAGTGAATGAAGGGAATCAGGATCCAAAAAGTCTCTTGATTGAGGACTACAAGCCTGGATTGCCTTCATAATCTTCACATTTCTAGTACTGAAGCGTTCTTTGAGTTCTCCTAGAAAACTGTCCAAAATAGGGAGGTACACATCCACCTTGTACTCATCATTTGTTGACATACACACTCTTGAACCAGTAGATTCCAATACAACACAATCGTCAAATCGACTTGGCAGTCTTGTGTGACGTTTGGGCTGAAGACTGTTGACAGGTATGTCATGGAGTTCAGCTACTTGCTGTGCATAGTCAAACAGATGTTTCCAGGAACTGTCCGATCTAAACTCGTCCAATGTCTCAATAGTTGCAGATACAAGGTCAGTTGCTTTTGCTAGGTCACAATGCTGGCTTTGTAAGAGATCTGACAGTCTCTTGGTGCACGAGAGAACTCGGTCAAAGGTGATGAGTAGGAGAAGAAAGATAAAGGACTTCACTTGCATAAAGAGGCCTTTTGCCTCTACAGCTTTTTTATGATCATCACTATCTACAATCTCCTCAAGTGTAGCCAACAATGCATCAAAAGTATGACACATAGTGTCAACTGCTGAATATCTGCAGACCCAATGAGTATCTGATAGCCTCTTCAGCTCACGAATTGGTTTAGTAGGATGAAGTTCAGACTGCTTTTGAACAAAGAGAACATGTGCCTTTGTAGATGAAACAAATACATACAATGACTCAAGAAGAGCAAAAAATCTTGCTGCATGTACAACATTCTTTGAACAGTCCACCAGGACCAAGTTCAAAATATGGGCGAAACAGTGGATGTATACAGCTTGTGGCACAACTTCCATCACCCTCTTTTGTACACCTGTACACCTACCACTCATCTCTGATGCCCCATCATAACCCTGAGACACAATAGAGTCTAAATTCAGATGGTAACTTTTGAGTGTGTCCATGATATACTCTGTCAAACTTTCAGCATCCAGGTTAGAGACTTCAACAAACGTGAGAAATCGCTCATGTATTTTTGCCTGCTTAACATCTACATACCTAACAACAATTGCCATTTGCTCGGTTTTACTACTGTCCTTGGTCTCGTCTGCAAGAATGGAGTAGACACCAGCATCTTTCACTTCTGTGCATATCTTCTCCCTGACCATCTCACCCATGATGTGCAGAAGAGCGTTTTGTATTTCAGGAGATGTGTAAACTGCATTCCGTGGTCCATTTTTTAATCTCTCCTGGACAATGGAATCATGAGCAGCAATAAGGGTAAGAATTTCAATAAAATTTCCCCTGTTCGAAGCATCACAAGATTCTCTGTGGCCTCTGAGAGCAATCTCTTGGTGTGCACACAGCAAAATCACCTCAACCAAAGCTTTCAGGTAATGTCGGTTGTGTGAAATGATCTGTGCTCGGTTAGATTCCATTCTCTGTGCAATGGAAGTGCCATATTTAGCATTCAACTTATACTGTGACCAGGCTTGCATTGCATTTAAGTGAGTGGAACACTTGTCATGAATGGTAAGAATCCCTCCCTTGCCTGTTGCATGTTTCCAATCACGAAACCCTACATCAGTGAAAGTATTATGTGATCGGCCTTTACCAGTGGTAAACAGGCGGCAAGGATAGCAAAAGCATGCATCCCTTTTGACTGAGTACTCTAACCAACTATAACTTCTATACCATTCAGAGTTAAATGAGCGCTGTTTACCTCCTAGTTCAGTAGTTGGGTATCTGACAACTGGTTGACTCGGTGGATGATTTGGAGATGGAGCTAAATCACACGGTCCTTTGTCTGTTGAACTTGATACCTCACGTAGGCTGCTAAGTTCACCGAGTTCGGAAACTTCGGACAGCAGTTCACAGCTGTTTACCACAACTGTGGTTGGTCCATGTGGTTGGTTTACTGAAATCGTATTATGCTGCGCCTCTCGGCCGTCACAATCTTTTAAGTCACGATTTGAGCGCTTGTTGGCACCCTCTTCCTCACAGTCGAAAGACTCGAAAAGAGTACGTTGCCTTTTCATTATTAACATAGCCACGTGCTATCACAAGATGAACTTCGACCCGGTAGATTTGGGACAGCGTAGCTCGCACCCGGCGCTCATATTTGCTACGGGCACAAAGAAGCTAAAATCGTAGATAAGCGGTATTGGCAGCTTTATTCTAATTCTATATACTGCTGAATGCTGTTACGGTTCAGGTAAGTTGACCTCACATGATTTACCAGGGCACTCACAAATTCACCAGGGCCTGGGCCCGTATGGGCCCGGGTGTAGCTACGCCACTGCTTTCAATATGCTCGTGGAACTGTGTTTGTCATTTTTGTACTGGTTTACTTTTTTAGCGTGTAGGTCCTGTAGGAGCCATAGCGTGTAGGTCCTGTAGGAGCCCCAGATGATTTGTGTACTTTTATAGCTAGCTAGTCTCATAGGTCCAACTTTGGACCAGCTGCATTTTTTTGCAGGGGACATTGCTGACTGACTGTAACCAGGGGTACAAAATTAGATTACTCCGGGGGTAAAAATATCGTAACCTCACGGGTGGGCTCAATATTCGAGCCATCGCCGTGAACGTTCCTTCGTGATGTGTAGCTATGTATAATTTGTGACTTTGTATAATCGACCAAGCGCCTTGACAATTCGGTAGCAATGAGTCTCGATCTAGTCAGCAAGGGCAAGAACTGCGTCCAGGCAGCCCAGGCAGCTTATGCCGCTATAACGCGTCAAGACCCAAACTTGCATCAAGTGATTGTCAACCTGGAATCACTCCAGAAAGATGGAAAGAATCTGGCAGCATACTCCCAAGAGGCAAAAAGGAAGGCGGAAGCAACGGAACAGCAATTACAAGCAGAAATGAACGGGCTCAATACAGAAAAGCAGCAAATTGAAGCCAACGTTATGAAGCTGAGACAAGACCAAGCAAATGCTGAACGAACACTAGCCCAACAAGAAGCTACCCTCAACAGTGATGTTGCTTCCATACAAACAATGGAGAGAGAACTCGTCGATGCTGAAGGCAGACTGCATCGTGCAAGAAAAAAGCGAAAGAAGAAGAAGAAAGGGCTAAAAAAATTGGGGGGAATTGCTGGTGTGGCTTTTGGTGGTTTAGGTGGTGGGATACTTGGAAGTTTATTAGGTGCAAGTGTAGCTGGACTTGCACCCAGTGATCAAATTGAAAAGGCAAAAGCAGAGATAGCTCGTCGAAAAGCTGAAATCTCAAGCACAAGAAAGAACATCACCGCAACACAACAAACGATTGCTACTATTCGAGAACAAATTGTAAAGCTGGAGGCGAATATCACAGAGAATCAAACGAGAGCTGATCGCCTTCATGCCTCCATTGGGACAACCAAAAAGTCCATAGCATTTCAACTAAGGGCTGCTCATTTATGGGATATGTTCACCAGAGCTGCTGCAGATGCCACTGGGCGTACTGAGCACTTGAAGCAAGTTGTCGACTTAGCAGTTGCAAGAGAGAATCTCCAAATCCTGATGAGTAATGGCACAGTGACTATTGCAACATCTTTTCTTGAAGCATGGGAGGCAGTGTTAAGCCATGGTGGACAAATTCAATGAACTTGATTCCTGACACCGGTAATTTTGGCTACTAGTTCAGTTTTAGGTAATCAAGCAAGAGATTAGGTCTTAGTTTTAGCCTGTAAGGTACAAGTTTTAGTTTTAGCTTCCCTATAGTTTTATTTTCACAGTGCAACAGAGGTGAAATCTGCATTTGATAATCAATGCATGCAGCCGAGTTTAACTAATACCATCAATCAAAATTTTCGTTTTGGTAATTAAAACTAAAGCTACACGCATATATGTTGCAATGCACAATCATCTTTTGTAATTTGTAAACCAAAGTACTGAACATGCAAGTAATTATTTACCAATACTGTAAATCTCCTGAAAATAGGCACACCCTCGAAAATAAGCCCACCTCCCTTTTGTTACAAGGTTGCTTTTCTCTTGGAAGTATGCCCACCTATTTATGCTGTAGTACATACTGTTATGGGAAGAAAAACGAAGAAGCAGTACTGTGACAGAGGAGGGAGTGACAGAAAGCACCAAAGAAGCAGTACTGTGACAGAGGAGGGAGTGACAGAAAGCACCAAAGAAGCAGTACTGTGACAGAGGAGGGAGTGACAGAAAGCACCAAAGAAGCAGTACTGTGACAGAGGAGGGAGTGACAGAAAGCACCAAAGAAGCAGTACTGTGACAGAGGAGGGAGTGACAGAAAGCACCAAAGAAGCAGTACTGTGACAGAGGAGGGAGTGACAGAAAGCACCAAAGAAGCAGTACTGTGACAGAGGAGGGAGTGACAGAAAGCACCAAAGAAGCAGTACTGTGACAGAGGAGGGAGTGACAGAAAGCACCAAAGAAGCAGTACTGTGACAGAGGAGGGAGTGACAGAAAGCACCAAAGAAGCAGTACTGTGACAGAGGAGGGAGTGACAGAAGGCACCAAAGAAGCAATACTGTGACAGAGGAGGGAGTGACAGAAAGCACCAAAGAAGCAGTACTGTGACAGAGGAGGGAGTGACAGAAAGCACCAAAGAAGCAGTACTGTGACAGAGGAGGGAGTGACAGAAAGCACCAAAGAAGCAGTACTGTGACAGAGGAGGGAGTGACAGAAAGCACCAAAGAAGCAGTACTGTGACAGAGGAGGGAGTGACAGAAAGCACCAAAGAAGCAGTACTGTGACAGAGGAGGGAGTGACAGAAAGCACCAAAGAAGCAGTACTGTGACAGAGGAGGGAGTGACAGAAAGCACCAAAGAAGCAGTACTGTGACAGAGGAGGGAGTGACAGAAAGCACCAAAGAAGCAGTACTGTGACAGAGGAGGGAGTGACAGAAGGCACCAAAGAAGCAATACTGTGACAGAGGAGGGAGTGACAGAAAGCACCAAAGAAGCAGTACTGTGACAGAGGAGGGAGTGACAGAAGGCACCAAAGAAGCAATACTGTGACAGAGGAGGGAGTGACAGAAAGCACCAAAGAAGCAGTACTGTGACAGAGGAGGGAGTGACAGAAAGCACCAAAGAAGCAGTACTGTGACAGAGGAGGGAGTGACAGAAGGCACCAAAGAAGCAATACTGTGACAGAGGAGGGAGTGACAGAAAGCACCAAAGAAGCAGTACTGTGACAGAGGAGGGAGTAACAAATGAAGGCAGACACCATTCGCTGTTATTGCATAAGCAAGTGCTTGACAAGGGGCATTGCAGAATCACTGCATGCGTACATAAGTAGAGCTAGACTAACTGCGTGTGCGGTGGCGAGAGAAGTACTCGAAAATATACGCCCACCCCCTCTTTGAAGAGCCGCTTAAGTTTATGGCAAAGGAAAAGGAGAAGAGACTATACAAAACAAAAACAAAGTAGGAATGTCAAGGTACAGGTTTTTGAGAATAGAATCAGTTTGAGGGGTAATTGAAACAAAATATTAAACACTGTGCTCCACATGGAGCTCAGCTTCAGAAGTGACAAGGGTGATGGGAGAGTTTCTGATTGGGTGTCCAGGGGATGAACAGGCGCCTCGAATGCAATGGATCGCAGACCTCAGTAGAGAAAAGACAAGACGGCAGTTTAACCATGACATTGTTTGTCCATATGAGTTTCCCCATTTGTTAGCCAGCAAAGATGCTAGGCGTTGGTAAAACACTCTGGTGCTGCTTGCCATACCTCCAGTTGCGGAGAAGATTAGCGGTGTGAATGATGAGTGCTCCACTTCAAGGATTCTCCTCTCATAGGCATTCTTCTTCTCTCTCTCATGTTTCGTGTTAGGCGTTCCTTAAGTTTATCGCCCACGGGCGTATTTTTGTGACGGTACTACTTGAAACTTAGCTCACTGAATTGATATCTTCGTTCCAGGCCAATCTTTCTGGGAACGAGGCTAGGTGTTCATGTTGACTGACAATTTGTTTGCTGGGAGGATATATAATTAACTACCAACTAAAGATTACTGTCCCCTATTTAATTAAACCAAACTATGGCAAGTTCACGTCACCTTGTTAACTATACCTCAAATAACATAAGACACTAATAAATAACCTAAGAAATGTTGTTGTTGGTGGTTTGAAGTGATTTTTCATAATGAAATTTAGCAAACATCGCTGCACCAGTGCATTGATCAGCCCCACCCCTTTTTGTCTGGCACATGCCTGCCTGACATACATCCCTGTTCCATAATCGTAGCATAAGCTCCAACTAGCATTTTATATCCTGAAAAAGTAAATTTTAACCATGCACTACCAGTATGATCGATCTAAACTGACAGCACCTCCGCCCCTTTTTGACTAGCAGAAGTTGATGCGCACCTGCATTTAGAGTCACAAAAACTACTCAGCATGGCTACCTTCCAGAAGATGTAGATGGTTTTCCAGTCAACCCTTACCACCTGTGAAGTAGAGAATTGTAAAGACCGGTGGTTGCTGATGGTCAATAACTCAGTGCAATGCCGAATCATGCAGTGTAGACAATGGAAATTCACGTAAATTGACGGCTAGTGCATGCATGATCAGAGCCACAAGCCAGATCTGCTTTCAGAAGTGGGTCTGGCTTGTGAGACTCACGATGAGTGCCTGGCTTTCACTTTGTCTATTTCACCTCATACTGCAAAAATAATAATTACAATAATTACAATAATTACAATAATTACAATAATTACAATAATTACAATAATTACAATAATCAATAATCAATAGACATAATAACCTAAACGAGCTACTTGCATGCAACTAGATGAAATACATTTATACAATGAGGTACTGTGGGGGGTGCAACGGTACTAAAACACTTGTATATCACTCTTGTCATATTCACAAACAAATATAAAGCCATCCTTGTCTATAGCTATGCTCCAAGGGTGCTTAAGTTCACTTCCACCAGCTTCATCCATCCCAAAAGATAGGACAAACTTGCCAGATGTACAGAAAACTGAGATACGATTGTTACCCCATTCAGTTATATACACATAGTCACCACTAGTATACACTCCTACTGGATACTGGAGGTCGCCTTTGCCCCGCCCTCTCTGGCCAATGTATCGCAGATACTGACCATCTCCACTAAACACCAAAAGTTGGTGTTTCTCAAAATCAATGACATAAATGTTTCCACGACAGTCAAAGCTTATGTCCCTTGGATGCCAAATGATCGGACAAAGTTCAAGTTGGAATCAAACACCTGTACTCTGCCATTATGGCTGTCACACACGTAGACTTGGTGCTTATGGTACTTGACACCCCATGGGTATTTAAACTCTCTAACATTTAACCCTTCCTTGCCAACCGACTTGACCACCTCACCATGTCTGTTGAACTTTTGCACTTTGTGAGCACTGGTTACATACACATTACCCTCACCATCTGTGGTAATGCCAGTGGGACATCTAGCCCCAAATGGTGGCTTCCCTATGGAACCTATGGTTAGAACTCTCTGGCCCTGGGAATCAAGTTTGGCATATCGATGGTGTAAGTGCTCGGTCACAAACACTTCTCCGTTGTCATCAACTGCAATACAGTATGGTTGCACTCCCTCAATGACCCTTACTGGAGTGCCTAGCTGAGTAGGAGGGCGCTGCACAAACACTGGGAATGTTCCAATGTCAGTATTGTTGACTTGAACTGTCAGGTGATGGCGGCCCCTGGTGGTGGGTGTGTAGGAGACCTCATATGTGGAAGGGGTAAGGCTCACTACTGTGGCTTGGAGAACTGAGCCATCCACCAGGGACTTCAGCTTGGCTGAGACATGTTGCTGGATAGGAGGGGACTGGTGATGGGTTTCATGTGTGTACACGGTGAACTTAGACACCTGCTTGGTGATGGCAGCCTTGAGACCTGGGCCATCAATTTCAGCCACAGAACTCCTCTTACAAATCTCTGTAAGATCAGTGGAAGGAGGAACTGCTACAAATGTGTTGGCTACTTCGTTTGGACTTAACTTCACATCCTGGTACTTTCTGGAGACTTGCTGGACCTGACTGGTCATCTGTTGCTTCAAGGAGATAAGTTCCTCGTCAGTCGCATTCTCAGCTGTCATCTCTACAAATCCCACAAGGCTGTCAAGGGTGGCTGACAGTACCTGAAGGTCCTCATGCTGTTTGTCCAGTGTACCCATTTTTTTCGCCACTACCTCATGTGTCTGCTGTAACATAAGTTGTTCACAATTATTGAGAATAGCACGAAGCTGTTCAAATGATTGTGTAATGATTCTATCGAGGTCCACTCCTTGGTCTCTGATCTTTCTCTTGCTGTCCTCCACTCTGGCTATGGCTGTGGTAACACTGGTTTGAGTGTCTCGGAGGGGCACTAGGCTGGACAAAACCTCCTCTCTGAATGCATCAGCCACACCCCTCACGAAGTCAAACTTGTGGCCAGCATGGTCTACAAGGGTACAATCTCGACAAATAAACTGCTCACACTTAAAGCAGTAGAGTTTTCGAAATTCTTCCTCATGTTCCTGGCAGATGGAGGCAAGAGATTTCTTTGATGGAAGTTGAATTAGTGCCCCCTTCCTCATCTCAGAGATCAGAAATGTTTCATGCCTTTTCATCGTTTTGTGAAGAATAGCACAGCCAGTGCAAATAAAGCCACAGGAGTGGCAGAAAGAGGTTGCTTTTGCATCAGCGGAGCAACTCTGACAGGCAATCTCATTGCTCTCAGCTTCTTTCATAATCTGGTAGACTTCAATCAATCCATTGATGAAGAACACAGTGGGAAGAGAGCTGGGGTCATTGTCTGCCACTGTAGTGACACTTTGACATTGAGGACACTCCACCTCCTTGTCCTTTTGCTGTTGCACTAGTAGCTGCCGGATGCATTCCTGGCAGTAGGTGTGGAGGCAGGACAGGGCCTTGGGGTCACGGTAGGTCTTCAGACAGTTGGCACACTGGACTTGTCTCCCCAGTAGCTCCAGGTTCTTTGCAAGAGTCCTGTGTGTGTGTGTGTGTGTGTGTGTGATGGGGGGGGGGGGGGGGTGCTTTAAGGGTTGTTGGAACTAATTGGGGCGCGCATGCGGCCGGTTGCTAGGGGGTTGTATCTCGGCAATAAAAAGGCTTATAAATGGTCAAGCCCACTGCTCCAGGATGTCGCAAAACAAGTTCAATTCCGGTGTTTTATGACAACAGCTTTTCGCATACTTTTGGATCCGTACGGTTGTTAGTTCCAAAGTTGGGAGTATGTTGCAAAACTTGGCTTTTCATTTGAGGCCTTTGGTCAAATAGCTCAGTACCCTGTAAACATAGTTACCATGTAGGGACCATCTTATAGAACCTTTTATGTGGCAATATTCACAGCTTTTTCACAGCTCATTCATAGCGACATCCTCTCATCTTGGCCACACCCCTTGCATGGGATATGACTATACTGCATTCGATGGGAATACGAAAGTTCGTAGCAGAAACAGGTGGCTATTCAAGAACTTCTTCAATCTATAATTATACTAGCTAAGGTAGCGTACCCTTTTCCTGTTTTCAATTTCAAGCCTTTGCGATCAGCTATCACATCCCACTAATAGTCTGGGCACGAGACTATGTCAAGGGGGAGGCCATGTCCTGCACTCTGGAAACCCCCTGGAAACCCCCCTCCGTCTGCCCCTCACTGAGTCCGACTCAAACTTACTTCTTTGGCGCGGGAGCTTCAGCCATTCGGATTACTTCAATACCTGACATGCGCAGACAGATACGCCGAACCGGATTTTAGACCGCTGACACACTTTCTATGTGCACTCCGCCCCTTCCTATTCAACTTTAGCCAGACCAGGGTGTGGCTTGCGAGACCAGCATGGGATCTAGTCAACCTCAGCGCGGATTGGGACATTGCTTGCATAGTTTATTTCTGTCTGAATACTATCAGTATACGGTGTAGTCTTTGAAAGAAGTTAAAATTGTGACTCGGCGTGTGGATGTTTATTTAAGCCAAGTTTTGTACCTTTCAGTGGTGTTCACAGTTCAGCTGGATCTAACAAGTTCATGATCGTGTTCGGTTAGCTGGACTGAAGAGAGATGAGTCTTGAAACATTGGATGAGTTCAACACCTTTTATCTTTTGCCACACTTGATTGTTTATTACATATACATTGTGATAAAATATATACTGTTAATTTATGCCTGGTTACGCTTTATATCCAGTAAGTATAGCGGTAAAATGTTTAGCTATTTTTGTTGCTGCTGTTGCTGTCAGCGTTCTTGTAATTACTGCTTCATGCTACAGCAATGGATCATTAAGCTTCTTTTGGGGAGAGAAGCAAGCGTGGTGAAAAGGTTTAACACCTATAAGGATGATGAATATATTAATGGTATCCCAACTCTCTACATTCGTAACAAGCGACTAACCCCAGGAGAAATAAGTGTATTGGCACTGCTGATAATTACTTTCAGTCTTCTGATTCTGATTACTGCGTTTGATTTATTCTTCATCAATATCACGTATGTTTGCACAAACAATCCTGGAATCTACTGTTTTGTGACAGATCTAAACATCACAAATAAACGTATCACTGATTGCCAGCATTGGAACAACAAGAGTGAGGTTACCATAGTGTGTTTCCAGTGGGCATACAATTCCAAAGCAACTATTGCTGCAGTTGGTGGTTTAATCACCTTCTTTCAGTACACGGTACGAATCATTACAGAAATTTCGATTGCATTGAATGGGTTTCTTGCTAAGAACTGTTGTACAAAACATATCTTGAAGATACTTCGAAAGGCTTTTGCTCTCATTATAGCACTAGCTGAAATCTGTTTTGCTTTACTTTTGATTTATTTTTTCTTGAAGAGAACTCACGGTAAAGAAAATGTGATCATAGCATTTTTTCTTAGATATGGAAACCAACTGCTGTTACTTGGTGGCATACTTGGAACTTGTTTATTTCTACCACTTGAAGAGTACGCCAGTTCAGTTGAACAACAGTTTAATTTAATGGAACATCAAACGCATTATGGAAGCACTTTAATCAACCAACAGCAACCCAATTCAGGAGAATATTACGACGGTACGGTTAAACTTGTGAACAGTTAAAAATCGTGCTTTTTTAATGTTATAGTATTGGACTGCATACTGATTTATGTACTGTGTTTATGCAGTTATAGTGATGCTGGAGTCTCGAGTTGTGTTAATTGACTGTTTCTATTTGAGTTTTCGTTTTAGTAATTTACTTTTAACGTTTTCTACCACTTATGGGTCATTTCATACAGTTATCTTTACTTATAAATGTAAAGAGTTTTAGTTTTTCTTTTCCTTACTAAAAGGGAGCAACTTAGCTTTCAGTTTAGTGAACAGAGTTTTCTTCCACTGAAGAATATATGTAGGCCTTGGCAAATTATTCCAGAATAATTTGCGAATAATAGGTGCCACACTTTTTGCTAATAATAATACGAGAATAATGGACATTGATTGTTTAATATTTGAGAATAATAGGTAAAGATTGTCTACTATTGGTCTCTATAGAAGTTGAAGAACTTAGTGCACACTGCCCAGTGTACAAAGAGTTAACTTTAAAAAAAAAAAACCGAGTAGTTTTAGGGTTAAATTTAGACAACAACAATAGACCTTATGCAATTGACGTCATCACCTCACGAAACTAAACGTAAAATGGATAGTGGACGGAAATCTGGATATTATGCCACTATTTGAGTGACTGCGGTCTATGGAGGAGCATAAGTACAGCGAAGCACTTTGTGAGGTTTCTCACTAGTTTTCACCTTTTTTTAGTTATGCTTTGGGAATAATTGAGAATAATGGGCTGGTTTGAGAGAATAATAGGGTGAAATTTTGGGAATAAAAGAATAGAATAATGGGTGAATCATTGGGAATAATTTGCCAGGGCCTAAACATATGAGCTGGGCCTATTTATCATACCCTTTATATGGAGGGTTCTGGGAACTGATAAAACAACATATAGCACTGAGTGCTATATGTTGTTTTATCAGTTCCCAGAACCCTCCATATAAAGGGTATGATAAATAGGCCCAGCTCATATGTTTAGGTGTAATATTGCTCTATAGGAGTCTCCTATAGAGCAATATTACACCTAGTCGCACAGACGTGTACACTGTGGTGAGATTGCGCACTATTGTGTATCTTTTCCGATTATCATGCAACTTAGAGGTCAACTATATATACCCTGAACATGTTTACCATTCATTCATATATAGTTTATACTTGCATAGGGGAGGGGCCAACAGCAAGAAAAGGCTAAGTGCGCAAGTTGTGCACATCCAGAGAGATGCACAAAGTGCACAAGAAATTGTGACACTACGTGCATCTCCAAGTGTATAGTGTCCAAGGAAGTGCACAAGAAATGATGGTGGTGCGCAACTTGGAAAATTCTGGGAAACTGCCCTCTTTCTTACTGGCTTAGTCCCCCCTCCCCCTCCAATTCTGCTGCCGATGGAAGTCAGTTATATTTACTTGTTTTCAGCACAGTCTTGATTGATGCAAATTGAAGGAATGTGGTGTTTGTACAATAGTATGTGTGGGATGTTTGACAAATTTACTCAAGTATCAACTCCCACTGAATACCTGAGAATTGGCTTGGGAAGAACAGTCACATCTTTGTAGTAACTGTTACAGGGTACTTTCACCTGCAACACAACAATTCTGCTTTTTCTCAAAATTCAAGCAGGGATATGTAGGTGGATCCCTAGTTCAAGGCTCAAGGTTTTGCAGTGTGCATGTCCGAATGGCAAATACTTCTTTTCCTTCATCACAAACTTATGTTCTACTTAAAACTGTGACAGTTGCATTCTTTCTTGAAAACTTTCATTGAAAAACCCTTGTTTACTTTTGCAGCTCGGGAGAGGCAAAGTCAAGTACAGATTCCATACTACAGCACTTCAAATTCAAAGAGCTAGTCTTCACACTGTAGTACGTAATGGGTATTCTCCTGGGTTTACGTGAATGAGTTAGACACTGAGACCAAGGATCTATGCGATTTGGAGACCCCAGGGCCCCAAGGCTGCTTGTAGCATCCCGAGCACAAACTGAAGAACAAACAGGTAATGCCTGCATGAGTGCTGAGTCACTTGGGTGTACTGATTGTTCATGTGTCTATCTTTTCTCTAGACACTCATCATAATCAATGTGTCAACTAACATCTTCTGTGTCGCATTCATGCCACAACACAAATCACCAAGGTCATGCACTATTGCTGTTACACAATAGGAGGGAGAGAGTATGAGGGGATAGCTAATTCGTCTATATAATTCGTCAGCCACCATCATAATTAGGGTGGCACACAAACACTTGGAATGTTCCCATGTCAGTAATGTTGTTTGAACTGTCAGCTGAAGAGGGAGACCATTCAGACCAATCTGGTGACTTGCATGACAGAAGAAGCAAGCAAGATTTGTTCATAAGGAGGACAACATCCTTCCAATATGTAGGTCGCCACAGAAAGCAACGTTAGTCTAAGAATGATAGGATGATCTAAGAATACTTCACTCTACACGGAGAACTGCAGATGCTTCTCCAGACTCTAGTAAGCCACTTATGCCTTCCTCCTCGCTTTTCAAGATTAGGAACACCACCAAACAACAACTCACTCAGTTGGCAGACAAACCCCATTATTTTCAGCCTATCCCGTTCCTATAACTTGTAACTATAAGTGAATCTTTCATGACCGTACTTCAGCTGTTGAAGGATCCCAAACAGTGCTATGGTAAGTATGGTTACCCTTGGAAGAAGGGGCATGAGGGGGAATACCCATTAGCGGCCTACAGGCAAACAGTGATGTGATGAAATGGGTCTCATTACTTTCATGCCGTTTCATGTCCCCTGTCACATAACCCACCGAAGCCGCATTACGTCACACCTACACCACTGCCACAAGCGGCATCGCACAAGGTGTTCGTCACTAAAGCAGAAAAATAAAAAGAAGGAATAAAACCCATTTCCTGTCCCTAAGCCCTAACCATTAGACCACATGCAACTTCGAACTACCATGCACACTCAAGGGCCATACTACACTACGCATGCGCAATGCACGCTCCACCCACACATATCCACACATATATATCACGTGAGGAATGACGTAAGTATTAACGACCGCATACGCGTATACAGAGGAGGTTGGACACGCTTACGGACGTGCACGGAACTCCGTGTCACGTATGGTTAGTAAACATTGCAAGATCAGCGTGGCGACAGCTCTCGAAGTGCGTTTTTGTACCTGTCCTGTCGCGGGAACTAAAACCTGTAGGAGCATCATACTCGGTTCGCGGATAGTTTAGATGGGACCCTACTGTTCCTGTGTATCTGTGGCGCTGGGGAGTCAAAACCTCGCAGCAAGAGCGAGTTAAACCCGGAGCGTGATTAACATGACCTTGAGGACGGTACTTTGAACAGTTGTAGCTCCATAACGCAACGGGCTATGAAGCTCGGACTTGCGTTGGATGAAAGTAGAAAGACGGCTGATTCCAGTGATGTGCATTTGTGGGGGTGACACCCCCATTGGTTTTGGAGCTACAGAGCTTTGAAAGTTGACAAGATTTGGGAAGTGTGAAAATAGGCTACAATTTAGGAGCTCATATCTTCCGGTCAGATCATGCTATTGTGACAGAACTTGCACCAAAATGAAGCCCTTTCCATGTACTTTCTGATGATCTCCACATTGTTGGTGACACCCCATACAGATTTGGAGTAATCCAGCTTTGAAGTTGACTATAATTGTGAAAGACGTAAATCTGGATAAAATTCAATCACCCATATCTCCTCAACAAAGAAGACAGTGGTGATGGGACTCACACCAAAATGATGCACATTCTATATACTTTCTGATGATATCCATATTGTTGGTGACATCCCATACAAATTTGGAGCTATACGGCTTTGAAATCAACTATGTTTGTGCAATATCAAAATATGTGGTAAATAGGAGCCCATATCTTCCCGTCAGATTATGCTATCGTGACAGAACTTGAAGCCCTTTCCATGTACTTTGTGATGATCTCCACACTGTTGGTGACACCCCATACAGATTTGGAATAATCCAGCTTTGAAGTTGACTATAATTGTGAAAGACGTAAAAATCTGGATAAAATTCAATCACCCGTATCTCCTCAACAAAGAATTCGAAGACAGTGGTGATGGGACTCACACCAAAATGATGCATATTCTGTGTACTTTCTGGTAATATCAACATTGTTGGTGACACCCCATGAAGGTTTAGAGCTTTGAGGTCAACCGTGATAGCACAATATCCGAATAGGGATAAAATTTAACCACCTGATGGTGTATATCTTCTGAAAAAGAGACAGAAGTGATGGGACTCACACCAGATGGCTAAGAAGTCAACTATGTTTGTGAAAACAACATCTTAACCATAGGCTATGGAGTGAGACTACCAATATCATTGAGGAACGTGCATGCATGATGCATGAGACTTAACCTAATCTACGAATTTCTATGTGCCAGAATGCATTTATGTGTAAACCTACTGCAATCAAACATGAAATGACCTAATTCATAGGCCTTCCCTGCCTCCAGCATATTACCACAGGCCTTCTCCATTTGGAAATGACTAAACGTTTGATGTAGAGAAGGCATGAGAATGAGAGGCTATTAATAGAGTGTCGCCATTGAAGTGGAATCATAAAGTATAATTATATCACTTTCACATTGTTGGCTATACTTGAGTAGATAATACTTTCATGCAAAACAAAGGTCCAAAAATAAATGGGACATCACCAATATGAGTAGGTATCACCGAAAGCACATAGAATGTGTGTCTTTTGTGTAAGTCCCATCACTGTCCTCAGAGATGTTTATTTTTATCAGCATGATTTCTGAGCAAGATGGCTTCAAATTTCTATATGTCACAGAAAATCTGAATATCATCAGAAGGTATACAGAATGTGCTTCATTTTGGTGAGAGTCCCATCACCACTGTCTTCTTTGCTGAGCAGACACAGGTGATTGAGTTTTACCCATATTTTGATATTGCACGAACATAATTGACTTCAAAGCCGTATAGCTCCAAATTTGTATGGGATGTCACCAACAATACGGATATCATCAGAATGTATATGGAATGTGCATCATTTTGGTGAGAGTCCCATCACCACTGTCTTCTTTGCTGAGCAGACACAGGTGATTGAGTTTTACCCATATTTTGATATTGCACGAACATATTTGACTTCAAAGCCGTATAGCTCCAAATTTGTATGGGATGTCACCAACAATACGGATATCATCAGAATGTATATGGAATGTGCATCATTTTGGTGTGAGTCCCATCACCACTGTCTTCGAATTCTTTGTTGAGGAGATACGGGTGATCCAGATTTACGTCTTTCACAATTATAGTCAACTTCAAAGCTGGATTACTCCAAATCTGTATGGGGTGTCACCAACAATGTGGAGATCATCAGAAAGTACATGGAAAGGGCTTCATTTTGGTGCAAGTTCTGTCACAATAGCATGATCTGACCGGAAGATATGAGCTCCTAAATTGTAGCCTATTTTCACACTTCCCAAATCTTGTCAACTTTCAAAGCTCTGTAGCTCCAAAACCAATGGGGGTGTCACCCCCACAAATGCACATCACTGGAATCAGCCGTCGTTCTACTTTCATCCAACGCAAGTCCGAGCTTCATAGCCCGTTGCGTTATGGAGCTACAACTGTTCAAAGTACCGTCCTCCAGGTCATGTTAATCACGCTCCGGGTTTAACTCGCTCTTGCTACGAGGTTTTGACTCCCCAGCGCCACAGATACACAGGAACAGTAGGGTCCCATCTCAACTATCCGCGAACCGAGTATGATGCTCCTACAGATTTTAGTTCCCGCGACAGGACAGGTACAAAAACGCACTTCGAGAGCCGTCGCCACGCTGATCTTGCAATGTTTACTAACCATACGTGACACGGAGTTCCGTGCACGTCCGTAAGCGTGTTCAACCTCCTCTGACGCGTATACGTCAGAGGAGGTCGGACATGGTTGAACTTTACTAATTTAAATGGCTGAGGTCACACTAATTGATTTTTCGTATCTCAACAGACTAGCTCTCTCGACTTTCACTGAGGTAGGCCCCAGTTTTCAAATCAGGATTCAAGGCTGGATCCAGTCATAGAAAACGCTAAAAAAACTTTCTACCTTGCAATATCCAAGATCAATTAGTGTGACCTCAGTTGTTTCAATTAGCAAAGGTCAACCATGTCCGACCTCCTCTGCGTATACGTACCGTACCGTGATAAAATATGGGTGTGGCTTCCTAATGCACAAAATTAAAAGGGGTGGGGCTGGGGGTGCCCGCGCCCAACGGTCATGTGCCACGATGGCGCTGTCAAAGCCTCGAGTGGCTGTCATAGGTGCGGGGGTGATTGGGCTCTCAATCGCAACACGTCTAGCAGAAACCTATGGAAGACGGCTGGATGTGACCGTGATGGCCGACAAATTCACTCCAAACACGACAAGCGATGGGGCAGGCGGTATATTTATACCTTACACTGTCGGGTTCTCCGAGGAGGGTGCGCGGAAACTACAAAGATGGGCCACCCAGACTTTCCATTACCTCACGAAGCTCTACGAGTCCGGGATACGCGACGAGATTGGTCTCTCGCTCGTGACGGGACATGACATTCACATAAAACCTGGAGAATACCCGTTACCATGGTGTAAAGACTTGCTCTTTGATTTTGAAGTCCTGAAGAACCAGAGTTTGGAATCTGCACTTGATCTTCCTCCAGTCCCAGCTGGAAAAGTGAAGCAGGATTTCCTCAGTGAAAGTTCACTCTATTCGAGAACAAAGAACGCAACTATTTTCAAGTTCAAAACTTTTGTGTTGGAAGGAAAGACGTATTTGCCATGGTTAATGAAAAAGTTTCAGGCATTGGGCGGACTCATCATCAAGCACAAGGTCGATAGTTTGGGAGAGCTTGAAAACTATGACATCATCATAAATTGCACAGGGCTTGCGGCCAGAGAACTAGTTGGTGATACGTCAGTTTATCCAATCCGAGGCCAGAGTGTAGCAGTAAATATTCCTTCCTTGGGAAAATTCTGTTGTTGTGTAGATGACGACCTCCTTTACATCATCTCTCACAAAGACTATTTAATTTTGGGTGGAACTGCTGAAGCGAATAATTGGTCAACGACCCCTGATCCAAAAACAAGGGAGGAAATCCTACGTAAATGTTCTGATATGTTGCCAACACTACGAGGGGCTGAGGTAGTGGGTGAATGGGCATGCTTGAGACCAGCAAGGGAGGAAGTTCGTTTGGAGCTTGAAAACCCAGGGACTTCCCCCTCCGTGATTCATTGCTATGGACATGGGGGTCAAGGGATTGTTGTACATTGGGGATGTGTGCAAGACGTGATGCAACTAGTGGAGAAATGTTTGAAAACGAAAGGAAATGCTGCGAGACCATTGAATGCAAAGCTATGAAGACACTCACATACTGCCAATGCTAAATTAGTTTCACGAAATTAGTGACAATCATAATTTACTACTGAGCACTGTCATTGTCTTTTATTTTCTATACAAGTATATATTTATTTTACCCTAGCTCATGTAGCTATACATGACATGACTGTGAGAGTCACTTCCAGCTGTTCAAGACTTCACAAGCTGTCAAGAGCCACATGCATAGGTGACTTTGTATAACATCTAGGCCTATCTTTATGGGAGACGTGGTTCGTTGATTGTTCATGCATAGCTGGCTGCTTAGTGTTCAAGACCTTGGGTAGGGTCAAACTATGGCCTTGTTCCTAAGCATTGTGATCATGCATGCAGTATTGATTGGTTGCAGTACTTCACACACAAGAGCGGTATACAAGTCATGTACGCTCAACTCAGAAGGTGGTCACACGTAACATGAAGAAACGTACAAATATGATATGTAGAGTAGGGGTCACATGAAATGTCCATCAAGAGTTTGATGTTTTACATTGTGTTTCACTACGATTGTGAAACTTGTGCTGAAATACTCTTGTATGTACAATACGTGTGTGATACGACTAACTACACTATTATTACAAACATTTGTGCTATAGCTTCAATCTGCAAAACTCGAGAGCAAAGAGAAAGAACGAGAACACTTCAATGTCAGTAATGTTGTTTGAAGTGTCACTGATCAAGAGGGAGACCATTCAGTCCAATCAGGTGACAGAGGAAGCAAGCAAGATTTGTTCATAAGGCTTCCAATATGTAGGTCACCACAGAATTAAAGCAACATTAGTCTAAGAATACTTCATTATACACAGAGTGCTCTGAGAACTGTGAAATGCTTCTCCGGACTCTATTAAGCCACCGCCTTCCCCTTTGCTCTACAATCATTTCCAAGAATATGTAACCTTACAGGAACACACAACAAACAAGAACTCGCCAACTTGGCAGACAAATTGCCAATCCTGTTCCCATATCGGTTCTATAATAATACTTGGTCTTTAATTGCTGACCATACCTCAGTTGTTGAACGATCCCTAATAGGGATGAGGCTATTATGCTCAAAAATTCACCCTTTATGCTATGCTAGTCCGATTATGCTCTTGGTGTGTCCCTATTATGCTCATGCAGCAAGTTAATCGAATTTAGTTAAAACTGCGCCCCCAAGGCACACCTCTAACAGCTTCATATCCATGCGCGCGCAGCGGAAGCACCTTACGCGCTGAATGTTGCCTACTGATTATACTCGCTCCGCAGAGCTACCGATTATTCCGGAAACTATGCCCGCATATTAGCCGCATCCCTAATCCCTAACAGTGATACTGGAAGGGGAAAGATCATTTCATGTCATTTGCATGCTGTTCAGGCAAACACCGATGGGTGTGACCATAACTTCCTGACGCGGCAAAAAGGGGTGGGGCTGGGGTGCCATGCATGATAGTTTCGTACCCAGACCCCCCTTCAAAGGGGGGTCTGGGTTCGAGACTAATGCCATGATGGCGCTGACCAAGCCTCGAGTAGCTATCATCGGTGCGGGGGTGATTGGGCTGTCAATCGCAACACATCTAGCAGAAACCTATGGAAGAGCGCTGGACGTGACCGTGATGGCCGACAAATTCACTCCAAACACGACAAGCGATGGGGCAGGCGGTATATTTATACCTTACACTGTCGGGTTCTCAGAGGAGGGTGCGCGGAAACTACAAAGATGGGCCACCGAGACTTTCCATTACCTCACGAAGCTCTACGAGTCCGGGATACGCGACGAGATTGGTCTCTCGCTCGTGACGGGATATGACATTCGCATAAAACCTGGAGAATACCCGTTACCATGGTGTAAAGACTTGCTCTTTGATTTTGAAGTCCTGAAGAACCAGAGTTTGGAATCTGCACTTGATCTTCCTCCAGTCCCAGCTGGAAAAGTGAAGCAGGATTTCCTCAGTGAAAGTTCACTCTATTCGAGAACAAAAAACGCAACTATTTTCAAGTTCAAAACTTTTGTGTTGGAGGGAAAGAAGTATTTGCCATGGTTAATGAAAAAGTTTCAGGCTGTGGGCGGTCTCATTATCAAGCACAAGGTAGATAGGTTGGGAGAACTTGAAAACTATGACATCATCATAAATTGCACAGGGCTTGCGGCCAGAGAACTAGTTGGTGATATGTCTGTTTATCCAATCAGAGGCCAGATTGTAGCAGTGAATATTCCTTCCTTGGGAAAATTTTATGGTAGTGAAGATGATAACCTGGTTCACGTCATCCCTCACAAAGACTATTGCATTTTGGGTGGAACTGCTGAAGCAAATAATTGGTCAATGACCCCTGATCCCAAAACAAGGGAGAAAATTCTATGTAAATTTTCCGATATGTTTCCAACACTACGAGGGGCTGAGGTAGTGGATGAATGGGCATGCTTGAGACCAGCCAGGGAGGAAGTTCGTTTGGAGCTTGAAAACTCAGGGACTTCCCCCTCCGTGATTCATTGCTATGGACACGGGGGTCAAGGGATTGTTGTACATTGGGGATGTGTGCAAGATGTGATGCAACTGGTGGAGAAATGTTTGGAAACGAAAGGAACTGGTGTAAAACTGATAGGTGCAAAGCTATGAAGATAATAAATTGGTGACAATCATTATTGGGCACTTCAATTGTCTATTGCACAGTTGAATTATCATTTTCTACAAGAATTATAAAACATTAAAAAAGAAAAAAATTAAGGTATGGTAGGGATGGGATGCTGAAAACTATAGAAAAAAGATGATATAAAGTGAAGGTAAATATACAAAGCCTCATCTATATATTCCTACATCCTTTTCACACTAATCAATCAAAGAATTAAACTGTACCCATTTGAACTTATAGAACACATTCATGGTTGAGTTTTTCTGGCTTTTGCCAAAGCTATATTATGTGTCCATGCCATGTCTGTGATATTTACCCTAGCTCACGTATAGCTGTATATCATGACTGCGAGAGTCACTTCCAATTCCTGTACGTATAAGACTTCATTGTCACAAGCCGCATGGCTGCAGCTGCTTAGTGTTCAAGACCTTGGGTAGGGTCAAACTAGGACCTTGTTCCTAGGCATTGTGATCATGCATGCAGTATTGATTGGTTGCAGTACTTCACACACAAGAGCGGTATAAGTCATATACGCTCAACTCAGAAGGACCATGAAATGTACAATATGGTATTTAGAGTAGGGGTGATGCGACTAACTACACTATTATTACAAAATTTGTGCTAGCTTCTGCAATACTTGAGAGCAAAGAGGAAGAACAAGTCCACTGCACCCTACAGACGCTTTACTAGAAAGCCCTATTCTAGCTGGAGACAGCTGCCTTGAAGAGAAGTTAGATCCACTGACCTCATGCCTGGTTTGTAAGAACCAATCAGTGCATACATTCTCTTGCTTGCGGTTAGTAATTAGCAGCAAATGCACAAAAACAAAATTAATTGCCCAATACTTTTTCCTGCCAAAAATACGGGCACCCCAATGCAGCTGATGAGGCCTGGCATTGGCTGAAACGCATCTTGCGCAGTGGGTGACTTTATGTAAACATCTAGGCCTTTCTTTAGGGAGATGTGGTTCGTTGATTGTTCATGTACACTGGCAAAATGACTTGAAAACAATATAATGTGATCACTGTGATTGGGTAAGGTCAATGAATGTGTACAAAATAAGTGATTGGATGTATGATTAAGATTGAAGGGTAAGAGGCTTTTGAATCAAGTATAAAACAATGCCAAACAGCAACTCAAGAACAATTAGTTTCACAGAGAGGGGACAGCTAGGCCTTCATTGCTTCCATTCTCTCGTCATACTCGGCCATCCGTTGCTTGTGCAGTTTTTCTGCTTTATCAGCATATGACTGAGAGACGATGAAACAAAACATAGTAGTCAAATTCCAAAAATAACTCCTCATTCTCTAATTTTGTTCCATGAACTGCATAACCCAGGCCTTCCCACCGTCCAGTTTTTGGTTGCTTGCAGTATGCAAAAATGGAGGGAGATGGCCTGGTACCATTTATCACATACATGTAAGTAACGTCAATGTTAGTCTATCAAGCCAGCCCATCTCTCACCCTCCAGAAAATTGAGAGGGTCTAGCAGACGTTATTAGTTCACAGCTTGTTTGTGTCTGCAGCCCTAAAACTGCACCAGTGCTACTGTCTCAAAATGGAACAGTAGGATCTGATTGGTCAGCATCTCATGCATACTAATAACATCTGCTAGACCCTCTCTCACTTTTCTAGAGGGTGAGAGATGGTCTGGCTTGATAGACTACGTCAACAATGTCTACCTAGGTAGACAGAGGGGGAGGGGTACTTGAACGAAAGAGTACATTTGAGGCCTTTTCTTGCAGTGTCAATCCGTGTGTTGGAGTTTCAGATGTTTGCAAAGCGAAAAAGTTGCCACTTGTTGTACAGGACGAAGAACCCATGCACGAAATGCACTCTTTCATTTGAGCGCCCCACCCCGTGTAGACATTGACGTCACTCACGATACACAAGCCTTAAGTTCTCTTAACTTTGCATTGTGCATACATACATTGCAAACATGCCGGGCAGTATATGTGGCAGTCCTGTGTAGAAATTGAAGATTATTCCGTCACCTATTTTGATTGCATCGTTGTGTTTGAAGCGCCGTACCGCTGAACTTCTGTTAAGGGCAGGGCTCATACGTGCTTCGTAGATACATGAATATCTAATGAATCTACGAAGCGCGTATGAGCCCCGCCCTTAACAGAAGTTCAGCAATATGGTGCTTTGAATGCAGCGATGCGATTGAAATACGTGACGGAATAATCTTCGATTTCTACACGGGACTGTCACATATACTCCTTATGCTGCCTATGTAACACTAACACACCACACAACTTGCTCACACTCGCCCCACAATCCACTGCATTTGCCTAGCACAGTAGATGTCCCTAGCACTTAAACCAGTTTCAAACTGTGTAAACTGGTTTGACCAAACCCACATCATAATGTGGTTTACGGCACATTAGGGACTTTACACAGCTGCCCTCAATCAATTTGAAACTGATTTGGAAAACAGGCAAGAAACCATCACCCATTGCAAAATATGTGGCTGAGAATTGGTATCCCTTATCTTTTGTTATATACGATGATGAACTAATTTGATTGGTTGAAGATCATGTGACTATATGTATTCTTGTACCTTCTTTTCCAACTGTGAGAGTGATTTCCACGTTTCAGTAGCTTCCTTCATGGCACCCTGCATACCACAGTGACACACAATACTAATTTGTATAATTGTTAGGCCCCAATTTTAGTTTCTCATCAGCCGCCCGCATGGATTTTCTGCGATAGAACCGCACAGCATCCAAAAGAACCCTTCTACAATGGCGTATGATGAGCGCTGATCCTCCTGACATCATGTTTGTTGAGTTCTCCCGTGAGAAATATCTGCCGGCTATGGATAAAGGTAATACCCACCCGCCCACATTATGTGCACCTGATAAGAAACTAAAAAACAACGGATTGGGGCCTTATATAGACCTGGGTGGTGTACTGGGTCAAGAGCGCATAAGAAAGAGTGGCTTGAGTAAGAGCGACAATGGCTTATGTCTACACACGTGTATGCGCAGTATGTGTTACTAAATTCCAACCGGTTTTAAAATTTATGGATTTACACGCTCTTACTCCAACCACCCGTTCTTATGTGCTCTTGACTGGGTATATACTAATTTATATATCATGCCATCTGTATTGTTTATGAGTGCAACGCACGGTTGGCGGAGTTTTTGCGCGCTGGACAAATACTGTATTTCTTTGATCAGACGCTGCAGCTACTATTCTTTTTCAGTGCCCGTTTTTATTCAGCTACTTTTCAAGGGCGGCATTTGTTTCTTTGGAAAGTCCACAAGCATCAACGACGGCTGGATAAGGTATGTAAGAGCAATACAGCAACGCAACTGTTAGACGCTGTCAGTAGTATGCCTCTCAGTCCTGCTGTCGGCCGTGGAAACAAGTCACACAACATGAGCAGCCCTAGTGCTAGTCTGGTGACCATCGTCAGAAAATATTCACATACGTGTGCCACTTATACTAGCCATGGCTAGTATTCGAGAGCAGCGTTTATTTCACTCAGAGCTTCCAACTGCGCAGCTACTATTTGAGGGCGGTGTCTATTCGAAGAAATATGGTACTGCATTGTCAGCATGTGTGATCACCTATATGTGGACCTCTTATGTAACCAGCTACTTGTTCAGGCTTGATGCAGCATCTCCCTAGTAGCATTGTCGGTTTCAGAGCTGCCAGGTTAACCACATGTGTGGTAAGCTTACGGGTATTAAATCGAGAAAAATCTAGCCTCTCCCCCTAACCGTCGAGCTTGGACTGGTCTGTCATCCTTACTGTTGGGTGCTCTGCCCCAGTGCCCCATTGTCCCGCGAGACGATATAGTAGTAAGCAATAAGCACAACTGACCAGAATTTTACCCGGGCAATGTCCGGGCTTGCCCGGGTCTGGAACTGCCACTGCCTAGTAGTATGAACAGGCTGTTACATGTACTTACCTGGGCCTCATCCAATGAATGTATGTTTCCTTTCAGAGTGTCGGAAAGATATACGTTAAATGCTGAGAGCTTTCTCGGCTGTTTGTATTTGTGGATAGGAAGGGAAGGAAGGGGAAAGGAGAGGAGGGGGAGAGGAAAGGAGGGGGAGAGGAGAGGGGGAGAGGAGAGGGGGGAGGAGAGGAGGAGGAGAGGAGGGGGGAGAGGAGGGGGGAGAGGAGAGGAAGGCAGAGGAGAGGAGGGGGGAGGAGAGGAGAAGAGGAGGGGGGAGGAAAGGAGGGGAGAGAGGAGAGGAGGGGGAGAGGAGAGAGTGGTTACTTGGAATCAGTCTGGAGAACAAGGTATTTCTTTATCAATTGTCATTTGCTACGTAGAAGCCTATCAAAACAGGCTCCAATGTATGCCCACGAAATTAACTACTACGCTTTGTGCTTCCCAGCAATGCAAAGATTCAGAAAGACATTGTACTAAGCTAACACCTTACCTTTAGCAACCCTTGTTTCCGAAGCCGAAACTTTTTGAGGTACTTTGTTCTCTGACTACGATACTTGGTCAGTTGCTTCAAATACTCCTTCTTGTTGTCTCCCATTCTGTTCAGGAAGTCCTCCACCTCCTTCTTGTGGGCCACCTGAAGCTCTTTGTACTGCTCAGAATATGACTACACGGAGGAAAAATACCGTAGATCGGGAAATTTTCACGTTAAAAATAATCTGAGTGAATCTTTTGTGTGGTGTTAAATTTTTGCGGTTTTGTTCAATCCGTGAAATTTTTTGTAACAGTTGACGGTTACAATAGGGACGAGCACCTGGAGTGTTCATAGCATTTAGTCTACTACCAGGTATTGGGAGAGCCAGGTATTGCTAGCTGTAGTCGTTGATCGGACATTTTACCTCAGGTGGTGTGGACTTCCGCACATGCTTATTCATTGATCATCGCTGCGTAAGTTTTTTTTCGCGTGTTAAATTTTCGCGGTTGGTCTCAACCGCAAAATTATTTTAACAGTGAATTTTCCTGATCTACGGTACAGATTATTTTTATAAACTGCATGAAGCTGCAAGGCTTCCCCATTGACTCCCATCATACATTGGCGTGAGTTAGACATATGATAATAAAAAGCCGTATTTTTTACTATAAGTCACATGAGAATCTGTATCAGTACAACAAGTCACGTGAAAATCTGTATCACGTGAAAACATTTCTTATGCGCTTTTGATGTTCGAAGTTACTGTAAACACTTGCACATGTACAGATGTGTTTACAGTAATAACAACAAAGGACCGATCAGGTGGGATATACTAGGACTACGCATGCGCATGATGCCTCGCGCCGCTCCAAGCGCCATGCGCGGATGGGGCGCGCGGCGCAGGTGTCAGGCGTCGCTCGTCTAGTGGGAGTTCAAAGAACAGTACAAAACAACGGTAACGTGAAGAGTGAGCCTAAATACCTGGCTTGTGAACAATCTCCAATACGTGCTTTCTACTTTTGAACTCTTTCTTGTTCTTCTGTCGCTCTCTTGGCTTTCTACGGTGGGCTGACTTCTTTGCTTTTTTTTTTCTCAGAGTCGGCAGCCGTCGTTTGTGCACTTCGCTCCGCAAATACGTACGTTGCGAAGGGCCAGTCGCGCTGTCCTCCCCGTCGTTCGTCGGCAAGAAACGTCGTCCCAACTTCGTCGTGTAATGCACGTATCCGATATCCTGCCTGCGCGTGAGCGCAAATTGACATTCCAAGCGTTGACCTCAAATTGACATTCCTAAGCGATACCGCAAATTGACATTCCTAAGCGTGACCGACACGTACGTACGTACGTACGTACGTACGCACGCACGTACATTGCGAGAATAGATCCCTCATTCAGAGCCTCGCGCTAATGCGCTCGGCAATAATAGTTATAGCACAGGTGGCCAGGGATTTTATGGCTGTAGTAAACAAACCTCGTCCTCAGGCTATGCCCTCAGACTCAGTCTGTTTACTGCCATAAATCCCTGGCACTGTGCTACAACTATAACTAAATACATGGAAACAACATATTCTGTGATCTGAATCACCTCCTTTCCTTCTTTGTCGAGGCTCTTCCACATTTTGGCCAGCAACTTCAAGTTAAGACGTCCGTCTTCCAACCGGTCTATTTGATCATGGTTATCCTTAAGAAAAATTGTGAAGGGACTCCTGTGGTGTGTGTATGTTGTGGCGTATGGATTAGTCTCATCCCCAGACCCCACCCTCACATGAGGAGAAATGGCCTGGTGAACAAGTCAAATTTCTTGGGCTAGCATGTGCTTTGGCGACTAGTGTAACCTAGCAACATTTTGTGCCACACTCGCTCACAAAATGTTTGAATACCGTAAAGCGGTAAGTTTTCGAGGGTCTAAATTTTTTGCAAATAGCGGTTTTTGAATACTTGTTCAAATAATTTCGTGAATTTGCTCTCTAAACACACGCATGCTGTACTATCGGCATAGCATACAAGCCTACTTCTATCTAACACAGCTGTCACACCATCACACTGTCATCTGCTCCTCGAGCTCGCAGCTGTCAGCAAAGCAATGCCTATATCTCTTTGGAGAGAGTTCCTTGCGGATTTGGCAGTTTAGTTGTCCATCAGTCAGAACGTGAAATCGGTAGTTCACAAGTCAAAAATTTTTGATTGAAATAATTTTGTGAATGGTTAAAAATTCACGAAAGTTGTGAAATTAAAGACCCGCAAAAAATTTAGCACTATACGGTACCTGAGTTGAGAGGTAAAAATTTTTACTGCTGTAAAGGGAGTGCTATGTAATAATTAACAATCTCGCAATCTCATTGGTCCTTACTACATTATGGAAATAGGGCCAAGAAATTCGACTTCATTCTCACCAGACCGTTTCTTGTCAGGAGGTGCACACAGGCTGGACATGAGACTACATGTACAGATGTGAGTATCTACAAGTATTGTATTCTAACCTGAGTAGTTGTGTAAACATGCAGGGCTATAAAAAAGTCTGATTCAGCATAGGACTAATTAGTCTCGTTCCCAGACCCTCAGTACGGTGCATGCACAGCATGCTAACCCAGCTCTCTCGTGTGTACCGTACCGAGGGTCTGGGAACGAGACATTATCAGTCACATACAATAGAAAAAACCTTAGACCATATTTTAATTCAATAAAAATAAACTTTGTCATGTAAAAAATTTTCTGAACAATGGAATGCTGTTGATAGGTCAGCGTAAATATCAATTTATTTCCATAATATTGCTATGTGGCAAATTTGTTAATAGATCACTTCCCAGGAAATAATTGGGGCGAAATTGCATTGCACACATGTGTGTGTGTATGTTTGCTGTGTATATATGTTTGCTTGCGGCCACTTACCATAATTTTAATTAAGCACATTCGAATGTCACGAAGACTGAACATGCTTGATCCGTACACTTTAAATTAGATCAGTCGAGAGTGACAGTGAAGGGCTACTTCTAGAGTGCAGCGTTGGCATGAAAGAAGCCCGGAATGAAGATGACTGAAGTTGAAGCACGCATGGCAACTTATGTCTGGTTTATAGTAAACTACAGACCATGACAGACAAACGTTGTGGCAGACTACTCACAGATGGTGTGCACGGTGGCTGAGGTCGCTTCAGGTCATGCACAAACTACGCTCGTAAACGGCAGAGATTCAGCTCATGCTATACACTCAGAGCATCTTGCCTCACGCTGGAAACAAAGGAATTTAGATGTTATGAGGTGAAAATAGAGGAAAGTGAAAAGGCCGGCAGTCACCGGGAGTCGAACCCAGGACACCTCTGGCTTGGGCATAGTTTGTGTACCATGACAAATCAGAACAATGTGCTGCTCACTCAGGCTCGCCTCACGGTGATGAAACATCTTCCTAGTGCACTGGGCACTGGTGGGAAGTTGTGGGAAGTTTGTTTACTGCATACTATTATTGTTAGTGACACCTAGCAATTGGTACAAAATTAGGTGATAATTACAAACAGCTCACTGTAGCAGAGGAGGTGCGACATTATCAAGTGCACTACGCATTAATGAACATTCCAAGGACTAAAAACCATCGATACAACAATCGGAAATGCTGTGCAGCAAAGATCAAGATGGGTTTAGGGGGGTTTTCGTGATGCTGAAAGTGTCTCGCCAGTCAGAAGTAACATTGCATGCCTTTGTGACCTCCAAACGGCATTCATGTGGCTGTTGAGAGCTAGATGAACGGCGGTGATCGATCTCGACCTAATAGACAGCTTCAGTATGGTTGAAAATACCCCCCAACCCGAGTGAACCCAGCACGCTAGAAGCTTCTGATGCCCAGAAATCGTCCTTGAAGCAATGGAATGCAGGAGGTTAGCAATTAACTTGACAATCAGGATCACGTGTTGATGTATATGACATCACTAGTGTCGGACCTCCTCTGGTAGTAAACTAGAACATGACAACCACAAACTGCTAGCTAGCAGGCCTTCAATCCCCCCATGGTTTACATGTGAACAAGAGTACATGGCACCCACAAACTTGCAAGCTGGCCATTTGTATGACATATTTTTGGCCTCATTTCTCAGGCACATTTGAAAATCAGAAGAGGCCATGGGTGGTTTGCACTGAAAACGTGCTTGAAGCTCATGTGAAATTATGTTAACATGCAACAATGATGGTCTCTACGAATACTGGTGTATTGCTCTAGACATGGCTGCAGTTTTTCTAGCCTCTTGACCAGGCCTTATGACTCCAGCGTTTATCGCTTGAATGGCACTATCGACACAGGACAATCAGAAACAAAAGACATAACATTTGCCCAAACCCGTAGGCAGCCAGATTTCCCTTGTATAAACAGGCCCTGGTTTTTGAATGGGCTGGAAACGAGGCTAGACAAAATTTCTGCAATTTTGGTGCAAGGGTTAGTCTGCGTACAAGACTAATGGTTGCTATGGTTTTAGTCCGTGGCTATGGTTTAGTAGTCTCATGCCAACAGCCCAAAGAGAAAAGGCCCTTGGTGACACAAGCCTGGGCTTGCTTCAAAATTTGAGTGACCAATGAAATCAGGGAATGGCATTCATTGGAATATGTAGCAGCTACTTCAATGGAAAGTGATGAGTTCATCTCTCGTAGCTAGCATGAAATCTCATACACCCTCCACCGAAATATCAGTTGAAATCTTGAAATCCTAAACACGTTAGATTTTTTGTCACATATACTATGAAATGGCAAAGCCGTGAGTAGTATACGCAAAAAAAAAGTAGCCATATATCATCTCTGTCCTTGTTAACTGACCAATGAACTCCTAGACCCTCTATGATCTCAATAAATGAGGGAAGAAAATCTGTTACCATGGTGATGGCTACTAAAAACTTGCCCATAAAACTAGCAATGTCCATATACTCACTTGAAACCTGAAAACTGGTCTGAATCTTGTTCACACTCTGCTGAAGTATTCAAAATCTCGTACATGCAATTGTGAACTGTTCCCTGTTGGGGACCCTTGGAGATTAACACTGTTCTGGTGTCTTTACAGAGCAAATCAGAAAAAAAGTCTGCCGTCAACCGTTGACTTTCATCGCTGGTTGACCTGCACACAAGATTTACCGCGTACCCTGGTTTCTTTGGCGGGAAAGGTCCCTCAAAGGAAGGTCGCCGTATCCTCACTGCGAGCAATGGCGCACCCACAGAGAGATACCTGGCTGCGATTTGGGCAGTCAACAGCTGGAAAACCGGCACACAGCGCCTTGCAAAGATATCTGCAATTGCCATATTGATATTGCAATTAAGCCGCCGAGAGAAAGTTGAAGTTGTTTCGTTAAATTAGAACTTTCGGTCAACTGACTTTAACAAAGATGGTTTCCAGAAGAGGAGGTGTGTCTTGGTTTGTAGCTCTGGCGTTGATGTTGAGCTTGCCGCTGGAGGGTGAGTAGTGCGCTGAAGTTCTGAACGGTTGCTAATTGCGTAGCTACCAATAGAGATAGTCAAAGGCATGTATTTTGCACTTCTAAGCGCCTTTTAATAATTCAGTTGACAAGGGGGTGGGAGGATGTAAACATACTTTTGGTCTACTGTGAAATGCTCCTTCCTTCTGTCCTTTTTATAGCCATATCTCCCTTAGTCTCGTGTGGCCAGACCCAATCCGGGTCCGGGTCTGGCCACATGAGACTGTATCTCCCTGGCCAGAAAACAAGGCATGATTAAGACACCCACTTTTTAGGAAGCATTTGGCTAATACCAGGCCTCATCAGCCTGTGCTAGAGTGACCAGGAGATGGGGACTGCTATCTCATACAAGAAAAGCACTCAATTAGCATGACAAAGAGCAGTCACCCCTAAAAGGCGCACTGCTTACAAGGGTGTGGTCACATATATGCTGCCTGTTGAAATGTTTGAGCACTGTAGATTGTGCTTGATTGTTTGATTGTACTCTACTGAAGCTTGATTTACAGTTGTTCAAAGGTCAAATTGGCAGCCATGCCTTCTTATTTTTTGTAGCTTGGAGGTCACCTTGATCCCTTGATTAGCTCTTCCTGAGCCCAAGGGTGCAGCCCTAGGGCAAGGGTTGTTTATCGCCATACATGTAAATCCCTGTCTACCATGGTTTATCTGTTATATTCTCCACTGTGATTGGTCCTTGTTGTTATTAGTAAACACACATGGTAGTTTTCACTGTAAACAAAGTATGTTATTAGTAAACATGTAAAGTAGTTTACACTGTAAACAAGGTAGTTTACATTGTCCGGCTGTTGTGGCTCAGTGGCAGAGCACTGGCGACTGAAGCCAGAGGTGTCCTGGGTTCGACTCCCGGTGATTTCCTCTATTTTTGCTTCATAACATCTAAGTTCTTTATTTCCAGCATGAGGCAAGATGCTAGTAAACAAGGTAGCTTATAGGAAACATCATTTTATGGCTTCCGATGGTATATGAAACGGAATCTACAACTTCCTGTCCATATTATATGAAACATGGAACCACCTGTTACCACAGAAACAAGGACGAAGTGGAGAATATGTGACTATCCTACTTTTGTGACTGGACTCACAATTTGTGATCGCTCAAATTTTGCTGTGACCCTAGCCTCGTACCCAGGCCCCGCCCAGCTTTCCATCACTTGCAGTACAAGCGACAGAAAGCTGGGCGGGGCCTGGGTACGAGACTACTGTGACCACACATTTATTTTCTGCTCATGAATTTGTGACTTGGGCTAATAAGTAGTATACGGAGGACTATACGGTAAGCCACTCCCATTTTTTAGTATAACGGTGTCACCAAGTCCAGTCGCAAACTTGGGTACAGTGTTTATGAGAGTGACTACCCCCTAGGTGGGCTGGAGCTTATTTATCTATCTTCATTCTGTCTTTTTCTTCCTTCTTTCTTCTCAATTGCTTTCTCTCTTCTCTCTCTTTTCTCTTTTCACCCTTCTCTTCTTCCCCTCTTTCCTCCTTCTCTCTTTCCTCCTTCTCTCTTTCCTCCTTCTCTCTTTCCTCCTTCCCTCCTTCTTCCCCTCTTTCCCTTCTTCCTTCCTCCCTCCTTCTCTCTTTCCCTCCTCCCTCCTTTCCTCCTCTCCTTCCCTCCTTCCCTCCTTTCCTTCTCTTCTTCCCTCCTCTCCTTCTCTCTTCTTCCTCCTTTCCTCCTCTCTTTCTCTCTTCTTCCTCCCTCCTTTCCTCCTCCCTCCTTCTCTCCTTTCCTCCTTTCCTCCTTCTCTGTCCTCTTGCCCATGCAGCTTACAATGAAAAGCTTGCTAGAGTGAAAGTCGCCAACTTCATCACTCCTCCATTAAACGCAAACGCTATCAATCAGGGCAACATAGATGTGATGATATCCAATATGCAGAATACGACAGACTCTCACAATTTCACAAACATTGATACCGGCCATCAATCAGACCTCTTCAACGTATCTGTGTCTGAATCAAATGGACTACGTATGTATTCCATATACCTTATACCAAGAGCGCATAAGAACAGGCGGCTAGAGGAAGAGCGTGTAACTCCGTAAAATTAGAAACCGGTCGGAATTATTGAACTGTACTAAAAATAGTAACACCCCCTATGTAGCTAGGCCTAAGCCACGCATGCTGCGTTGACATAAGCCATTGTTGCTAAGCACATGACCAGGTGTTCTATTTTTAGTATGGTTCAATAATTTTGACCAGACTACAGGCTTCTATTGGAGTTACACGCTCTTACTCTAGCTGCCCATTCTTATGCGCTCTTGCTTGTACGTATATGTATATGCAATACTCTAGCAATATTGCTAAAATCTAGACCGCAAAGGTCAACGTTATATACCAGTAATCAAGGGCTGCCTGATGTAGGTATAACTTCAAACAGAGCTTTTCATGAAGAGATTTTCAGTGGCTTCTCAGTTGGCTCCTGCATGAACAAAGAGGAAGGTTATCTGTTACCAACTTGAGCTCGGAAAATAACTTGCCAACGTTTCGACTGAATGCTCCATTTGTCATCAGGGTGAAAGTGAAGAAGTGCGAACAAACAAGCATTGCCCTTCACCCACTTAGTCACGGATAACATAACCTTCAAGTATTGACTATCTATGTGAAATACTTAAAATACACTCATTGAAAATTTACAGTATATGGCCACAAACAAGCAAACAAACAAACACACACGCATGTGAAATGCAGTCTCCCGAGTGTGGTGCTCGCTCCGGCTCGCCAAAATTACATAATAAATCTTTTAATTTGCATCATGGGGTGCAATTAGCCTCACAAATGCTATAGATGGTTTCCAAATGTCAATTAAGCGTCCTACTTCCGGAGGGCAAACGCGCGATCAAGAGGCAGCTGTACAGCGGACCTTTCACCTTGAGAGAAACAGCTTCTTTTATCTTTCGGTACTAATGATAAGGACTCGATGTAGCGCTGTATTTTGCACACAGCTGCACTAAACCCAGACACCGACTTTTGCCCTCCGGAAGTGAAGCCACGCCCCATGAAAACCATCTATAGTATACTATTTTATCCCCCCACAGAGAACTACTGGTCCATTTTAGTAACCTGTGTGATGAAGGAGTGGAAAATGGAAGGTAAAAATTAATGCTCATTTTCCCAATGTGTACTAGTCTTGCCCCCAGACCAAATTTTTCATGCGCACCCTGCACGGCCTTGTTGAAAAATAGGGTCAGTACACCGTTACTGGTAAAACTGGGACGTAATTGTACGAGTGTATCAGCTTAAGCTTGTTGTAGCACCAATCAGATTGCTCAGGAAAGTAAATTATCCTTAACGTCATCACAGATAGCCAGCTTGCAAAATTTAAAGCACCGCTACTGCTAACTGATAACGTAATTAACACCTACAATTACTGGCCGCCGTATGTCAACTGGCCCCAGTTTTCCTAGTGAAAGTGTCCAGACCCTATTTTTCAGAGAGTTCGCAGGGCACACAAAAGATTTGGTCTGGGGATGAGACTAGATGTGCAATCATTAGATTTATGTTTGTGTATGTGTGGCAGTTTAGAATATAGAAATTGTCTCTTGCATTTACAAAGCACATACATGTATGAGCCTTGTCTTTGATGGAATCGCAGCGATACAGTGTTTTGAATGCGGTAATGTGAGCGAAATAGGTGATGGAATGATAGTTAGATTCTATCTAGAATGCTACATGTAGGTGATTTCTGAACGTCAATTAAGCGTCCTACTTTGGAGGGCAAGTGTGTGATCAAGAGGCAGCTGTCAGCGGGCCTTTCACCTTGAGAGAAGCAGCTTCTTTTATCTTTTAGTGGTAAGGACTCGATGTAGCGCTTACTAGCCTGTATTTACACACAGCTGCACTTAAAAGCACACCACAACTCTTGCCCTCCGGAACTGAAGCTACGCCCCAAGAAAACCATATATATGTTCTCTTCACTGTTGTAGTCTTGTTCAGGGCGCCACCCAGCTTTCCGTTGATTGCAGTACGGAAAGTGAAAGTGATGGAAAGCTGGGCGGGGCCTGGGAACAAGCCTGCTGTTCTTGTCTGTTCTATATAGCTGTACGTGTGAGGAATTCTGTATTGGACAACACACCTGTCATCATTCTTTTCAATAGAGTTTTTATTTCTGAATGCCTCTGCTCGTGACGACATGAGGTACACCATTTATTTCTACAACATCTGCTCAAATGACACAAGGCCACAGATGTGGATTAGTGAAGGCCAAGATCAGTACGTTGCTAAATGTACCGTATTACGATGTATGTATTGCAATGTATGTATTGCAATGTATGTATTGCAATGTGCAATGTATGTATTGCAAGTAGGTATACGTGTGTACGGTATAGTTTAAATGATTATGTCTGCATGCTCTGTTTTTCCATTTCTTTACTCTCCTTTTCCTTCCCGTTATCCTCCCTCCCTCCCTCCCTCTCTTCCCTCTCCTCCTCTCCCTCCCTCCCTCCCTCCCTCTCTCCCTCCCTCCCTCCCTCCCTCCCTCCCTCCCTCCCTCCCTCCCTCCCTCCCTCCCTCCCTCCCTCCCTCCCTCCCTCCCTCCCTCCCTCCCTCCCTCCCTCCCTCCCTCCACAGTGATCACTCTGCCACTGGAATTGACAAAGCCATACTTCGTTTGGATAATCTAATGTTCAGTGTTCTCAATTACAGCCAAACATCTGATAACTGCTATAAGGTATGTACATGTAGCACTGCAGATATAATTATAACAGAGACTTCCAAGAAGTGTGACTCTAAATTCATTCACTTCCAGTCTACATGCAGGCCACGTTCGAGCCTGTGAAGTTTTTTTTTTTGCCGATATTCTACACTTTGTATCTACCGTGTGACCTGAGCTTTTGGCTTCTAACTCGAATATGTTGTAGTGCTGAATGTACTGTGAAGATCGTGTTCTAGCTCCACTTTGGCCCTAGTTGTGCAGTAAATCAAAGACGGCTCAGAATTGTACTTTTGTCTTGTGAGCGGGCGTATGCAATCTCTACCGCCGTATGCGGCACCCAGCAGTAGCCTTGTACCCAGGCATGGTATCGACTGTTTGCGTCATTCCCAGAAAAACCGGGGAATCCATTTACGTTCAATAAAATCAATACGTATACATCCGATACACGGCCAACTTTCAAGCGTTGTATTTCGCAGTAGCAAACTTGGGTCAAGATTAAAGTTATTACACATCGTGTTGTGAGAGCTGCCAAGTATAAGTTCATAGAGTCGCTGTACCTGCTGGGTGTAGCCTCGTACCCAGGCCGCGTGGGAGGAGAGAAACAGCCTGGTATCGACTGCTTGCGCATACACAGCCATTTCCGCTATATTTCCGCAGAATTGTAATGCGCGCGTACATGTAGCTTGTCCACATGGAATAATATACGGACAAGATGTTTGAAAGTAGTATGCATACAAAGCTAAAAAGAGAGCTACAACAAAACAACGCTCACTCAGGCCGATAAATTTAGCAATTCAACTGGCAAATGGCTACGTGCATCTTTCAATGATACAGAAATATAGTTGCACTACAGATTGTGTTTTCTGGAATGTGATTGGCAGAAGGAAATTTCTCTCCAGAAAGTAATCAATGATAATAAAGCCTGAGGGATCCGCCGAATGTCACCAGACCCTCTCCTCTCGTGGGTGGGGTCTGGGCATGAGAGTATAGCCACGGTTGTCATGCAATGATTTGATTGTCAAAAATATTTCTTGACAGTGTCTGGACCGTCCTGTTAGTCTGCTCAGACCGGGAGAGACTGTGATTCTTACTATGGATACGACATTTCCACTGACTGTTTATGTGAATGACACAAACGGTACTGTCTGCAGGTGCGTAAGACATTCGTCCTCTCTCCCTCCTCCCTCTTTCCTACTCCCCAACATACCTTAATTCTTTTCTCCGATTCTCTTCTCCTCCTCCTCTCTTGTCCACTTTCCCTCTCCCTCCCACTTCTTTCTTGTTCCCTCTCCCCCTTTCCTCCTCTCTTCTCTTCTCCCCCTTCCCCTCTCCCCCCACTTTTTCCTCCTTGTCTCTCCTCTGTTTCTTTCCTTCTTCCTTTGGTCTTCTCTACTTGGGCCTGGGTAGGGTGACAAGTGGAGGAAGTGGGATCTAGTCAAAGTGCTTTACACATACACACACACACATGTACACACACACAGTACACACCAACGCTTTGAGGAACACAGTGTGTATCACATTATTCTAACAGAGGAAAACAACAACTGCACTGTGTATCCTATGAGCAACTCAGGAGATAACGCTTACCTGCGTAAGTTGATGTTATGCAGTGTTTAGTACCACCGTAGTCTTGTAAAAGAGTTCCCATAGGCAGAGCACCTACAAGTTCGCCAAAGTGAGAGATGGGTAGCCTCGTTCCTGGTCCTCCACCACAACTACATGTGTATTGTCGCTTGCAGTACGAATAATGCGTTCTTGGTACTGCAAGTGACGATAGCTGTGGTGGAGGACTAGGAACGAGGCTAAGAGTGCTCTTTCATTTGTCTCCGCATTTAATCACGAAAGAGCACTCGTGCAGTGACTCAATGCCCTCGAGTCAATCACCTTGCTGGAATTTGCACCAAAATTATTGCACGAATGATATTGACATTGTACAACAGAACCGCCAGCCTTTGAAGCTCGAGTCCTGATGGCACGCAACACTCTACATGCCACGATGAGTGTAGCCTCGTTCCCAGGCCTCCCCTTTTGTTTGTTCTTCGGTTTGTGTTCACAATAACATACAATGTATGAAAGCGGAAGAACAGCAAAAAAAAACAGGGAATGTCTGGGAACACCTATCACATGACGTGGACTTGAGGTGGACATAGGGGAGGGGCGGTGCCCAACTACAAATACATGCCCAATAAACCTGAGAGTGAGCTTCTTATCGGTCAAGTGGTGGAATGCTTGACGATGAAGTCTAATACGTTATTTTAATGTGGAGCTCTCCCTCTCGCCCTTTACGTATACGTCATATCCACCTGACGTCGTTCACATGATAGGTGTTTTCAGGCCTTAACCATCTTCCGTGCGCGTGTATTGTACTGAACGCAAAGTGAAGAACAAAAAAAAAACAGGGAATGCCTGGGAATGAGGCTACCATGAGTGTAGTGTTGCTATTGAGCATGGCCACATTACATTAGCCTCGTCCCCAGGCTCTCTCCTCAAAAACGGGCGGAGGAGAGGGCCTGGTAACATCCACAGGAAAAGTTGTCGACTTCCGGCGCCTTGCTCTGGCAGTACCAATCAGATGGGCATATGGAAAAGCAGGAAATGGAAATGAAACAGAAACTGGAAATGGAAACTGGAAACAGAAATGGAAACAAATAAAAAAAAACGCACCAATCACTGGTGCAATGTTTTCTTCATTGCAGAACGAAACCACGTTTACACGTGACATTTTGTCCACTCAGCAAAAAATTGTCAACTCAAAAATGAACTTATAAGCGTAGACTACACCTCGAAGGTTGGTGAAAAACAGTTTCTGGATGTGCGGAAGGGGCGCAAGTCCAGAGAGTCAAAGATCGAAGTTCGCTGTAGTTGGTTTGCGGGACCGACTCGCTCACCATACTTTGCAGCTCCGAGTTTACATGTACAAAGTGCGTCACGGAACTCAACAGAGCTGCGGATGCCTCGAAGACGAGGAGCGAAATTGTAAATAGCTTGGGCTGCTACCAGGTATAGTACCGATATTGCATGGCAGCTTATTAAATCACATGACAATTATTACTAAAGTGGGAGCGTCCTACGTTGATCACATCATAGATTGTAAACCTCCGTAACGTAGTTTTACAATCTATGATCACATGAATGATGACGCGCCGGAAGTCGATAGCTTTTCTCGTGAATGTTACCAGGCTCTCTCCTCCCCCCCATTTTCGAGGGGAGAGCTTGGGGACGAGGCTAACATTACATGTGGTATTGATGCCAGTCTACACAAAGCCACCTTGTAGTAACTTTTGGTAAAGTATACAGCATTCTTCTTACCAAAGGTTACTACATGTACAAGCTTCTCACCTCAGATAAGCATAGAGCTTGAGCCTTCACATAAATTATGTGCTCCAAACTTGCTCCAGGGTGGGTGCTCATTAGACTAAACTTTGACCCTATACAAAGATAATCGGCCAAAAGTAGGCGGGTGTTCTTTTGCAAAACTATGGTGGTTTTACTAAATGGAGTGTTTTTCACACACACATATGCACACACACACACACACGCACACGCACGTGCGCACGCACACACACACACACACACACACACACACACACACACACACAATCACCCTCCACCCCTTCTCCCTCACAGCCATCCTGTATGCAGCTAGTGTTATTTTAGCAGTCACAGTTTTCATGGTCCTCTGTTATGTCGGCTACAAGTACGCAAGTCCACAACAGTACTCTAGGTTTATTACCCTGTGTGCGCATGTGCAAAGCAGTCCAGTGAAAAATTTGGAAATGTGTACAATTGCAAGGTTAAATAAGCTCTAGCTCTCATTGAAAGAACGCATTTTACGCACGTGTTCTTCGTTTTGAACCAGGAGCGGTACATTTTTCACTTTGCTGTAAGTTTATTACCCAGTGTGCACATGTGCAAACCAGAGTTAAGCAATTTAGTCTTGTCCATCTGTCTGGTGGAAAAAAAAATTGAAAATCTGTACAGTTACAAGGTTTAAACAATTGCTAATAACATATTGCTAACATCTCAGCTCTTTCTTTTTTAAAATTCAATGTTTGTTTGTCCATCATTTTAACAGAGTCAACAATTCAAATATTGCAGATCGTACTTATGCGGACCCTGGACACGTGTTTTTAGCAGCTAGTGTTTATTGGAGTACGTGATCTCTCATCTGTTTGACTGTCTAGAGCAGCCAAACCTCTATATATGTGTAACAGTGGTGTTATAATTGTAATTTGTAAGTGCAATTAATTACAAAATAAGTGATTGGTAAACCTCTTGACATTGACATTCAGATAGAAACAAATGAATGTGTTTATATACCTGGTGTAGCTCTTACTTAATTAACATCATTATTTTGTTCACCGGCCATTTAACGTACAGTTGAGAATTTGTAGAAATCGGCCCTGCGCAGACCTTTGAGACGTGTTTTAGCAGTGTTTACTGGAATGTATATACGTGTAGTCTCGTTCCCAGACCCTGGTATGTGTAGTGAGTCCTCTAAGAGTGAAACAACAGCATTGTCCAGTGATGTGCATCCAGCAAAGCGGAGCACATTTTGTCCACCTTGTATCACCAAGCACTTAACCACAAATGACAGGCCACTGCCTGTTGAAAGTGAGAACACTGACAATGCATTGTTTTTCGCTGTGAACTTCATCAGTGCCGTACAATTTGGAGTCAGCCATTTTTTAGCAGGTGTACCTTTGTTCACTTACCTTATTGCTGAACGGCTTAGCGTGAGGCACATATGTTCGT
Organism: Agelas oroides; assembly: GCA_949130485.1. Classification (NCBI taxonomy): domain Eukaryota; kingdom Metazoa; phylum Porifera; class Demospongiae; order Agelasida; family Agelasidae; genus Agelas; species Agelas oroides. The sequence continues at coordinate 13,517,502 of OX422185.1, forward strand.
GTAGGTGCGGCAGGCGCTAGTCTGAGGTTGTGCTTGTATGTCTGTCTGTAACAGGTTTATGATTGAAATATATGGGTTTACGCATAGTTTACATACCTTTCTGGCACGTGCCGCTCATGGTGCCATCATCATGATGGAGGACTCGGTGGATAGAAGACAACAACAGGATAGAGAACGAGTCCACTCGCATCCTCAAAACTCTCTACATCATCTCAACTGCACAACCATTTCGTCTGATCGACAACTTTCTACGTGCTCGGCGTGAGGCACATGATCCGCATGCGTATACATAGTAATACTATGATTACATAATCATTACTACATAATGGTTGGTTGGTTGATTTGAGGGTCAAGGCAAAAAGGAAGTTTGCATCAGCAAAATAGTGCACCATGGTGCTGACATTGTAACTCTTCAAGTGACAGTTGATGTGACAACACGTCCTCAATTGAACACAGGATATCCTTGCAGGACTATGTTAATGTATTTAGTAATTAAAATGACTGAGATAGTTGCTGATCAATATCGTTTCTTAGCAGACAAACTGTCTTTGCTTATAGGAGGAGTACAATCAAGATTTGAGGCTCGGAAAACAGTCAGAAATTACGACATGTGTGAACATACAGGCACGGAGAAAAGGGCTTTTATCGCTGATCAGTCCAGAAATTATGTGTGAAAACATGCAATCAAATTGAGGTCACAGAAAGGATGTATAGTGTTCACAGCAGAGTATACTGAAGAATAACACACCTCTTTATCCTTTCCCCTTCTCTCCTTTCCTTGAGAGAAGTAGGAGTTAGTCTCGTCCCCAGACCCCACCCTCTCACGAGGAGAAACGTTTTTTGCCGGGAGGCGTGTGCGGGCGGGGCACGAGACTAAGTAGGAGTAATCATACCGATGTCATTCAGAATTCACAGAGATGTTTATCATAGCTCACCTGGTAATAGTGTTACTATATAATGTTAATGTGTGGTGTGCACAGCAGATTTTCTAGCCTTGGTTCCAGGAGAAAACCAAGGAATGCTGCTACAGATTTTCTAGCCTTGGTTCCAGGAGAAAACCAAGGAACGCTGCTACAGATTTTCTAGCCTTGGTTCCAGGAGAAAACCAAGGAACGCTGCTACAGATTTTCTAGCCTTGGTTCCAGGGGAAAACCTAGGAACGCTGCTACAGATTTTTAGCCTTGGTTCCAGGGGAAAACCTAGGAACGCTGCTACAGATTTTCTAGCTTTGGTTCCAGGGGAACGCTGCTACAAATTTTCTAGCCTTGGTTCCAGGAGAAAACCAAGGAATGCTGCTACAGATTTTCTAGCCTTGGTTCCAGGAGAAAACCAAGGAATGGTGCTACAGATTTTCTGGCCTCAGTTCCAGGGGAAAACCAAGGAATTCTGCTACAGATTTTCTGGCCTCAGTTCCAGGGGAAAACCAAGGAACGCTGCTACAGATTTTCTGGCCTCGGTTCCAGGGGAAAACCAAGGAACGCTGCTACAGATTTTCTAGTCTCAGCATCAGGTGAGCGGCTCATGCTAAACTACAGCTTGGCTTCCTTAATGTACATGTAGCAAAGCCACATATTGTGAGTAGTACAAGTTTGCTGTAATCTGATTAGGCCAAGATTATCTACTATACCACATGTACATTGTGGTTTAGCATGAGAGTGCAGCACACCCGTTGCAGAGTTCAAATTAGCAAGAAGTGAGAAGGTGAGAAGGTGAGAGGGTGACAAGCAACTCTATCAAAAGACTCACCGAATTCAATCCTGAGAACTGGATCAAGTCTGGGATATTCAGCTGTCTATTGTATACAAGAAGGTAGAGAGTTCACTTTGTATGTAGATGATGAAGAATACTGAGAATTCTCATTGTAGCTGGAAGAGAAGGTCCGAGGGGGAAGGGTAGGGTAGGGGGTATCTATAGCTAGCATTTTAGACTTGTCACAAGAACATGCGACGGTAGGTGTGTGTAAACATTACTGCAGCTGTATCTTTCACTTACAGCATTGAAGAACAATGGCTCAGCAGCCTCAGCCCCAGTATGAATTTCGCTATCAGAGAGTTGAACTCCTCAAAACTGAGTCTCTTGGCATTGGGTCTTATGGTGCTGTCTGCAAGGCCATGTGTGATGACCTGCCCTGTGCTGCTAAAATCCTCCACCCTGCCCTCTTTCAGTTCACTGCCCCAGGAGCTACAAGTGTCATGCGAAAGTTTGAGCAAGAGTGTCGTCTTTTGAGTGCCATAAAACACCCACACATTGTCCAGTACCTGGGCACATACCATGATCCCGAGTCGAAACTGCCGGTGCTCCTAATGGAGTTAATGGATGAGAGTTTGACCCGATTCCTGGAACAATCCCCTGAATCGCTCCCCTACCACACTGAGGTGAATCTCTGCCATGATATAGTCCTGGCTCTTTCCTACCTCCACTCCAATGGCATCGTCCATCGAGACCTATCAAGCAACAATGTGTTGTTGATCGCAGGAAGCAGGGCCAAAGTGACAGACTTTGGAATGGTGAAGCTTTACGATGTGGACCATAGCACTGCCCACCTCACCCCCCTAACTCTGTGCCCAGGCACAGTGGTGTACATGTCCCCAGAAGCACTGCAAGATCGACCAGTCTACACTGACAAGCTGGACAGCTTTTCTCTCGGCGTTCTGTGTGTTCAGATCATGACCCGACAGTTTCCCGCCCCTGGGGATCGCTTCCAAGCTATGGTAATCAGCGACCCAAGGATACCATCAGGTAGAGTTCAGGTTGAAGTTCCCGAAATTGAACGTCGACAATCCCACATTGACCTGATTGACCCCACCCACCCCTTACTGCCAGTTGCTCTTGACTGCCTAAAGGACAGTGACAGAGAAAGGCCATCTTGTCATGAGCTTTGTGGTTGCATGTCCACACTGAAAGCATCCCCCAAGTACAGTAAGAGTGTGCAACAGTCTCAAGTGAATGCCAAACCAACACAAAGTACCAACAGAGAAAGTAGAGAGAGAGAAATACAACAATCACAGCTAATCCGAGACCTTCAACAACAGCTGCACACACTGAGTGACCAGCTGCAAGAGAAGGAACAAGAAAATCAGCAAAAACAGCAGCAGATTCTGGAACTTCAGACTCGTCTTACTGCTAAAGGTGAACAACTAAATCATGAGCTACAAGAGAAAGAAGCAGCCATGGCCACACGTCAGCAAGAGACTCAGCAGCTCAGACAACAGCTGCAATCTGCTAAGCAGAAGTTCCAGCAAAACCTTCTGGAAAGGGAGAGGGTGATCCGAGGTCAGTGGAGACAAATCCAAGAACAGCGACAGCAGCTGAGCCATAAAGATGGTCAGAGACGAGAGGAAGGGGAGGCATCAAGCATCAAGCTGAGGTGGAGGGATGGTGGGAGGGCACCATGTAGGATGAGTGGAACTAGGGCTGCAGTAGGTGGGAGTGTGGTGTACTTCCACCTAGGAGAGCATGAGCTATTTGCCTACAATTCTACTAACAACAAATGGTCTAAACTTCCCAGTTGTCCTAACCGTGGTTTCAGTCTAGCAGTGGTCAACCGTCTCCTCACTGCCATCGGTGGGAAGAAGCCAAACTATGGAGTAACCAGCTCACTCATAAGCCTCGAAAATAGGAAGTGGACAGAGCAATTCCCCCCCATGCCAACCAGGCGCTGGTTGACTTCTGCAGTGTGTAATGTTAGGTCTTTGATTGTGGCAGAAGGATTGGGAGAAGAAAATGAGTTCCTGAGTGTTGTAGAGGTGATGGACACAGAGAAACTAGAGTGGTCCATAGCCAGCAGCCTTCCACACCCACTCTGTGGTGAATTAGCAGCTATCTGTGGAGATCAAGCTTACATGCTGGGAGGTTTTGATCAGAATAGTAAAAAGTATTCCAAGTATTTATTCACCTGCTCACTGGCTGCCCTCTTTGAGTCTTACCAGCCACACTCCCTGGGAGCACGACTGAAGACTTTGTCATTAGCTAGCAGACCTAAAGTGTGGCACCAGCTAGCTGATACCCCAGTTACCTTATCCTCATGGGTAGCACTTCATGGAAAACTGTTGGCAGTGGGTGGTAAGGATTCAGATAGTAAACCTACAACTGCCATTCAGATGTACAACAAAACGTCCAACTCCTGGGAGGTCATCAGCCACATGGCAACTCCTCGACAGCGTTGTTTAGTAGCAGTCCTCCCTCCCAATAAACTCGTGGTAGTGGGTGGCAAAACATCTTGTGGCGCTGGGACCAGTACTGAGACTGACTCTGTAGAAATTATCACCATTGTTTGATAGGGTATTTTTTGTCATATTGTCCCACTACTGACTTTCTTATATGACTTTGTTATGAGAGTTGGTAGACTCTCTAGGTAGCGATGGCATTAAAACAATTTATATCTGACTACCGTAATCTCTCGAAAATAGGCCCACCCAGTTTTGTGCCAAAAACCAATGAGACAATACTTAAACTGTCTTTGAGTTATAGCTGTTGAACAAGAAAGAGAGTAATCTCTCAAAAATACGCCCATGAACTTAAGTGGCTCCACAAAGAGGGGGGTTGGCTTGAAAATAAGCCCACCGCCCTTTTTTGAATGAAGGGTGCTTTTCACTCGAAAGTACACCCACCTAATTAGACTGCAGTACATGCGTTTATATATACACCCACCTGTTTATGCCACAGTGCATGCAGTTATGCTAAGCAAGAAGCACCAAAGAAGCAGCACTGTGCAAGGGGAGGGACTAACAAATGAAGTCAGACGTTATTGCATAAGCAACTTGACAAAAGAGGCATTGCAGAATAATCACTGCATGCGTACATATCTTGGAGTAGACTAACTGCGTGTGAGGTGGCCATATTTTCAAAAGAAATATCACAACTCTCAAAAATTACACCAACCCCCCTCTTTGAGGAGCCACTTAAGTTCATGGGTGTATTTTTGAGAGATTACTCTCTTTCTTGTTCAACAGCTATAACTCAAAGACAGTTTAAGTATTGTCTCATTGGTTTTTGGCACAAAACTGATGCTTATTTCAGTGCGTAGGTTTACAAATGCACAGTGTCTTCATTACTTGAAGTGAACTCATCTGTGTGCATGTGTACATGATAATGGCTGAAGTGGTCCTGTCATGGTACATTGCAATCAATTTCTTACTATCAGGAGTCTCTGGATTGTCCCTATACCCAGACAGTGAAACCTCTGTCTGGGTACGAGACTACGAGTGAACTCATTCCAAATACATGCGTATACACGTGTAGACTACCTGGTGCTGTGTTCTTCTAGAGTACAGTTTTGAAAGTGTACAGAGCAAGTACGTACTCTCTACCAGTCACTACATGTGAATGATCAAATCTAAGTTGCATTTGGCAAAGAGGAAATATGTTATATGTAGTGCTCAGGATCATATAATCCAGACGCTTCTCAGCTGAGTGTACTGGAGTATAAACCACAGTATAATGTGTATGTAGCAAAGCCACATATTGTGAGTAGTACAAGTTTGCTGTAATCTGATTGGGCCAAGATTATGTGCTACACTACATGTACATTGTGGTTTAGCATGAGAGTGCAGGACACCTGTTGCAAAGAAGTTCAAATTAGCAAGAGGTGAGAAGGTGAGAGGTGAGAAACAACTTTTATCAAAGGACTCATTTGAAGTCAACCCTGAGAACTGGATCAAGTCTGGGATATTCAGCAGTGTGACAAAGAAGGTATAGGGAGTTCATCTTGTATGAAAGTCTCTTTAACTGAGAGTTCTCATTGTAACTGGAAGAGAGGGCAGGGGATATACATAGCTAGCATTTTCGACTTGTCACAAGAACTTGTAATGGTAGGTGTGTGTAAACATTACTGCAGTTGTATCTTTCAATTACAGCATTGAAGAACAATGGCTCAGCAGCCTCAGCCCCAGTATGAGTTTCGCTATCAGAGAGTTGAACTCCTCAAAACTGAGTCTCTTGGCATTGGGTCCTATGGTGCTGTCTGCAAGGCCATGTGTGATGACTTGCCCTGTGCTGCTAAAATCCTCCACCCTGCCCTCTTTCAGTTCACTGCCCCAGGAGCTACAAGTGTTATGCGAAATTTTGAGCAGGAGTGTCGTCTTTTGAGTGCCATAAAGCATCCACATATCGTCCAGTACCTGGGCACATACTATGATCCTAAGTCGAAACTGCCGGTGCTCCTAATGGAGTTAATGGATGAGAGTTTGACCCGATTCCTGGAACGATCCCCTGAATCGCTCCCCTACCACACTGAGGTGAATCTCTGCCATGATATAGTCCTGGCTCTTTCCTACCTCCACTCCAATGGCATCGTCCATCGAGACCTATCAAGCAACAACGTGTTGTTGATCGCAGGAAGCAGGGCCAAAGTGACAGACTTTGGAATGGTGAAGCTTTACGATGTGGACCATAGCACTGCCCACCTCACCCCCCTAACTCTGTGCCCAGGCACAGTGGTGTACATGTCCCCAGAAGCACTGCAAGATCGACCAGTCTACACTGACAAGCTGGACAGCTTTTCTCTCGGCGTTCTGTGTGTTCAAATCATGACCCGACAGTTTCCTGACCCTGGGGATCGCTTCCAAGCTATGGTGATTACCGACCCAAGGATACCATCTGGTAGAGTTCAGGTTGAAGTTCCCGAAATTGAGCGTCGACGATCCCACATTGACCTGATTGACCCAGCCCACCCTCTGCTACCAGTTGCTCTCGACTGCCTAAAGGACAGAGACAGAGAAAGGCCATCTTGTCATGAGCTTTGTGGTCGCATGTCCACACTGAAAGCATCTCCCAAGTACAATGAGAGTGTGCAGCAGTCTCAAGTGAACACCAAACCAACACAAAGTACCAACAGAGAAAGTAGAGAGAGAGAAATACAACAATCACAACAGATCCGAGTCCTTCAACAACAGTTCCACACTCTGAGTGACCAGTTACAGGGGAAGGAACAACAAAATCAGCGAAAACAGCAGTTGATTCTGAGACTACGGACTCTCCTCACTGCCAAAGATAAGCAACTAAATCATGAGTTACAACAGAAAGAAGCACATCAGCAAGAGACTCAGCAGCTCAGACAACAGCTGCAATCTGCTAAGCAGAAGTTCCAGCAAAACCTTCTGGAAAGGGAGAGTGTGATCCGAGGTCAGTGGAGACAAATCCAAGAACAGCGACGGCAGCTGAGCCATAAAGATGGTCAGAGACAAGAGGAAGGGGAGGCATCAAGCATCAAGCTGAGGTGGAGGGATGGTGGGAGGGCACCACATAGGATGAGTGGGAATAGGGCTGCAGTATGTGGGAGTGTGGCGTATTTCCACCTAGGAGAGCATGACCTATTTGCCTACAATTCTACTGATGACAAATGGTCTCAACTTCCCAGTTGTCCTAACTATGGTTTCAGTCTGGCAGTGGTCAACCGTCTCCTCACTGCCATCGGTGGGAAGACACCGAAACGTGAAGTCACCAACTCACTCATAAGCCTTGCAAAAAGGAATATGACAGAAAATGGGAAATGGACAGAGCAATTCCCCCCCATGCCAACGAAGCGCTGGTTGGCTTCTGCAGTGTGCAGTGGCAGGTCTCTGATTGTGGCAGAAGGATTGGGAGAAGAAAACGAGTTCCTGAGTGTTGTGGAGGTGATGGACACAGAGAACCTACAGTGGTCCACACCCAGTGGCCTCCCGCACCCACTCTGTGGCGAAATAGCAGCTATCTGTGGAGATCAAGCTTACATGCTGGGAGGTTTTGATCAGAATAGTAAAAAGTATTCCAAGTATTTATTCACCTGCTCACTGGCTGCCCTCCTTGAGTCTTGCCAGCCACACTCCCTGGGAGCGCGACTGAAGACTTTGTCATTAGCTAGCAGACCTAAAGTGTGGCACAAGGTAGCTGATACCCCTGTTACCTTATCCACATGGGTAGCACTTCATGGACAACTGCTGGCAGTGGGCGGGTGTGATTCAGATAGTAAACCTACAACTGCCATTCACATGTACAACAAAACGTCTAACTCCTGGGAGGTCATCAGCCACATGGCAACTCCTCGACAGCGTTGTTTAGTAGCAGTCCTCCCTCCCAATAAACTTGTGGTAGTGGGTGGAAAAACATATTGTGGCACTGGGACCAGTACTGAGACTGACTCTGTAGAAATTATCACCATTGTTTGATAGGGTATGTGCACATCATACGTCTAACTCACGCTAATGTATGGGAGTTGATGGGGAAGCCTTGCAGCAGCACGCAGTTTATAGAAAGTCGTATTTTTTTACTACAAGTCACGCGAGAATCCGTATCAGTACTACAAGTCACGCGAGAATCCATATCAGTACTACAAGTCACGCGAGAATCCGTATCAGATACGTACTACAAGTCACGTGTGCTCGTCTGAACGTGCAATGAGATCGATCAAAGGTTCATGTGATAAAATCATAGTACCAAGCTATGCCAGAAAAAATGTTACTCGTTTGTTACTCATGCGGCACACTCATATACAGACGTGATATTTTCCGGTATATTGTCCCACTACTGACTTTCTTATATGACTATGTTATGAGAGTTGGTAGACTCTCTAGGTAGGGATGACATTAATTAAAACATAATTTATATCTGACTATATCTCTCTTTCTTGTTCAACTCCAAAACAGTTTAAATATTGTCTCCTTGGTTTTTGGCACAAAACTGATTCTTATTTCAGCGTGTAGGTTTCATTACTTGAAATGAACTCATCTGTGTGCATGTGTACATGATAATGGCTGAAGTGGTCCTGTCATGGTACATTGCAATCAATTTCTTACTATCAGGAGTCTCTGGATTGTCCCTATACCCAGACAGTGAAACCTCTGTCTGGGTACGAGACTACGAGTGAACTCATTCCAAATACATGCGTATACACGTGTAGACTACCTGGTGCTGTGTTCTTCTAGAGTACAGTTTTGAAAGTGTACAGAGCAAGTACGTACTCTCTACCAGTCACTACATGTGAATGATCAAATCTAAGTTGCATTTGGCAAAGAGGAAATATGTTATATGTAGTGCTCAGGATCATATAATCCAGACGCTTCTCAGCTGAGTGTACTGGAGTATAAACCACAGTATAATGTGTATGTAGCAAAGCCACATATTGTGAGTAGTACAAGTTTGCTGTAATCTGATTGGGCCAAGATTATGTGCTACACTACATGTACATTGTGGTTTAGCATGAGAGTGCAGGACACCTGTTGCAAAGAAGTTCAAATTAGCAAGAGGTGAGAAGGTGAGAGGTGAGAAACAACTTTTATCAAAGGACTCATTCGAAGTCAATCCTGAGAACTGGAGCAAGTCTGGGATATTCAGCAGTGTGACAAAGAAGGTAGGGAGTATGAAAGTCTCTTTAACTGAGAGTTCTCATTGTAGCTGGAAGAGAAGGTTGAGGGGCAAGGGTAGGGTAGGGGGTATATATAGCTAGCATGCATTTTCGACTTGTCACAAGAACTTGTAATGGTAGGTGTGTGTAAACATTACTGCAGTTGTATCTTTCAATTACAGCATTGAAGAACAATGGCTCAGCAGCCTCAGCCCCGGTATGAGTTTCACTATCAAAGAGTTGAACTCCTCAAAACTGAGTCTCTTGGCATTGGGTCCTATGGTGCTGTCTGCAAGGCAATGTGTGATGACTTGCCCTGTGCTGCTAAAATCCTCCACCCTGCTCTCTTTCAGTTCACTGCCCCTGGAACTACAAGTGTTATGCGAAAGTTTGAGCAAGAGTGTCGTCTTTTGAGTGCCATAAAGCATCCGCACATCATCCAGTACCTGGGCATGTACCATGATCCTGAGTCAAGGCTGCCGGTGCTCCTAATGGAGTTAATGGATGAGAGTTTGACCCGATTCCTGGAACGATCCCATGAATCACTCCCCTTCCACATTGAGGTGGTTCTCTGCCATGACATAGCCCTGGCCCTCTCCTACCTCCACTCCAATGGCATTGTCCATCGAGACCTATCAAGTAACAATGTGTTGCTGATCGCAGGCAGCAGGGCCAAAGTGACAGACTTTGGAATGGTGAAGCTTTACGATGTGAACCACAGCACTGCCCACCTCACCCCCCTCACTCTGTGCCCAGGTACAAGAGTATACATGTCCCCAGAAGCGCTGAAAGATCGACCAGTCTACACTGACAAACTGGACAGCTTCTCTCTTGGCGTTCTGTGTATTCAGATCATGACCCGACAGTTTCCTGACCCTGGGGATCGCTTCCAAGCCATGGTGATCAGCGACCCTAGGATACCATCAGGTAGAGTTCAGGTCGAAGTTCCCGAAATTGAGCGTCGACAATCCCACATTGACCTGATTGACCCAGCCCATCCCCTGCTACCAGTTGCTCTCGACTGCCTAAAGGACAGTGACAGAGAAAGGCCATCTTGTCATGAGCTTTGTGGTCACATGTCCACACTGAAAGCATCTCTCAAGTACACTGAGAGTGTGCAGCAGTCTCAAGTGAACACCAAGCCAACACAAAGTGCCAACAGAGAAAGTAGAGACAGAGAAATACAACAATCACAACAGATCCGAGGCCTTCAACAACAGCTGCACACTCTGAGTGACCAGTTGCACGCATTCATAGCCGCACATCAGCAAGAGATTCAGCAACTCAGACAACAGCTGCAATCCAGTGAGCAGGTGGCTGCAGAGTTCCAGCAAAACCTTCTGGAGAGAGAGAAGATGATTCGAGAATTGCAGCAAAACCTTCTGGAGAGGGACAAGACCATTCGAGAACTGCAACAGCAGTTGTGGCAGAGAGATGGTCAGAGACAAGAGGAGGAGGAGGCTAGTGGTGCAGTAGTAAGTAGGGATAGGATCAAGCTGAGGTGGAGGGATAGTGGGAGGGCACCATGTAGGATGTATGGAAACGTGGTTGCAGTGGGTGGGAGTGTGGCGTATTTCCACCTAGGAGAGCATGACCTATTTGCCTACAATTCTACTAATAACAAATGGTCTGAACTTCCATATTGTCCTAACAGTAGTTTCAGTCTTGCAGTGGTCAATGGTCTCCTCACTGCCATTGGTGGGAAGAATTATGCGTCCCTCTATAAACCCACCAACTCACTCCTCAGCTTCACTGGTGAGAAATGGACAGAACGGTTTCCTCCCATGCCAACCAAGCGCTGGTTGACTTCTGCAGTGTGCAGTGGCAGGTCTCTGGTTGTCGCAGGAGGACAGGGAGAACACATTCTTTATTTAGAACGAGGAAAAGAAAACGAGAGTCTGAATGTTGTTGAAGTGATGAACACAAAGACCCTACAGTGGTCCAGAGCCAGCAGCCTCCCACACCCACTCTCTGAAGCATCAGCAACAATCTGTGGAGACCAGATTTACATGCTGGGAGGTTTTCATCAGAGTCGCAGATTCTCAAAGTCATTGTTCACCTGCTCACTGGCTTCCCTCCTTCAGTCTTACCAGCCACAGTCACTTGGAGCACAACTGAACACGTTGTCATTAGTTAATGGACCTCGGGTGTGGCACAAGCTAGCTGATACCCCAGTTTTCTTATCCACATGTGCCTCACTATATGGACAACTGCTGGCAGTGGGCGGGTGTGCTTTATTTGAAAATGAAACAACTGCCATTCACATGTACAACACAACAACCAACTCCTGGGAGATCATCAGCCACATGGCAACTCTTCGAAATCGATGTCTAGTAGCAGTCCTCCCACACAATGAACTCATGGTAGTAGGTGGCATTACACCTCGTGGTGGCAAAACTAACACTGTAGAAATTGCAACCATTGTTTGATAGTGTACACACATTTGTTCCTATGGAAACCTTGAGTGGTCAAGCTCCTCGAGTGGTCCTCAAGTGGTCCTCGAGTGGTCGCAATGAATGCCATTGCTGCCAGTAGGATAAACCCCTCCACAATAAAAGTGCATAAATGACACGCTCGAAATGTCTACGTTAGATTAGTCAAAGGCCTCTATGAGCCATATCAGGCATTACTGAGTGCTTCCATGAGCAATGGGACCGTTAACTTTGCTGGAGGGCATCGCTGAAGTACCAGACCGGCGAGTTGCTAAAACGGGCAAATCGTCTATCTTCTGACTTTCTTCTTCTTTCTTTCTTCTGTCAGTGTAACTGTCAGCCAGGCAAGCACGATAAATCACTGGGTATTGCACTCACTATTTATCGTGATCGTAGAACTCAAACTATTCTTCAGCGATTCCCAAGCACTCTGATGTTAATGCTTAGTGCTATACGCCATTTTGCTACAATAACATTATCAAGAGCGCATGATGACGTCATTTTTTATTGCGAAGGGAGGAGGAAGAGTGTGTAACTTTCTATTCTGGCCGTGGTGAAAGCAGAACCTCCCGCATGTACTATAAATAGTACATCCGGTGGAGTTGTAGCTAGTGTGCGGGTGAAGCGTGAGTAAAAGTAGCTGCAAAGCAATCGAGTTGGAGGCTTATCGGTTGGGTAAGGACCACGCGTTACCCAAAGAGAAGCTCAAGAGTTTGACTGAAAGGCTACGCGGCCCTTTTCAACTGTCAGGCGTGGATACATCGTAACACAAAGTTCCTCGCGTCAGGAAGGGCCGACAACCGTTCCTGTGTAGGTAAAACTTGCCAGGTAAGCTTGGAGTGTTCACATCTTGTTGACTACGAGGGTAGCACTGCATTGTGAGGTCGTAGATCGTGAAACTGCGGACTTGTGCGAAGGTGTGTTCTATTTTTAGTACACGCGGGAGATTCTGCCTGTTTCGAATTTTTGCCAGTTACACGCTCTTCCTCCTCCCTCTGCAATAAAAAATCACGTCATCATGCGCTCTTGCATTATTCATAGAAACTACGCCCCCCTGGAAGCTAAACTGAGCACGTGTTCAGAGAACTAGCTTACCGTGAAAGATGAACTTCGGGTGGCAACAGCCGAAGTCAGGTGTATAACGCAAAACATGGGAGATGTGCATGTTTCCAGGAGAAGTATTATAAGGTATGTATTGCTAGAGCTGCTGTAAATGAAAGTGTATATGTGTCGTAATGCGAGGACTCCCACACTAAGCACATGTAGTTTGCAAGTACAGCGGTTTCTACTTCCATTTAGACCATAGCTGAAGTCATTTTGTAATCTAGTCAGTTGCTAGTCATATAACCCACCTAGACACGAGGTATACTTGATGGTTAAAGCACTACCTGGTCGGCCTTGCCAGCTAGTGTTTTAACCATCAAGTACTTTGTATCTAGGTGGATTATAGAACACTAGCCACTGATATTCAATTTTTTTTTTCAACTTTCACATTTCAAATTTGCTTGTTATAGTCATTTACAACAAAAAATGCATATAGTACACATACAAGTTTACTTAGAGTTAATGGTAGCATTTTGGGTGGTGTCTTCTTAACATCCTCCTTTTGTGTTGTGCCCGAGTCTTCATATTCCTCCAATGCAGCAATTAGCAGCCTATTGGTAGTTTGGTCTCGAATTGCTCTATTGCAGCTAGTAGCACCGAGTCAGTGGTGGCTTCATTCAAAAACTTCCACACTAAAGGAGGTGGCCACAGAAACTGGCAGTTGCTCAGCCATGGCACAAGATGTAGGGATGGTGTGAAATTGTTGTGGTGTCATTCCCATCTAGTTTGGTTGGTTTTTGAGGGTTCCATCACTACATTTGCTTGTTTTCATTCAGAGAACTTTTTTGTGACTTTATACTCCAGCCTATGCTTGAAGTCGATTGATCTGAGTGTAAGCTAGCAACCCTAACTTTTAGTACCTCTGCTAACTTATATCACTTTTAGACGAAATGGGACATATTTACATTTTTGTAGACCAAATGGGATTAGACAAAATGGGTATAAACCCATTGACACACCCTGTTACAACTGTATACAGTCATACGTATTATATTGATGCCACTTTCTGAGATGTGCACATGTACATGAGTCAGTATAGTCCTTGCACAGCAGCAAATGTTGTTGTTTTTTGCCCATGTGTGCATGTGCAGAGTGGCAGTTGTTTTATCTTTCCTGATGATGATGATCACACTCTCATTAAAAAAAAAATGTGAAAACGTTGAATCTCCAAATAATAAAATTTTGAAAATTGGTTTTGTCTGTTAGTCACAAAAGCACTCAAACTGATAAAATCAACTAGCACACACAACAATCCCAGTCAGTGTAAATTTCTTACATCTTAGTCATCCTCCTCCTCATGATGTTCATGGTGCTGTTTGCAGTCCACTGCACCTGGGTTACCAGCAAATTAACGCATACTCCAGCCCCTCTGTTGTACCTTTATTATAAACATTTTCAACTCTTCCTATACTTATCATCCGTATTGTTCACCACGTTTAATGATTAAAATTTTGTGGAAACTGTGCTTTTGTGGAGCCTGGACACGTGTTTTTAGCGGCGTTTAAATTACTTGAATATACATGTACATGTTGACTTGTTCATTTGGCAGTCTGGGGCAGTTCAGCAGCTACATATTCCCCAAACATCAATCTGATATTTATGTAAAGCTTTGGGGAGAGAGAAAGAAAAATCCATGGGATCCAGCTGGGAATCAAACATGGGACCTTCCGATTGCTAGTCGGACACTCTTACCACTGAGCCACTCAGCTGGATGCTTGATGCCTCCCCTTCCTCTTGTCTCTGACCATATTTATGGCTCAGCCGCTGTTGCTGTTCTTGGATTTGTCTCCACTGACTTTGGATCACCCTCTCCCTTTCCAGAAGGTTTTGCTGGAACTTCTGCTTAGCGGTACAAAATAGGTACAAAAATATACACTAGCTAGCATATACAATTACGGATAATTGCAAATACGGTACAACGTAAACTTCCGCATTTTACTTATAACTCCGTACGCTACGGAAATAACGTCGTGACCGCCGCGCTATTCAAATTTCTGGCAATGTGTTGTCTGAACTGCTGAATCTCTTGCTGACATGTTTGCTTCTTTCTCGTGTTCTCCTCACTGCCATCAGTGGGAAGGCACCAAACCGTGAAGTCACCAACTCACTCATAAGCCTTGCATAAATAGGAATATGAGAGAAAATGGGAAATGGACAGAGGAATTCCCCCCCATGCCAACCAGGTGCTGGTTGACATCTGCAGTGTGTAATGTTAGGTCTTTGATTGTGGCAGAAGGACTGGGAGAAGAAAACGAGGTTCCTGAGTACTGTGGAGGTGATGGACACAGAGAAACTAGAGTGGTCCATAGCCAGTGGCCTCCCACACCCACTCTGTGGCAAAATGGCAGCTAACTGTGGAGATCAAGCTTACATGCTGGGAGGTTTTGTATTCCAAGTATTTATTCACCTGCTCACTGGCTGCCCTCCTCCAGTCTTGCCAGCCACACTCCCTGGGAGCACGACTGAAGACTTTGTCATTAGCTAGCAGACCTAAAGTGTGGCACCAGCTAGCTGATACCCCAGTTACCTTATCCACATGGGTAGCACTTCATGGACAACTGCTGGCAGTGGGTGGGTGTGATTCAAATGATAAAGAGACAACCAACTCCTGGGAGGTCATCAGCCACATAGCAACTCCTCTGACATTAACCAAAATTAGATAAGTCACACAACTTGTAGATAACAGTTATTGATAGACACCCAACTAATTACCTATGATGTCATAGCCTACCTATGACATCATGAGAAAAAGTCAGTCACATGTAGAAGAGAAAGAAGAGAGATCGATATCAACTAAAGAGAAGAATCTAGCAGCATCCATTCCCTTCCTCGTAAAAGTATACTTCTGGCATTGCTACTACTTTCATTTTTGTTGGTCTGCAAACAGTTCAAATACCTGTTTGATTCTCAGAGATTCAAGTTAAAGGTCAAACAGCTGTGACAGTCTACAGCTACTCACTTAGCTACCGTAAGACTGGTGACTCAAGCATGTGTAAGATCGCATGTAGTGAGCCTACATGTTCCAAGCCCACATGCAGCATGTCCCAACTACCAGACTAAGCTGGACTCCATGTACCTGTAGCCATCCACAGGTCGGGAGTTTAAAGGGGCTGAAACCTGTGTTTGTGCGATGATCAGACTGGGAACTCCCCTGATGACCAGCAAAGAAAACGATGCTCACTTAGGAACTAGTTCAGCTCTGTATAGTATATAACTCACAAACAAGCAACTCCAAACAAGAACTAGAGAAACATCAATTATCTTGTTTTCATTGACACATTCCCTGCCACCCTCCTTAACAGGAAGACTTTCCAAACACATACACACGCACGCACACACACACACACACACACACATGCACACATATACACACACACACACACACACACACACACACACACACACACACACACACACACACACACACACACACACACACACACACACACACACACACACACACACACACACACACACTACTACTACTCCACACGTGCACACATACTGTCTTTATGCCTACAGTGTTTATTTAACAGTCATGGTGGTTGGTTACATTGGCTACATCCTAGAAAGATTTTTTGCCGAGCGCCTTGTCCATGCAAGTTTGGCTGTCCAGGGCAGTCAAACCTCTACATGTGAATGATCAAATCTAAGTTGCATTTGGCAAAGAGGAAATATCATGGCGTACGGTAGTACGCCATATGTAGGGATGACCCAGAAAAAAAATGGCCGCCACATTAAAAGTGCACAAATAACACGCTCGAAATGTCTTCGTTAGATTAGTCAAAGGCCTGTATGAGCCATATCAGGCATTATCAAGTGTTTTCATGAGCAAAAAGACTGTTAAGTTTGCTGGAAAATATCGCTAAGCACCAGACCGGCAAGTCGCCAAAACGGACAAATCGTCTATCTTCTGACTTTCTTCTTCTTCCTCTCACCGCGATAGCACGATAACGGCTGGAGCTTTTACAACGATTCAAACGCAAAACAACAGGATAAATCACTAGGTATTGCACCTGCCACTTATCGGTCTAAAAGAAAGAACTCAAACTTGTCGGCGATTCTCAGGTATCTCACACTTACGCTAGCTGCTACACGCCATTTTGCTCGAATTAAATATTACTCATAATTACGTCACCAGGGTTCAACTGAGCACGTGGTTCGGTACTTCGTAGAGAAGGTGAGAAAGGAAGGGCAGCTTCCCGCGTATCCTCCCATACCCGCTATTGGGAAGACCCTGAGAAAGGAAGGGCAGCTTCCCGCGTATCCTCCCATAGTAGTTATTGGAGGAACCCTGGCAAAAAAAGGGCAGCTCGTATAGACGGTACTATGCCAGCTAGTGTTTTAACCATCAAGTACTTCATATGACTTAGAACACTAGCCACTGATATTCAATTTCAAGTTTTATTGTCAACTTTCACATTTCAAATTTGCTTGTTATAGTCATTTACATGCATATAGTACACATACAATGTTTACTGTGAGTTGATGGTAGCACTTTGGCTGGTGTCTTCTTAACATCCTCCTTTTGTGTTGTGCCTGAGTCTTCATATTCCTCCAACGAAGCAAGTGGCAGCCTATTGGTAGCTTGGTATACTCAAACTCTAGTAGCACCGAGTCAACAGTGCATGGCTTCATTCCAAACTTCTGCACTAGAGGTGGCCACAGAACTGGCGGTTGTTCAGCTCCACAGACCCCTATGCGTTCGTTTCAAACCCATTTAGACTATAGCTACTCACCATCAAACAGTTCTGTAATGGGGTCTTATGACTCAATACTCTGGTGACAGTCTATGGAGAGTTTTTCGGTGAACCCATTAGTAGTCCACGTGAAATGAGCACAGGATTTATAAGCTTGCATGCAAAGCCTTATTAAACTCATCTGCTTTTCACTTGGTTTTTATGAGGCTTTGCTTGGACTGTACTTCTAAACCCCCCGAAGTTTGATGTTTGGATTGACGATTTCACTTCAAAGCGTTTGAATTTATGACAATTCTTAGCTCTTTCTACTATCATACTGTACACATCATGCATCTTCCCCTCGGCCTACCCTCCCATGTCACTTCTCTCTTACCATTCCTAAACCAAAAAAAAAAACGAAGCAAACAAGTCACAAAAAAGTTTTCTCAGCGAAAACAAGCACATGTAGGGATGGAACCCTCAAAAACCAACCAAACAAGATAGGAACAACACCACAATACTTTTACACCATCCCTACATCTTGTGCCATTTTGCCAACCACATACACCACAAAACCCTTCAAATTTAAGTTTTTAGGGTTTGTGCTTTTAGTTTAGTTATAGTTAGTTTTTATTTAGAAAATACTTTTGGTTTAGTTTAGTTCTAGTTTCCCGGTTTTACAAAATTTTTAGTTAGTTATAGTTTCAACCACTGAAACTCTAAAACCCCTTACTAAAAGGTATTTAGTTACACTTATTGTTGAAAACAGGCTGTATTCTGTATTAGTACAGTTACGGTTTCTTCTTGTACGTCCTTGGATGTTTTAGTTACAGCCCCCAAGTTAGCAAGAAATTTAAGTTGCACTTTTGGTTAACTAAATTTTAAAAAGGCCATACTAAAATATATTTAGTTAAAATTATAGTTAACTAAAACAACACTGCACACCAGCTACACCCACAAACCAACAAACAACCTTTCTCCCTACAACTAGCTACCTACCCCACAAACCCTTCAAACATACCACCATGTCGTTAACTACGGACCGACCCAGTACTGCTCACACCACAGCCTTCACTTACAAGACAACCCTTACCTGCCATGCCCAGCAGCTACAAAAGCCCACAACATACGCAACCCACTCCAACATGCCACACAGACTCAGCACTGATCTTGCACCCCACAGCTTGTACATATTAAACTAGCTAACCATGCCTGCCACACTCAACCGTAACAAAGTTACAGCCACCCACAACACAACGCACTCTCCATACACAACAATGTGCACTACACACCCAGTACTGCTCGTTCCACAGGCTTCCATGCCCAAGACAACCCTTCTGTGCACACAAGTAACAAACACAATGCATAGTCGGCAAAATGGCACAAGATGTAGGGATGGTGTAAAAGTATTGTGGTGTTGTTCCTATCTTGTTTGGTTGGTTTTTGAGGGTTCCATCCCTACATGTGCTTGTTTTCGCTGAGAAAACTTTTTTGTGACTTTGTTATATGTAGTGCTCAGGATCATATAATCCAGACGCTTCTCAGCTGAGTGTACTGGAGTATAAACCACAGTATAATGTGCATGTAGCAAAGCCACATATTGTGAGTAGTACAAGTTTGCTGTAATCTGATTGGGCCAAGATTATGTGCTACACTACATGTACATTGTGGTTTAGCATGAGAGTGCAGTACACCTGTTGCAAACGAGTTCAAATTAGCAAGAGGTGAGAAGGTGAGAGGTGAAAGTAACTTTTATCAAAGGACTCATTTTAAGTCAATCCCGAGAACTGGATCAAGTCTGGGATATTCAGCAGTGTGACAAAGAAGGTATAGGGAGTTCATCTTGTATGAAAGTCTCTTTAACTGAGAGTTCTCATTGTAACTGGAAGAGAGGGCAGGGGATATACATAGCTAGCATTTTCGACTTGTCACAAGAACTTGTGATGGTAGGTGTGTGTAAACATTACTGCAGTTGTATCTTTCAATTACAGCATTGAAGAACAATGGCTCAGCAGGCTCAGCCCCAGTATGAGTTTCGCTATCAGAGAGTTGAACTCCTCAAAGCTGAGTCTCTTGGCATTGGGTCTTATGGTGCTGTCTGCAAGGCAATGTGTGATGACTTGCCCTGTGCTGCTAAAATCCTCCACCCTGCTCTCTTTCAGTTCACTGCCCCAGGAGCTACAAGTGTTATGCGAAATTTTGAGCAGGAGTGTCGTCTTTTGAGTGCCATAAAGCACCCACACATTGTCCAGTACTTGGGCACATACTATGATCCCGAGTCAAAACTGCCAGTGCTCCTAATGGAGTTAATGGATGAGAGTTTGACCCGATTCCTAGAGCGATCCCATGAATCACTCCCCTTCCACATTGAGGTGAATGTCTGCCACGACATAGCCCTGGCCCTCTCCTACCTCCACTCCAATGGCATCGTCCATCGAGACCTATCAAGCAACAATGTGTTGTTGATCGCAGGCAGCAGGGCCAAAGTGACAGACTTTGGAATGGTGAAGCTTTACGATGTGGACCATAGCACTGCCCACCTCACCCCCCTAACTCTGTGCCCAGGCACAGTAGTGTACATGTCCCCAGAAGCACTGCAAGATCGACCAGTCTACACTGACAAGCTGGACAGCTTCTCTCTCGGTGTTCTATGTGTTCAGATCATGACCCGACAGTTTCCTGACCCTGGGGATCGCTTCCAAGCTATGGTGATCAGCGACCCTAGGATACCATCAGGTAGAGTTCAGGTCGAAGTTCCCGAAATTGAGCGTCGACGATCCCACATTGACCTGATTGACCCAGCCCACCCTCTGCTACCAGTTGCTCTCGACTGCCTAAAGGACAGCGACAGAGAAAGGCCATCTTGTAATGAGCTTTGTGGTCACATGTCCACACTGAAAGCATCCCCCAAGTACACTGAGAGTGTGCAGCAGTCTCAAGTGAATACCAAACCAACACAAAGTGCCGACAGAGAAAGCAGAGAGAGAGAAATACAACAATCACAGCTGATCCGAGACCTTCAACAACAGCTGCACACACTGTATGAACAGTTACATGGGAAGGAACAACAAAATCAGCGAAAACAGCAGCTGATTCTGAGACTACGGACTTTCGTCATTGCCAAAGATAAGCAACTAAATCATGATTTACAACAGAAAGAAGCAGTCATAGCCGCACATCAGCAAGAGACTCAGTGGCTCAGACAACAGCTGCAATCCAGTGAGCAGGTGGCTGCAGAGTTCCAGCAAAAGCTTCTGGAGAGGGAGAAGATGATTCGAGAACTGCAGAGATATATCCAAGAACTGCAACAGCAGCTGTGGCAGAGAGATCAGAGACGAAAGGAGTGGAAGACTAGTTACGCAGCAGCAACCATCAAACTGAGGTGGATGGATGGTGGGAGGGCACCATGTGAGATGAGTATAAATAGGGCTGCAGTTGATGGGTGTGTGGCATATTTCAACTCAGGAGGTTATGAAGTGTTTGCCTACAATTCTACTAGTAAGAAATGGTCTGAACTTCCCAAATGTCCTAACCGTGGTTTCAGTCTAGCAGTGGTCAACAGTCTCCTCACTGCCATCGGTGGGAAGACATCAAACTATGAAGTCACCAACTCACTCCTCAGCTTCACTGGTGAGAAATGGACAGAACGGTTTCCTCCCATGCCCACAAAGCGCTGGTTGACTACTGCAGTGTGCAGTGGCAGGTCTCTGGTTGTCGCAGGAGGGTGGGGAGGAGAAGGAGACAAGAGACTGAGTGTTATTGAAGTGATGGACATAGAGTGGTCCACAGCCAGCAGCCTCCCGCACTCACTCTGTGGTGAATTAGCAGCTATCTGTGGAGACCAGGTTTACATGCTGGGAGGTTTTGATAAGAGTAAAAAATATTCTCAAATTCATTGTTCACCTGCTCACTGGCTGCCCTCCTCCAGTCTTGCCAGCCACAGTCCCTGGGAGCACAACTGAAGACTTTGTCATTAGCTAGCAGATCTAAAGTGTGGAACCAGCTAGCTGATACCCCAGTTACCTTATCCACATGGGTAACAGTACATGGACGACTGTTGGCAGTGGGCGGGTGTGATTCAAATGATAAAGAGACAACTGCCATTCTCATGTACAACATGACAACCAACTCCTGGGAGATCATCAGCCACATGGCAACTCCTCGACAGCGGTGTCTAGTGGCAGTCCTCCCACACAATGAACTGATGGTAGTGGGTGGCTGGACAGGTGATGACAAGACTGACACTGTAGAAATTGCCACCATTGTTTGATAGTGTGTATATGCATGCACAATTATTTGGTGTTCCTATGGAAACCACAGTTGGGTATGATGACCCATCCTTGGAATTCTTTTGAATTGATTTGATGCACTTCGTAACATTTTCGAGGTCCGGACGAAGCCGTTTATTGAAAAGTACCTCTTGCTTTTTAAGAAACAGTCTGTTTTCCGCTGAACTGCACATACCATAAGCCTCATACCCAGGCTCCTCCCCATGCAACATGGGGAGGAGCCTGGGTATGCTACACGTACCACACAATTTTTAACTTCTGTATACTTACGACAGCTGACGCTATCCCAAAAAGCTCTCCGTCCGGACCTGCGTTGTCCATTTTATAGCACTTTGGTCATCAAACCGCTTCGTATACATAGCTGCTGAACTCTGGAAAAATACACATCTAATCGCGGCTGTTTCCAACGAAAATTGTAATGCGCGTACGTAAATTTAGAATATACGATAAGTACGCGCACGCGAGCGATATCCCGTAACCTTAAGATATACATTTTATACTGGGAATGTAAATGCACAGTATAATTTATGCTCGTGCAGCAGCAGTCTTTATCATTACTACCTTGCGCGCACACTTGCAACTGTCAGTCAACAAGGAAAATCACTCAAAGACTCTTGGCTAAATTTTTTACATCTTATTGTTGAGTGTGTGTAGCTGTAGCTGGGGCCTTCCGATTAATAGTCGGATGCTCTTACCACTGCGAATGGATCCCTCTTTCTCTCTCTCCAAAGCTTTACATCCTTGCCTACAACAGATCTTAAGAGCAAATGTCATATGCATTTGCAATACACACACACACGCATGCACACACACACATACACACACACACAACACACACACACTCCACAGATGCATCATTGACAAAGGATATTCTCACTACTTCCATGTTAGAACGGTAGACAGAGTTACCGCCAGGGTACGTGGCCATCGACAACTGTCTCTAATTGTCTGTACGTTCTATTCACACTTTCTTCTTCTCTACATAATTTTAGCATTTGCTCCTTCTTAACCCATTATCTCCCCCTTCCCTCTCCACTCCTCTTTACCTCCTTTTCTCCTCTCACCTCCTCACCTTCCTCCCCCTCTTTTCCCATCTCCCCCTCCTCCCACTCCTTCCCTCCTCTCCCTCCTCTCCTTCCCTCCTCTCCCTCCTCTCCCATCTTCCCCTCCTCTCCCATCTTCCCCTCTCCCCCTCCTCCCCCTCCTCCCCCTCTTCTTCCTCCTCCTCCTGTCCTCCCCCTCCAAATCTCCACCCCTTTCCTCTCCTCCTCCCCCCTCTCCTCCCCCTTTTCCTTCCCCCTCTCCTCTCCCCACTCTCCCCCTTCTCCTCCTCCTCCAGGATCTTGGTTCTCCCAAGTATGTCACTTCCAAGTACGGCACTGCTGGCGAGCGTGAACCACTCATAAAGGACAACAGCACCATGAGCAGCAGCCTCAATGCAAACCTGGTGAGGACAAATTTGGGTAGTCTCGTCCCCAGACCCCACCCTCTCACGAGGAGAAATGGTCTGGTGAACCAAGTTGAATTTTTGGTCTAGCACACACTTTTGCGATAGTGTCACATAGCAACGTTCAAAGCATTTTACACCAAACCCGCTCAAAAATGGTACGGATACTCAAGTATAGATTAAATTTTTTTTACTGTTGTAAGGGAAATGCTACGTAATAATTACCGATCTCGCAATCTCATTGGTCTTACCACTTTTGGGAAAACTGTATTATCTGGATCCGTTGGGACCGAGCCCAATCCAATTATAGTATGAGCCCTGCTCTTAATGGAAGTTCAGCAAGACTGTGCTTTGAGCGTGGTGATGTGATCAAAAATGTGACAATCAATTTCTATCCAGGATTGCCACATCATATGCAAAGCTACCATATAGTGGGTTATTTCCGTGGGGTGCTAATTTCCGTTATTTTCGTGGTTAACCCAGGTGTCACGAAATTTTCCACCCACTAAATTTTCCACTCACACTGCAGCTCTGTCTACACGTGCTAACGTTCGGACTGGGTGACGTCTTTTTATAGCTCTTTTTCACTACTTATGCACCGTGTTGACAGTGCCCTTGATCCGTAGGGTCCCCTTTCTCAAGCTGTCCCACGTGTGTTGATGGAGGAAGTGAACAGAGAAGTGAACAAGGCAGAAACACGCCGAAAAAATGGGGCCAGTACCTCTTGTTCAGGTATGCGAGCACCAACGGAGTTCGTGCTTTGTAGACGTGGTAGGCTCCCACGCAAGACTCGACACTGAAGCGCTCCATCTTTCCTCTAGTCTCGCGTAGCCAGACTCTTTCCAGTGAGAGTTGGCCACGTGTTTCTTGTCGAAACCAAAATTCACATCACGTGTACCGAGTTCAAAGTTCACATTACGTTATCCACGAGCAAAGTATAATATCGTGCCACGAAATTTAAAACCATGAAATTTAATTCTGAGGGCCTCTTCCAGCTTTTCACAAAAATTTCCACCCACGAAAATAACCCGCTATACAGTATTTAATGTTGCATGCATTTTCCATTTTGCATTCGTTGCTATAGAGTACGTGAATTTACGTCATCGCATCGGAGCAACCGTTGCTATACCGCCATCTTGAGAGGCCAAACTGACGCTTTTTAATGGGACTTACATGTACGTACATGTACTAGCCAGTTGAACTCCCTGTGTAAATGCTGATCTTACAAGTAGCATTCCTTTCTTGTACAAATGTATTTATTAGCTCTCTGCATCATATAAAATTGAAGCTAAAATGCATGCTCCATACCTCAAAACAAGCTTGTAGAATAGGCCTTGCCCCTATTCTTTGCCCCTGAAGATGGCGGCGCATATACGGAAGTATGCGGAAATATGCAGAAATTGCCTCCCGATGACGTCACATGCACCCCCTCTATTAAAGGTTGCATGCATTTTGTTTTTTTACCTGCTCATCCATTATACAACCCTGCTAGTCTTGTTGCCAGGAAGGCATTGGCAAATTATGCTCAGCCTTATCCCTATTATGCTATGCCAGCTATACTGGTAAAACCTAGTCTCGGTCCCAGACCCAAAACCAACCCCAGTGTGGATCGCTTTCAGTGTCGTGCACATTATACTGGAAGCGATATACGTGCTGGATGAGGTCTGGGGACGAGACTAGGTAAAACCCTCCTATTATGCTCAGTGTTTTGCTAGCTAGTTGTGTATACGCATGTGCAGTATGTGTGTCTGATGTTGATACTGATGGTGCTATTATAGAGCTGACTCGGCCAACTGAGCCAAGGTGTGACCGTCCTCAGTGTTCTAGTCTGGAAAAATTAAACCTCCAACAAAATCGGATTTAGCACGCAAAAGGAAGATCAAGAATTCTAAATCTACAGGGGCAGGCATGAAAAGAAATGCTAGCTCACCTTCCCAGTCTGTGATTCACTTTCAATTGGCCTATTATGCCAGCATATGCTAGCTAGCTCTTATGCTAGCTAGTATTATGCTTGAAATTATGTCAGCAAAATTCACCTGTGCCTATTCCCAGACCTCCACCATAGCTTTCATCACTTCAGTATTTTCTGTTTTGCAACTGACACCAGCTGAAGACCTGTGAACAGGACTATGACACTGCTTCTTGCTTGTACATTTCAGATCACCAAAGGGACGCAGGAGGGTGTGAAGGGAGGAGAGAGGAAGGTGGAGGGTACAGGAGGTGTTAGCAAGCCAAAGAAAAGACGACTAAAGTCACTTGATGCATTCCGAGGGTGAGGGAGCTAAATTACGTACACTTTCTCTCCCAAATGCAACTACATATGTACGTACATGTACATGTAGGTTTAATTTATAACACATCCAATTGCCCTTTCTTGCTCTCTACTCTTCTACATCTCACTCCTTCCTCCTTCCCTTCCTCTTCCTTTTCTTTCCTTCTTCCCTCCTTCCTCCCTCTCTCCATTTATTCCCTCCCTCCCTCCGTCTCTCCCTCCCTCCCTCCCTCCCTCCCTCCCTCCCTCCCTCTTCCCCTCCCTCCCTCCCTCCCTCCCTCCCTCCCTCCCTCCCTCCCTCCCTCCCTCCCTCCCTCCCTCTTCCCCTCCCTCCCTCCCTCTTCCCCTCCCTCCCTCCCTCTTTCCCTCCCTCCCTCCCTCTTCCCCTCCCTCCCTCCCTCCCTCTTCCCCTCCCTCCCTCTTCCCCTCCCTCCCTCTTCCCCTCCCTCCCTCCCTCCCTCCCTCCCTCCCTCCCTCCCTCCCTCCCTCCTCTCCCTCCCTCCCTCCTCTCCCTCCCTCCTCTCCCTCCCTCCCTCCCTCCACCTCCCTCCACCTCCCTCCCTCCCTCCCTTCACCTCCCTCCCTCTCTCCACCTCCCTCCCTCCCTCCACCTCCCTCCCTCTCTCCCTCACAGCTTATCTCTCATCATCATGATCTTTGTCAACTATGGTGGCGGAGGCTACTGGTTCTTCAACCACAGTGCATGGAATGGACTCACAGTAGCGGACCTTGTCTTCCCGTGGTTCGTCTGGATCATGGGAGTGTCTGTCGTGTTTTCCTACCAGTCTCGCAGGAAAGACCAGATGTGGTCGCGACTTTATCAGGTGTTCCGACGTTCCATTATCCTGTTCGGACTAGGCCTCTTCCTGAATAACGGTGGGTTTTTAATGTTTTGTTTCACTCCACATGCCTATTACTCTGATGTTTTTGCAAGTCTGGGCCACACCCCAAGATGCTTATAAGAACTAGTGCTATTTTGCCTTGGCTAAAAAAAAAAAAACTAAAACAAAGGGTGAGATGTCCAGCTAAGTAGCTTTCTTCCTTTCGACACAGTGCGGAAGATCCACATTCGAATCAACAAAGCAAGCTCTTTCACTGTCGTCTCATCATCAACTAGTTCTTGTATTCTCTCATAAGTTTCGCAGGTTGATCACTCTCTGGTAGAAGCTTAGTAGTATGTTTTATGCCTTCGGTAATGGTCCAAAATCTCAGTTTGCCTGCATGGACGTATACTCTCCTTCTCAAGTTCTGTTATAGCGTGCTTCACATATCTTCTGACATCAAAGCACGGAGCCTTTCTCAAGCATATACCGCATTTCTTTGAATAGACGCCGCCCTCGAATAGTGGCGGCCCTCAAATAGTAGCCGCACAATCCGAAGCTCTTGAACGAAATAAACGCCACCCTCAAATAGTAGCCGTGGCTAGTAAACGCGGCACACGCACACGTGTACAAATGGTTTCTGACGACGGTCACCACGCTAGCACTAGGACTGTTTGCGTTGTACAAGTCGTTCCCACGGCTGACAACAGGACTGAGAGGCTTCGCGTACTACTGACAGCGTCTAGCAACCATCACCGTCTCACTCATACCTACCTTATCTAGCCTTTGTTGATGTCTCCAGGCTTTCCAAAGAAATAAACGCTGCCCTCGAATAGTAGCCACCGTCGAATAGTAGCCGCACAAAACGAGCAGTGAAATAAATAGTAGCCGTGGTGTCTGATCGAAGAAATACGGTAGTAAAAGTTGGGACCAGGAATGACGTTCGTGAACACAGAAACTTTTGTACGTATTTTGAACTATGCACATTGTACGTATGTTTGTAGAGCTTTTAGTATATCCTGGTTCTGAGGCTCCTCCCCATCTTTTCAATCACATTGTTTCCAGGCTTCTCCTCAGCTCTTCAGCCACATAATGTATGAGAATATATAAGTATACCACCATAGTACAAAGCAAAATATCACGAGTTTGTTGCCATCTGTATTGTTATGAGTGCGCAGCATGAGTAACAATACCAACGGCAACAAACAATTGATATTTTTTTCCGGTATAGTTTTGAACTGTCATTTATTGTACAGATGGCTCCACTTCTAGGAAACTGGTTGAGGCTTGCTTATTGCCATTACTTTTTGTAATTGTACATTCGTGCACCCAATCCCTTTGACCCCACATTAGCATAATAGGTATGCAAAAGCATAATGCGAGCATAATAGGCAGATTCTGTGAGGAAATTACGTTATTTTATTAAAGTTTTGCGGAAACTTGGCCACATGGTGATTCTGTGATGTCAACGACTAGCCCTGTTAACGACAGTCAAACGGCTGGCAGCAGCTCACAGGTCACCTTCTTCTTCTCTAACATCCTTACTAAGCAAACTTCGAGCCCCTACAGTTGGAATTAATGTCTGCGTTGTTGATGTCTGTGGGTTTTTGGAAATAAATGCCGCCCTCGAATAGTGGCCGCACAGAAACAAACAGTGAAAAAGACAGTAGCCGTGGTGTCTGATCGAAGAAATACGGTATCCTCATTCCTAGTTATGAGTCATGTGCTGTTATTGTCATTTGTGGCAGCTGCTTTACAGTGTAGTTGTAATCAACATTGTTACCATGGTTTGTCATGTCTGCAGGGTTTGACCTCACACACTGGCGTATTCCGGGCGTTCTTCAGAGATTTGGTATCACGTACTTTGTGGTGGCACTCACTGAACTACTGACAGCAGAGCTGTACGCCAGGTGGAATGTAAGCTAGAGGGAGGAGGAAGGGTAGGGTTTGACCTCACATACCATTGGTCATTGATAAAAGATTCATACATGGTTCCCCATTTCATAAACCCCAAGCAGCTCGGACATTTCTTCTGTTGAAAAAAGTAGCATTGTCAAACCTAAGCAGCTTACTGTATCAATATTTCTTCTGTTGAAGGAGGGAGGAGGAAGGGTAGAGCTTGACCTCCACACACTATCGGCCCATTGTTGATAACATATTCATGATTTCCATTGTTGATAATCATGGTCTTTGATTAACAAATGACATATTCACAGTCACATGTATAACTAACAGTCTGCTTAACTGTGATTTGAGAACACTGATTTTATTCATACACCTTTATGAATCTGCCACATGTTCACTTGCCAAAGTACGAATTCCAGTATGGTAGGAAGAATAGGAATTGTGATTGGCATATTTTGGGAGTCCATGCCAAGCCATATCTGAACACCCTACCTGAACACCCTAGCAAGCCATATCTGAACACCCTACCCTAGCAAGCCATATCTGAACACCCTACATGAACAGTCCAGCAAGCCATATCTGAACACCCTACCTGAACACCCTAGCAAGCCATATCTGAACACCCTACCCTAGCAAGCCATATCTGAACACCCTACCTGAACCCCCTAGCAAGCCATATCTGAACACCCTACCTGAACACCCTAGCAAGCCGTACCTGGACACCCTACCTGAACACCCTAGCAAGCCACATCTGAACACCTTCCAAGGGTGTTCAGAAATATGGCTTGCTGGAGTGTTCTGGTATTGATTGGAAGCCATACCTTAACACAGCTTCATCCCTAAACAGGATGGTGAGAAGACCTGGGAATGAGACTGACCTCCATGCATACCATTATACTCTAACATCATGTACATGAACACCTTTTATTTCCTTCCTCTCTCATTTTCCATCTGAGTGACCTTATACTAACAACTTTGTATCATCTCTTCTCTTCCTCCTCAGTTTACACTGTGGAAACCACTGAGTGACCTCACCAACAACTGGGTGCAGTGGGTGTTGATACTGGTTCTGGAGTTCTTGTGGCTGATGGTCACCTTCCTACTGCCCGTCAATGGCTGTCCCAGGTGTGTAAAATGCTTTTTGTGCGAGTTGCGTATGTAAGTACTGCTGTTCTTACTTCAACTACACAAATACACTTTATAAGATTCATAACTGGAATTCTCCCACTGTACATATGTTACATACCTTATGGTTTCATTCGCAGGAGAAAAGTTTTCGCGAATTTAGCATTTCGTTGGCAATTTGCAGAAATTTTCTCCTGCAAAAATTTGTCAGAAATAGCCCCCGAACACTGACACATTGCTCCAACCAATCTAATCTCTTCTTCGCTAGCTATTACCATGCTAAGAGACCACAGCAGGTAAAACCACAACATCTGGCTTTAGTAGCACAAAATCAGATAAGTACCGAAACCACAACAGCGTAGGGATCGAGTAGTCGTACTTAGCCAGAGAGACTAGGGTTGGTGGCTACCTTGCTGTTGCATGGCAGACTTTGCCAATGGCAGTCAGCCAAACTTTCCTGTAAATGTACTTGGTAGCCTTGGAACCGACGTAGGCGATTCTATATAGTCACTCGTTCATGTTCAGTGGGTGTGGATTTGTACAATTCATGAAAGTTTTCTCCTGCAAAATAAACCCGCTATGCGGTATTTAGCATGCATAGTGACTTAATACCCACTCTAACAACAAAACGCATACTTAAGTAAATTGTGATGAGTGGAAAAGTTTTTGAACACAATTGTGTTTACACAATTGTATTCAAATTGGTGCTATTGTAGAGCCAACTCAGCCGACTGAGCCAAGGTGCGACTGTCCTCATGCAGTGCTCTAGTCTAGAAAACTAAACCTTCAGACAAAATCAGATTTAGTACAAAAAAGGAAGACTGAGTTGAGAATCCTAAACAGTGCTTATGATAACTGTCAGTCATCGGACAATTTCCGGGTAAAATTGTTGTGTGACTGACCATGTGCCGACTTGTTCGGTGAGCACGTCCGTAGCTAGGCTACAGACAAGTAAAATTAGTAAACTTTTTATAGTGTTTCACATTCAGTACTACTCAAGCTAAAATATGTTTAATGCCTAGTGTGTCCCAAGGATTTGAGCTAAGAAGAACAATTGATCGATCGTTGCCAAAACTCCACCTACCAACTTATAGTGTTTGGAACTAACGTACATTTATTACTGGAAGGTTCACGTTGGAAATATAGTATTGAGGGGTATTAGCTGCACACTAGTCGTTATTTCGTGCTCATAGCTGGTATCCGAAGATTTATAATAGCGAAAGTTGTATGCCGCGGTTGGAAAGACAATAAAAAATGCTGAATCAGCAGTTATATTTACATAAACATGTCAGATCAATTCTTGAGTTTGTCAGATCAACATTTGCTGTCTTCTGACAGTGAGTCAGAATGATAAAAAAAAGTTATCATAAGCACTGCTAAATCTACGAGGGCTGACAAGAAATTTACTTTAAAGTATAGCTACCAAGAATACTAACAAGTAACTAAATCTCGTAGAAACTTGAGGGCAAGTATCTATGATAGATACTTCCTCTGCAGCTATAAAGCATCTATGATAGATACCATATCCCCTATGCTAGAAGGTACCTATTATGTTTGAAATTGTGCCAGCATAATTCACCAATGCCTAGCATAATTCACCAATGCCTAGCATAGTTCACCAATGCCTAGCATAATTCACCAATGCCTAGCATAATTCACCAATGCCTAGCATAATTCACCAATGCCTAGCATAATTACTGTGGTTGCTATGGTGTTACCTTGGTTACTACTTCTTTAGGGGGTTACTGTGGTTACTACACATCATTAATACCATTATCTGCATGTACTCTCTAACCACCCACTGTAAATACACACAACACACACCACACACACACATCACACACACACCACACACACACAGGGGTTATTTGGGTCCCGGAGGTCTGTCAGAGTGGGGTGCTCACTACAACTGTACTGGCGGTGCAGCTGGTTTCATAGACCGCTGGCTGTTTACTGACAATCACATTTACCAGCATCCCACTGCCAAGGTAAGTATTTGGGGGTGTTCAAGTGATTCGTTCATTCACTGGCGGTACATAAATTGTCTAATCAAACCTACACATTATGTCATCAGAGGCTGACTTTAGTACGAGTATGCAACAGTTATTTGCATCTCACTTTCGATTGTCATCAAGGGTTGACTTTTGGTCCCACCCACAAACTTGGTTCTCATGGGCATATTTTATGATTCTATATCTATGCAATGTGTGTGGAGCCAAATCTTGCTTGAGTCCAGTATATATGCACCAAAGTTCAAGTTTCATGTCTTAATCAAGTACAATATACACACATGATATGTTAAACACAATAATGGTTAATAGTTGCACCACAAAACAGGGACAATATGTAACTACTAAAGTCCACTTCAGTGCTGTACTTCAGTTTCCAAACACAAGTTGTCCCGGGGTAGCTTGGTTTGTTTCCTGGACTGCAGTGTCCTCTGTCTTTATCTGTCGGGTGAAGCTCCTCCCACTTGCTGTTACCATGGTGATAGTCCGTCCTGGACCAGTTGCTTGCAGGGGAGTGAGGAGGTGTTGTTTGTGTTGAATTCTATAATGGGTTTCCATATACGTACCAATGTAAACAGTAGAGTATATCCCTGTAATTTATACTTCCTAGTAGGCATCAACAATTTTTTCTCAAATTACTCAATGACATTCAAGTAGTCACTATAATATTGTGATTGTTTTGAAAGGAAGTTGGAAACTCAACAAGCTTCAGCAGCTGAGCCATAACACTTGTGTACAATCTCGATTGTACTGATTGCAATGCTACCTGATTGACTGTGGCACATGAATGTTGTTACATATGTCATGATGGCAACTGTACTATATTTTACAACAGGCATGGTATGATTACACAATGTACATCATGAATACTGTATGTTCCCCACACTGAGGCTCAATGATTACACAATGATGGACATACTATACATCATGAATACTGTATGTTCCCCATGGGTAGGCTCAATTACAGTACATGTGTTGACTTTTCGTGTTTAGTTCAAGGATAGTTACTAGTCTCTTCTGTCCTTCATGTTTTCTGTTTGTCTTCTGTTTTTCCAGTGTGTGTCGTTGCATCTGTCATTTTATGGGCATCATTTCTGACAAATATTAGAGGACTGCAATTTAGTCTAATTTAAAAATGTACTCAGGTAACTCTTTTGTCACTCAATGACAATGGTACCTGTTAGCACCATTTTGCTGAAGAGGAGTCCTGTAAATTGCAGCCAATAGTAACAAACACAGGAGTAGTGCAGCCACCAGCATCAAACACAGGAGTAGTGCAGCCACCAGCATCAAACACAGGAGCAGTGCAGACACCAGCATCAAACACAGGAGCAGTGCAGACACCAGCATCAAACACAGGAGCAGTGCAGACACCAGCAAACACAAGAACAGCAGTAGTTCCATCATCCTGAACAATACATAAAAGTATGAAGTGTTCACATTATGCAGGAGAAAACTACTAAGGTGAACTTAAGGAATCCTCTGTCAATTATTCTATCGCTCTACACTTACATTCAAGCCAGCCCTATAGTAGTTAAAACATGCTCTAGGTTAGGACCCACCCTTAACCGTTTCCCAAGTAAATATCTATTTGCTTTTTTTAGGTCCTTTGGGCTTGAAGTAAAATGAATCAGCTAAATGAGCTTTCCAACTACCCACTGTGAATATACAGAACTACGTAATCCAGCATATCTTACCATACTGACTGAGCTTCTTACTTGCACTGTGCAGTTTATCTTTCAATAGTCTTTTGCATCTACAAATTTACTTCTTGGTAAAATACTTCTTCTCATGATGCCCCTCCAGCAATACTCACCTTTGATTTTCAGGTTTTTGCCACCAAACAAATTCTGCTGCAGTTCACCACAGTCTTTAGGTCTACTGTACAACTGAATTACTTCCTCTGTTCATTGGTTTTTATAGGCAATGTGCAGCATTCATGCATCCATACTAGTACATGCCTGGGT
The DNA here is from genome assembly GCA_949130485.1 of Agelas oroides. Taxonomy (NCBI): domain Eukaryota; kingdom Metazoa; phylum Porifera; class Demospongiae; order Agelasida; family Agelasidae; genus Agelas; species Agelas oroides. The sequence continues at coordinate 13,550,871 of OX422185.1, forward strand.
ATGTCTGGTCCCAGTTATGTTTGCACTTGTAATGCTTTGTTGTCAGCACTTCAATAGTATACACTCTACAAGATCGAGGGCTTCATGTACTAGCATACTCGTGTTATGGGCAGATACGTCGACACATGCAGCTACCGAGAGGCATAACAAAGCATAAAGTATTAACCATAAACCATATTAGAATTGGAGAACCCTGTATAAATATCATAAACACTGGACTTGCTCATACAGCCTCTGCGGTGAGATAACAGCCCTGGAGATACACTAGGTAGCTCAACCTAGATTGAATAGTGCCAGTTACACGGGTTAGCTGCAACTGTGTACATTCACCATTCCATTCCGTTGTTCCATTCCATATTCCAGTCCAGCGAAGACACCCTCAACTTGTGTGATACACACTACAAGAGGGCTTCAGAAATTGGCTCACTCTAGTGATGCTCAATTTGTCATGTGCAGAAGTACGTGTGTGTCTGTATGAGACCATTCAATTTAGTCCTAGCTGATGACTAGTCTACGTGTCATCAGTGCTATGCATTGTGCAGAAAAGACAGTCTCTGCACATGTATGTAACCAGGTTCTGCACTAGCGGAAAAGGTGGAATTGGCGGAAGTGGTGGGTTCACCCATAGTTTGAAAATGGCTGCTTCTGTACTGGGCTCTAGAAAACCGGTAGCCATGGCCCTCTGCCCTCCTTTGCACAAATTGGCTTAGAAGTATGAAGGGCTCACATTGCAGAGCTTACCACACCGTTGTGTAAGAAAAATGATACTTAGTGAATCTTCTGCTACTTTTTTCCATTGCTCTACACTTAACCTTGAAAGGTATCCAAGTCCTATAATAGTTAAAACGTATAAGCGATGACCTTTCTGCATGTATTGAACAACTGACTTAGCTTAGTAACCCACTGTACTAAGCTGTACTGAGTCTTCTAACTTGCACTGCACAGTTTATTGTCCACTCTCTCAGTAGCCTTTTGCAGCTATATAGATTTATATAAAATACTTATAAATGTCTGTTATGGTATGCTGCTTCTTTCACATGATGCTCTCTAATACACTCACCTTTGATTTTCAACTTTGTGCCTCCCAAAATTATGCTTGCTGCAGTTCCACCAATTGCTGTACAACTAAATCACTTCCTCTGTTGGTGATATTTTAACCCTTTAACCCCTACGCGCATGCGCAGAAATTGATCGCGTGGTTACGAGAGAAGCTGATAAAAAATGGCGATTTTGTGAAGTGTTGATTCATTGCGTTATATCTTGTGAAATAGTTGAGTTCAGGCAATGATAGTTAGGCTTAGCTTAGTTGAAAACAAACCTGCTTTACTCAGAACGTAGTCACAAGACCCGCTAGTGAAGTCCGAAGAAGCTACAACGGTGGAAACGTAGGTACCTGCTGTGTACCTGAAAATGACCGATAATACACGGAAAAAGTTGGCAGACAGTTTCAGCGAAGGTACGTTTCAACTGTCTCTGACACGATTAGATAGTATATAGACGATAGAACAAGTAGCGTGTGGATATAAGCTGTACTGTGGCTAACTACGATCGGCAGGCAAACTTCGAACGTGATTTTGAGGGGAAGTCCCTATAGGACACCGCAGCTAATTCTGCTTCGATTGACTTCCTGTTACACGTAATTAACAGCGATCACGATAAATAGCGGAAGCGAAGTGCGGGCGCATTTGGCCGCTATCGGGTGTAACGGATAAGAAATTTCACGGGCGCATTTGGCCGCTATCGGGTGTAATGAACAAGTTTTTCCGCGCCAAGTTTGTACTGCCCATTGTTTACACAACGTTGGCGGTTGTCCTGCGCGAAGGCGTTTACAGAAAGACCGCCCGGTCTACAACACTTTGTAAATCGATAAATCGATCGAGCACTGGTTCACAATGGTCTGTCTTTAAATCTGGGGTTTAACTGGAAACGAGTGCGCCCAAACTTCAGCTGTACAAACAGAGGTGAAAATTGAGTGCGTGCCGCCATGATCCGCGATGTGCAAACGCGCGCGGGCGTGTGCAAATATATCTCGAGAAATAAACGGATTTTTGACCGTTAGCGGAACGGCTGTAATGGGTTAATACCTATCCTATGTAGGGTATTCCCCACATTCCAGAGTATATTCATAACACCACAAATTTGGTTTTGTGGTCTATGCACTTGTACTATATATGCACCCCCAAAAAGACTGCCTATAGGATTGTGTGGACACCCTGCACCTTTCTCAATATAAGTACGATTGGACTTGAAATAAAATGACTATCCTTGCATGGCTACAGGATATGCTGTGGCAATGGGTGGAGCTTGAACCCTTATTTAGAACTCACAATTAATTATTGAGGAGTGAAATGGAAGAACAGTATTACTATTTATGTATTAACTGTGTCTGTCATGTGACACTATCAACACTCTATTATAGCTAACAGTGCAATATGTACTGTCAGCATAATTTTGTTGAGGAGACATCTTGTAGTGCGGCTACCAGTAGCAAAGTATAGTTTACATTGCTCTCATGACAAGAAGTTGAGCTTGTAGTAGATGTACTTGATGAACAATCATTAACCAATTAAAAAGGGAAGGTGAGAAATACAATACGCGTTGACAGTGGTGTGTGTCTGTGTGCAAGTGTCCAATTACACAGTTGCCATGGTGCTTGTAATTACAAATCTTCTATGCTGTATAATATGTACATGTACATACAATATGTAGCAGCAGTAGTGGTGTGTGTGTGTGTGTGTGTGAAAGTGTCCAATACTGATAATCAATCAGTCAATGAATCAATACAGAAGGTTCCAAGCACAAGTTGTCCCGGGGTAGCTGGGTTAGTTTCCTGGACAGGAATGTCCTCTGTCTTTATCTGTCGGGTGAAGCTCCTCCCACTTGCCATTACCATGGTGATAGTCCCTCCTGGGTCAGTTGCTTGCAGGGGAGTGAGATGTTCTCTCTGTGTAACCCTGTGAAATTATCTGCAGGTCATATATATATACTTCATATAGTAAATCTATTGCCCATTTAGGTTCCTGATTTTGGAGGACATAAACCTTCCAAGTTTGTAGGTAGCCTTAGGTAGTAGTGTTATATCCATAGTAAATTGAAAGGAAAAGAGGCAGCGGTCTCCATTGCATGGTTTAGTCATACCAACAATCACTTGCAGTTGACAACTGTCCAGAGTTTGGAGACGAAAATACTGTAACACAGCCTCACACTAATAGTGAGGTTTTTGTATGATGGTATATAAATTTATGTTTATTGTTTTATCCCCAGGACAGCAGGCCGTATTTCACACATGGGACTATATCATTTACCTTGATACAGTACATTTTAAAATAACTGTTCAAAATAGTATTTTGCTAAATAAATGCAAATTCATACTGATGAGAGGGGAATATAAAGGTACAGAGACAAAATTCTATGACAGTTCAGTTATTTGGCAACTGTTTTAAGAACCCACCCACATCATGGGTTTCACTTGACTGAGCCATGAATGTTGGAATCCTTGAACTGTAAATGTTTGGAATGCTATATTTGGTGAGCTGATATTATTCACAGTAGCTATATTCCTAGGAGTGCAATGAGCTAATCTGTACACAGCTAACCATGTACTCTTACCATGTGTGTACATGCGCCTACTTGGTAGCCATTGCCATAACAACATCCCATTTTTGTAGAGGTGTCCTGGAAGTTCATTCGTTAGTTAACCAGTAGAGGAACAATGATTGTCAAATATATTTTGCTATGTAGGTATGTAAAGTAGTCAGCTGGTGTATTGTTTGCTGGTGTATTGTTTGCACCAGCTGTACATTTTACTACTGTAAAGTGTACAGATGGTGTATTGTTTGACACATACTTCAGTTAGAGATAATATATATTTATCACCATAGTACAAAGCTATACCAGAAAATATCACGAGTTTGTTGCCATCTGTATTGTTACGAGTGCGCACAACATGGATGGTCTTCTATACTACAGGCCCATTTTCCGGATATTATAAACCCAGTTTTCTGATATGTTTCACTCTTGCTGCTTCAGACCCAGTTTCCTAGGATATTATTGCATTATTAGTGACCTGGTACATACTACAGACCCAATCGTGTTTCCGTTATTTGATGAGCCCACAAACCATTTGGACCTGGAAACAGTGGAAGCAAAAGCTTTTACTAAGTTCGAAGTAAACTGTAAGCCAGACACTTAATCCCTTTTTGTCAAGCACCTAATTTGTGACATGCAATTACACAGTTGCCATGGTGCATGTAATTAAAGGTCTTCTTGTATGTACATGTATACACAATAAGTAATAGCAGCAGTGGTATGTGTGTGTGTGCAAACATCCAATACTGATAATTAGTTGATGGTTCACTGGTATACTGAAATTTCCAAACACAAGTTGTCCTGGGGTAGCTGAATTTGTTTCCTTGACAGTGGTGTCCTCTGTCTTTATCTGTCGGGTGAAACTCCTCCCACTTGCTGTTTACATCTTGATAGTCCAGTTGCTTGTAGGGGGTTGAGGAGATGTTCCCTGTGTTGAACTCTGTGAAAGTGGATTGATTTGAAAGTAAGTTGGGAAACTAAACAAACTTCAGCAGCAAGACTGGCAACACTTGTGTGTACTTACAACCACATGCTAACAACCTGTCATACCAATTGGGTGCGTTGGCATGGTCACATGTAATGAGATAAAACTATCAAATGCAGTCATATAATACTATGGCAGTGAATATTCCTTCAGGCCTAAACTAACAATAAACACATCATGAATACTGTAATCCAACTATTTGGGGAATCCATACACACAAAGGTCACACATATGCACATGTACACGGAGGAGGTAAACTTGGCATCGTTAGGTACTTGTCTAAACTAACAATAAACTTGATACATCTTGAAACTGTTAACTCAGTGGCTATGCTTCTAAGCATAAATTCATGAACTTGTACTGAAGGGTAGCCTAAGTCCACACCATGTGTGTGAGTCAACCATATTCGTTCTCAGCCATTTTTAGTACAAGAAATCATCACATTCCTTGTTTGGATTTATTCCCAGCTTTGTTCATTTCATGCAAAAGAACTCCCATGTTGCAGTTTGGGTATCTTGGTCCTTAAACCACAAACTACGAAATATACAATAAAGGGAGTACATGAGTCATGTGTGCTGTTAGAAATACTGTTATTCACCCAATTTGATGAGCCTATAAAACAATTTGCCCATTACAACACTTATATATATTTTTTTTTGATCGCTTTAGGATTGCCTGCCTTTAGCTTTGAGTGTGCATGTTGTACTCTAATTAAACCACAGTTCAACTTCCAATTAATGCACCTCATTGTTAGGTACAGTATGCATTAATGTACTATCAAAGGCAGGGCGGTGGGAAAGCTTAGGATTTCCTACATGTGCTTAAAAGGAGGTGGGTCTCATATGATGGTCAATAGTTGATGTGAATTTGCACCTTGTGCTAATCAGTTCACTACTCTACTTCCTTTACACAAAATGTCTTTGATGCCAGACTACTTGGTGCCAATTAGCCTCGTACCCAGGCCACGTGGGAGGAGGGAAAAGTGGCCTGGTATCCACTGTTTGCGCATGCGCGAGAAACCCCATGATTTCATGGGGTATCGTATACCATCGTTTACGAACCGTTAATCTTTACCGTATAGTTCCGAAGCACGTCCGTCTCGAGCTTATCCCGCGAACATGGCAGGTAAAAGCGAGGACTTTGATAAAGCGCTCAAGTTCGCTCTTTGTTGTATTGGAAAGGGAGATTTCACGTTGAAAGCAGAGCAGCTGGATGCGATCAAATGTATCTACGATGGTAAAGACGTATTCCTGTGGCTACCCAAGGGATTTGGTAAGTCCATCTGCTACGAGACTCTGCCGTTTGTTTTCAACTACAAGCACAGTGACGGTGGAACCGGCGGTGGTTGTAGCGTAGTCCTTGTCGTGTCACCCCTTGTGTCTCTGATAATGGAAGCCATCGCCGCGTAAACACAGCTGCCACACTGCAAGCCGTATATCTAGTTTGGTTATTTCTCCGCATAACAATCACGTGTAACTTGTCCATAATCGGACTAGTTCGCGGAAGATTTCCGGAATCGTTCGCGCATGCGCAAACAGTGGAGACCAGGCCACTTTTCCCTCCTCTCACGTGGCCTGGGTACGAGGCTAGGTGCCAATAACCTTAACTCAGCACGTGTCTGGTATTGTGGCTGTTGTATTGTGTGTTGATCCTGTGAGAGAGGAAACACTAGCTAGCCTTTGATCTTTGGCTCTGAGGGTAATGGGTTCTGTGCGTTTAGGAGCTATGTGCTTTGATGCTGACCCCAAGCTTGAGTATGAGGTTAGTGGTCTGAGGATGTGGCAGTCTCCTGGCTAGGAATCAAAGCATTATTTTGTTGCGTATTTAGAGCATATCACTAAGTTTGCCATCCTGTATTGCTGAAATTCTGCTAAAGGCAGGGCTTTATATGCGCCTCATAGAGCTGTGAATATCTGATGCACTTCTAAAGCACGTATGAGCTGCATCCCAAGTGAAATTGTTGGCAATACAGCACTTCGAATGCAGTGATATGATCAAAACGTGTGCTGGTAATCATATATATCTCTCTTCTCCCAATAATTTCAAGCTATCCAATGTAAATTGCAAACATACGTGTGTCCCTTCCTCCCTATCGATGCCTGATTGCTAACATAATTATATTATATCTCTTTTGTGCATAACTGACATACCAATTTGTGTGTGGGGGTGGCTTCTGTGTAGGCCGGATGTGTTCCTCACTTGAGGGAAATAGTCATTACCAATTGTCATTACCTGAGTGTGAGAGAGATTATTGCTACATGTATGTGAATGGTTTCTGTGTCGACAAGTGCGAAAGTCACAAAAATTACAACAGGGATTTCAGACCCAGTTTCCTAGGATATTATTGCATTATTGGAGACCCTGTGTATGCTACAGACCCAATCATGTTTCCGTTATTTGATGAGCCCACAAACCATTTGGACCTGGAAACAGTGGAAGCCTTGGCAAAGGCTTTTACCAAGTTCATGGTAACCTGTTATCCCTTGCCCTTGTTTGTCAGTACTGGCAAAGTTCAAGGTAAACTGCCCTTCTTTGTCAGTAAGTACTTGTAACATACAATTATAGAGTTGCCATGGTGCTTGTAATTACAAGTCTTCTACACTACTAGTATGTACAGTACACAAAATAAGTAGCAGCAGTAGTGGTGTGTTTGCACAAGTGTCCAATACTGATAATTAGTTAATGTTTCTCTCGACCAGATCCACTGAAGGTTCCGAACACAATTTGTCCTGGGTAGTTGGGTTTGTTTCCTGGACAGCAGTGTCCTCTGTCTTTATATGTCGGGTGAAGCTCCTCCCACTTGTTGTTACCATGGCAATAGTCCCTCCTGGGTCAGTTGCTTGCAGGGGAGTGAGCAAGACTTCTCTGGATTCAACTCTGTAAGGGTGCAATGGGATTGTTTGGAAAGAAAGTTGGGAGCTCAACAATCTTACAAGTGTATTGCCATGGCTAGTTTACCTTCAGAACAATGTCTTGACACTTGTGTGTAATTACCTTCAGAACAATGTCTTGACACTTGTGTGTAATTGCCGAGCGCCTTAGCGCGAGGCTACTAATCGTGCAGCGTAGTCAGCTCGCGTTTGTATGTATGTACATATATATATATATATATGTATGTATATCCGTCACACTTTGATTACGTGGGCGCGGTTTCTGTGGTCTCGTCCCCAGACTACTAGCCACGTGGTACTGGTCCGACCAGGAGGCGATCGAAAGATCGTGCGCGTGCGAGATCCGAAATGGAGCAGGGGCCACATGGTACTGGTGGGAGCAGGAGGCGATCGACGTGTGAAAAAGATCGTCCGAGAGCCGAAATGGAGCAGAAGCAGTCAAAGCGTGATCGTGCTAGAGAGCGAAGACGGAAACAAAGGGACACTGCATCAGAAGAGAGTAAGGCAAAGGAGAAAGAGTCTGACAGATACTCGCATTACACTACGCCCACTTCCTGAAACTCTTCAGACGACCGCTTTGCCATCTTCATCGCTCTATCTCGTCTCCAGCACCTAGCACCTACACGCTACACGTGGTTACAACGGATATCTACTTACATATTTCCGGATATTCTTCTGCGCGAGGCATACTCTGCGCATGCGTATTCCTAGTTACAACCACGTGCTAGCAACCTATCATTACTACATCAGTGCGTTGTAAAAACACATTGCTTCAATAACAACAGTTGGCGCACCACAGCCAATCAGGTGTGCATTGGCATGCATGGTTACATGCAATAAGATATAAACGTAGTCATACTATGGCAGAGAAATATCCTTCAGGCCTAAACTAACAATGAACCTATAACCATACTTGGAAGTTATTACTAGAGGCAAACACCTTAGTAACAAACTGTTGATCTGTTGAAAACTCCTGCAACCTCCCCCCATGCCACTGAACATGAATAAAATAAGGAGATGGTTTGGTTGTACAGCTTGGTGCTGATTCTAGTGACGCTGCCAACAGAGTTTTGTTTTGTTTTGAATTGTGTTCTTCAGAAAACTATCCTCCCTTCCTTCAACTCATTTCCACTTTTTGTAGCACTAGACACTTCCTCCAATGAGCCAATTTCTGAAATCCTTTGTTATTGGGGCGAGCGCAGCGAGCCCCACACTTGTGGTGAAAACGGAAAATTGTCTATATATATATATATATATGTTTATATGTATGTATATATGGTACGTGCGTATTCCGTATATGCATTTCCGCTCTATTTTTGCGCGGTCAAATATTTCCACATGCAATACATGATTGTACAAGTCGTAGCCAGCTACGGTGAAACCTCAAGAGAGAATGGCAGAAAAACTTAGGCACAGACTGCGATAGGGGTCCGTCACACTGCTGAAACCACAAGGGAGGCACGATTAGTGATCTACGTTCGAAAGACTACGACGCATCGATGGAACAAAGACAGACACAATTAGCCTGGGCGAGACAGGAGTAAGCCTGAGCTTCAAGTACTACAACTATTAACCAATAGGAATGCATCTTTCACAGTATAAACACCTGAGAAGAGAAGTTACATGGGCTGCTTTTCCTTCATCTCCTGTGACTCTAGTTCAAGTATCATTTGCTAGGCCACAAAATTAGCTGGTGGTGCAACAAAGGTTTGCTGATTAGTGACCACTGTGTACATTCCATGGTATGAATAATGGGTTTACCAAACAATACCCTACTGCATATAAGTGCTATTGTGTGTGTACCAAGGTATGAATAATAACCTCTGTCTGCTGAAATGCTTGGCCGACTACAAACACTATACACTGAGTGACATTTTTTGTACTGTACTTTTTGTGTTTATGTGCCCCCAACAAGACTGCCTATAGGATTGATGTGGACACTCCGCATCCTTCTCAATGTAAGCCATTGGACTTGAAATGTACTACAGGATATGCTATGGCCACAGTGGAACTTGAACCTTTATTTTAGTGAGCTCACATTGAGGAGCAGAATGGAAAATGGAGGAGCAACATAAGTATTAACTGTGTCTGTGAGTGAAATGGAGGAGCAGTATTAGTATTAACTGCGTCTGTCATGTGACACTATCAACACTAGAAGAGCAGTATGTACTGTCAGCATAATTTTGCTGGGGAGGTGTCTTATAGTGCAATGCAGCTACCAATAGTAGTGCAGTTTACATTACTGTCATGACAAGAAATTAAGCTTGTGGTAACCATGGTAGATGTACTTGATGAACAATCAACAAACCAAATAAAAAGGGAAGGTGAGAAATACAGTATGCATCGACAGTGGTGTGTGTGTGTGTGTGCAAGTGTTCATTTGTACAGTTGCCATGGTGCATGTAATTACAAGTCCTCTACTGTTTACACACATTCAGTTGTAGCAGTGGTATGTGTGTGCAAGTATCCAATAATTAACGCTTCATTGGCATGCTCAAGTTTCCAAACACGAGTTCTCCCGGGGTAGCTGGGTTATTTTCCTGGACTGCAGTGTCCTCTGTCTTTATCTGTCGTGTGAAGCTCCTCCCACTTGCTGTTACCATGGTGATAGTCCCTCCTGGGTCAGTTGCTTGCAGGGGGGTGAGGAGGTGTTCTCTGAGTTGAACCCTGTGAAAGTGGAGTGTGTTAGTATACAAACCCACAAAGTGGGCAATGAAGATGGACATAAGCACATGTGCACATACACTAATCTCATGTGTGCTTAGTTCCAGAGCTGTACGTTGGCAAGTAACCAGAAACTAGTACTATGCATACCAGTGCTATAATAATGCAGATACTCACATGCCTCTCATGCAAGATTGTCCACCAATTTAACAATTGGATATTATTGAGTAAATTCTGTACAGTCTACATGTAGTGGGACTGAAAGACCTGTCTGCTTCATGGAATAGATGCTTTCACAAATTTTATGTGTCGGAATTTTGATAAGATGCAAACAATATTTAATGGAAAACAGCAAGTTTCGAATATGCCCCTTAGTGGGAAAAAAGTGTGGCATTGTACGGGCGAAAGAAAAGTCTGTTGCAGAAACTGTGGAGCTGGTCGTTGCCTTGGGAGTTCTCTCCGCTAGGTGACATACGGCACCTTAGCGTGCCATAGTAAATAGCTTTCCAGGCCTGATACTTTCCAAATCTGCCAGACCAGCGTCAAACAACCGTCTCCATAGAGTGCAGTACACTTCTTTCCCACCAGGAGGCGTAAACCATGGTGGATGTAAACATCATTTTTAACAGGGAGATTTGGTTCACCAATTGCGTTGCTGTGATAAATTCTTCATGGTGCAAAAAAATCTATATATAGCCAAGATTAAGTAAAATAAAAACACCCTAGAGTATGGATGAGTTTTAACTACATATAGCTAGCTATACAGTATATACCTGTTTGCATCATCTTACCAGGGAGATGTCTTGTAGCATAGTGTAACTATCAATAGCACACACAGTAGTAGTGCAGCTACCAGCAGTAACTCCATCATCCTATACAATACAATGTACAATGTTATGGGGAATGTTTGGCAATGTGAGCCCTCCCCTACTATGTTGTTTTACATAATCTCCTGTTGCTGTCTTTATGTAACTGGGGGCCCCTCCCCTTTTAAGTGGGATGATGGATTCAAAAGCCCAACACCAACATGTAAGAGCAGGTATATGTTACCTAAGCAACACCCTCTGTAGTTTCTTACATGTTGTCTAGGTAGGTTATATTCCATGGAAAGCCACACAGGCTACTACAGCAGATTGCAAAAGTCTTGCAACAAGCAAGCTGAACAGTGGAAAACCATAATTGATTTACCGCGTATGAATCTGATTATCTTTCCCGCCTCAGCATGCCCTTCCTCTCTGTTCAAGCATAATAAATCAATTGTGGTTTTCCACTGTTCAGCTTGCTTGTTGCAAGACTTTTGCAATCTGCTGTAAATATTACAGTTGTTGACATCATTTTTCATTTTCATCTCATTTTTAGAACCCAAGCACACACTTGATCAGTAACACTTTGCAGCTATATACAAATTCATCTTTGTACTAATGATTGCATACTTGCTAAAATGGGTAAATTTGGTCCTTATTACAGTTCCTAAACTGCCCAGGTGTATTATGACATGCTAATTTTTAGTCATGATACACTCTAACACTCACCTTCGATTCTTTTCCAAAAAAAGCTTTGTTTGCTCCAAATCACCAATTCTTGTATGACTGAACTATACTTCCTTAACTGCTACTTTTATAGTAGCAGGGTATTGCTGCACACTTGAGTATATGCAGCAGTATGGTTTGGCCGGCCCCCCCCAAGAGCCAGACAGTCTATGAATATTTAACTTGTACAGACCTTTTCAGAGGTTCTTCCGCTGTATGCGTTGACCTTGCAAACTGTGAACCAAAAAGCTGTGCACATGAATATAATTATGTGGTTAGGCTTCCTATTCAGCCTGTAAAGAAGTTTACCACATAATTATATTCATGTGCACAGCTTTTTGGTTCACATTTTGCAACATCAACGCAAGCAGCTGTAACTTAATGTAGTTTAATGCAATTAACGCCAATCTACACATCTCTGGGTGTGGTTTGGTGTCTTAGTTGAGTCCTAAAGAACCCCGGTAAGCCGTTAAATACTGTTTGAAGAATCATGACCTGGAACTAAACTGTTTCTAACTGCACTAAAGCCATAGCAAAAATGCCCTTGCATGCTAGCCTCGTTCCCAGGCTCTCCCCTCGCCCCGACGAAAAATAGAAAAGGAGGGGGAGAGCCTGGTATTGATTCGCACGTGATATCGCGGCACGACGACGTCACAGCAATAATCATTAAATAACCTGAAACGTCACTCACATGAAGACCGCGAAGTAGCCGCGAAGTACTCTCAGCTCAGGAGTTTGTTACTACAACTCGCTTTTTGTTGCGTAGCTATGTTGGAGCTTTAAAATGTGGTTGTGATTTTATTTCGTACGGCAGAGTGTAGCGCTAACCAACTAAAGTCTTCCTTCATAGCATCATAGCAATTTTTTCAAAGCGGAGCATGGTACCAGTAAATAGGCACAGTCTTACCTACATGCTGGGTACTTCTCCACTGTCGCTGCTGTTTGAGCCGTGCCGAGGTTTCACCGACGCTGTCACGTTTCAGTAGTAATATCGTAGCTGTTCAAGTCAGCCTATCACGTGGCTACATAATTGCATCACGACTTTTGTAATTATTGCTGTGACGTCGTTGTGCCGCAATATCACATGCGAATCGATACCAGGCTCTCCCCCTCCTTTTCTATTTTTCGTCGGGGAGAGGGGAGAGCCTGGGAATGAGGCTACTTGCATGCATTTTTTGTACTACATTAATTCATGTGCTCCTACGACTTATTCGCCTATAGGATTGTGTGGACACCCTGCATCCTTCTCAGTGTATGTAAGGCCTAAGGGCTCTTAATTGTATCAGCAAACAAGAGTTCTAAATGGCTTCTAGTAGCTAAGAGGTCTATAACAAGGTCTGGGGTTGCAACACTTGGTTGGTTAGCTGTAGGGTATTCCCCTTCTGTACCCTTATCTGAATCCATAATACTACAACTTCACTCACTGTTGAAGTCATCAGCATGTTACTGTTTTACGAACCTCCTGTGTAGGCTATTCCCCTTGTGTCCTGTACATACCTTCAACCGTAGTATATTTCATAATACAAAAGACACCACTGAATTCATCATACTGTTGTTTTACCCTCATTCCCAGGCCTCCCCCATTTTTTGTTCTTTGGTTTGCATTCAGTATATTACAGAAGAAGAGCAGTGAAAAACAGGGAAGGCCTGGGAACACCTATGAATGATGTTAGGTGGACACGAGGTGGACGTGGGGGGGAGGGGTTCACATTCAAATAACATACTAGTCTTCATCATTGAGCGCTCCATCACTAGGCAGGACCCCAGGTGTTGATGAGATTAGTCTGCTTTACCGGTAAGAAACTCACTCGGTTTATTACACAGGGATTTGTAGTCAGGCACTGCCCCCCTACATCCACCATGTCATGTGATAAGTGTTCCCAGGCCTTCCCCGTTTTTCACCGCTCTTCTGCTTCTGTGCATTACCATATTTCTTCGATCAGACGCTGCAGTTACTACTTCTTTCGCTGGTCGGTTTTGTGCAGCTTACTATTCAGGGGTGGTATTTATTCTTTAGAAGTCCAAAGGCTGCATATGAGCGATACAGTGACGACTGTTGGACACTGTCAGTAGTACGTCCAGCCTCTCAGTCCTGCTGTCAGCCGTGGAAACGAGTTGTACAACACGAAAAGCCTAGTGCTAGCCCGATGACCATCGTCAGAAATTATTTTGTGTATGTATGTGTGGAAACGAGGCTACTGTTGTTTATGAGCCTCTTGGTAGGGTATTCCCCTTGTGTCCTGCATTTTTAGAGTGTGCTATACCAAAGGCACTACTGGCCACTATATCACATTGTTCATGCATTTCCTATGTTTATGAACCTCCTAGTAGGGTATTCCCCTTGTGTTCTGCATTTCCTATGTTTATGAGCCTCCTAGTAGGGTATTCCCCTTGTGTTCTGCATTTCCTATGTTTAGGAACCTCCTAGTAGGGTATTCCCCTTGTGTTCTGCATTTCCTATGTTTATGGTTCCTACACTTTTAAAGTATAGTACAAAGTATAGTTTACTAAAGGCACTACTGTCCACTATATCTGAAGGAGTTTATGAGCTGGGATTTTAACTGTGGTTCTAGAGCTGATGCAAATGTTGCAACATACATTAATAGCCACTATGCTGATATATTGTGTAATAGTTATGGAATACTGTAGTGTATCGGTCGCTAAGAAATACTGGCATGTCACTATTTTAAACAGCCTTACCATCCGTTAACTAGGCAGATCTCATCAGCCATATTCACACCTGCAACACTTTATTATGCATGTTGTTGACTCTTCTTGAAGATGTTTTATCTAAATTTGTTCACTTGTTCATGACTTGGTTAGAAATAACTAACGTACGGAGCAGCTTTTGTCACTGGAACAAGAGCGCATAAGAACGGGTGGCTAGAGGAAGAGCATGTAGCTACATAAAATTCCAAAGTCATCTACTGTTGTTCATGAATTTCGTATGAGACTTCTATGTTTATGAAACGCCTATGTAGCTGGGGTATTCCCCTTGTTAGCTTATTTCCATGTGTGCCAATATAGTTATATTCGAAGTGTGGGCTTTTTGCTTTAGTGTAGATACCCTGAATTCAAGTCTATAGTAGAGGTCCTAGTGACTAGAGATAAGGTTTGCAGTTTTGCTTTAGTGTAGATACCCTGACTTCAAGTCTATAGTAGAGGTCCTAGTGACTAGAGATGAGGTTTGCAGTTTTGCTTTAGTGTAGATACCCTGACTTCAAGTCTATAGTAGAGGTCCTAGTGACTAGAGATGAGGTTTGCAGTTTTGCTTTAGTGTAGATACCCTGACTTCAAGTCTATAGTAGAGGTCCTAGTGACTAGAGATGAGGTTTGCAGTTTTGCTTTAGTGTAGATACCCTGACTTCAAGTCTATAGTAGAGGTCCTAGTGACTAGAGATGACGTTTGCAGTCTGGTAAACTGCTCAGCTACATACATTGTAACTGTAGCTATTTACAACATAATTTAATACAGTGTAACATAAAGCTTTCTGTTTGAGGAACCAACAGTGTCACTGTACAAACTGATTCAGAACTACCATATTTTTACAAATAAAACGCATGATCCAATCTAGCACAAGAAATTCAATTCTGGGAATTTATGGGTGGATCCAACTTAGCGCAAGCCGCCACTAATTAATTTTGGGTTGATCCAATTTACCGCAATACCAGGAATGAAGCCTCTCAGTTGTCCCTACTTTGTGAAAACAAAGGGTGGTCGAGAACAATTTCCAGGAAAAAGAGCTACCGTATTTCTTCGATCAGACGACGCGACTACTCACTACACGTTTCTGTGCGGCTACTATTCTAGGGCGGCGTTTATTTCATTGGAAAGCCCGCAGACATCAATGACGGCTGGATAAGGTACGTACGAGCGATACAGCGACGACTGTTAGATGCTGGTAGTACCTCTCAGTTCTGCTGTCAGCCATGGAAAAGTGTTGTATAACACGAACAGCCCTAGCGCTAGCCCGGTGACTGTCGTCAGAATTATTCGCATACGTATGCGTGTGCCGCGTGTTGCTGCGGCTACTATTCGAGGGCAGGATCTAGTCGAAGAAATACGGTACCATCATCACTATGGCATTTGTAAGACTTTTGTTGTTGCTGCAGCTGCTACTGTCTACCAAGAACCTCACTTCTAGAGAGGTAAAGGCCAGGAACTCTTTGCATTTCTGTTTGACCAAAAAAATTTTCGCATTTGAATCCATTGCAGCGCATGATCTAATCTAACGCAAGAAATTCAATTCCTGGAATTTATGGGTGGATCTAACTCAACGCATGCCCACTCAAATTATTTAATTTGCATGTGTTTTATTCGAATAAGTAGGTACCTGCAATTCCTTTTATGTGCTGCTGTCATGCGGTGGCTACTGAAAACTATGCCAGGTATTGTCCTCCTTAAAGTATACTAAACACCTCTAGACTGCTGTTACCTTAGCAATACTCCTACTTAAAGTATGCTGAGTACCTCTTGACTACGATTACCTTACATTGAATATAATAATGGGCTGTAGGCAATGCACAGAGGTTACCAAGTTCACTCTAAATTTCCTTACATTGAATATCATATTGGGCTGTAGGCAATGCACAGAGGTTACCAAGTTCACTCTAAATTTCCTTACATTGAATATCATATTGGGCTGTAGGCAATGCACAGAGGTTACCAAGTTCACTCTAAATTTCCTTACATTGAATATCATATTGGGCTGTAGGCAATGCACAGAGGTTACCAAGTTCACTCTAAATTTCCTTACATTGAATATCATATTGGGCTGTAGGCAATGCACAGAGGTTACCAAGTTCTTACAATGAATATAATATTGGGCTATAGGCAATGCACAGAGGTTAGTACCAAGTTCACTCATATTTCCTTACAATGAATATAATATTGGGCTGTAGGCAATGCACAGAGGTTATCAAGTTCACTCACATTATACAAACAAAACCAGACTGACACCAAAGGTGGATAGGGTCATAGCTCTGAAACCACACATTACCGATTCAGAAAGCGAAATTGTCTTGACATAGTACACAAAATTTATGTGTGCTGTAAATGGCACAAATCCAGTTTACTCATGACAAATAATTGAGATTGTGGTATCCATGGTATATGTAATTTGTGGGCAGTCAATAAACCAGTTAAAAAGAGAAGATGAGAACTATACACAAAATGAATATGCATCAGCAGTGGTGTGTGTGTGCAAGTGTCAAATATTGATCCATTAACACTTCAGTGGTTTAAGTTTGAAAACGCAGCTTTTATGTGGTATACTGGCAGTGTTGTTAATACCGTAAACTCAGGTTGTTAGGCGCATCTTGCTGTTAGGCGCATATTATTTATTAGGCGCATGATTCCTTCCTGGCACACGGCATCATTTATTAAGCGCATGTGCATTAAATAGAGTGCGTGCTGGAGGCGAGATGTCGAGTGAAAACCATGGCATCAAGAACACGCAGCACATCGATGGTCATCCTCAAGTCAACCAAAGAAGAGATACACAGGCTCTTCCTGCTTCTGAAAAATACAAAGCTTGCAAGCCACATCCTTCGCGCCTTACGAGCTACTGTACTACCGAATAATCAGTAAAAAAATTCCCATACAACGCGTGAAGCCCTGCATCTCCTTGAATATACAATGGCTGCGAATCACAGTCTCTTTGAGGAGGATGGAGTCTTCTGATTTTACGTCGATACTCGGCAGGTGAACGCGCGTCCATTAACGATCTACTGCATCATAGCGCTATGCCGCCTATAGGGCGTGGCTTTCATTGCATCCCTTATTTAGCACATATCCTCTATTAGGCGCATATATGCTTACCACTTACACTTATAAGCGCATACGCTTATTAACCAGAGTCTACGGTATACCATGGCAGCTACACTTCACTGGTATACTGATCCATTAACACTTCAGTGGTTTAAGTTTGAAAACACAGCTTTTTATGTGGTATACTGGCAGTGTTGTTAATATACCATGGCAGCTACACTTCACTGGAATACTTTAGTTTCCAAGCACAAGTTCTCCTGGGGTAGCTGGGTTTGTTTCCTGGACAGCAGTGTCCTCTGTCTTTATCTGTCGTGTGAAGCTCCTCCCACTTGCTGTTACCATGGTGATAGTCCCTCCTGGGTCAGTTGCTTGTAGGGGGGTGAGGAGATGTTCTCTGAATTGAATTCTGTGAGAGTGGATTGTCAGTGACTGATAAATTTGTACACAAATATTTACTTTTTGAAAGTGGATCCTTGGTGATGAAAGAGACATTGGGGAGATGGACGAAATATGAAAGGAAGAGAAAAGTTCCACAAGCTAGTATCAATTTTCTGGACATATAAACAATAGCGGTCTTGAGATTGTGATATTAATTCATGGTACAATGCGGCATTCCACAAAGGCTAGAGAGCACAGTATGGTGCCTGCTTATATACGTAGCTGCATAAGCAGTGTTGTATATGTATGTACCTGTTAGCATCATCTGACCAGGGAGAGATCCTGTAGCATAGTGTAATTACCAGCATCATCAAACACAGTAGTGCAGTCACCAGCAGTAGCTCCACCATCCTATACAATAGTACATACGTAGGAGGATGTTTGGCACCCCCCTCCCACCCAACCCAAATTCAGTTGTTCTACAAAATCCTTTACTTGACTGGCAGCCTGCCATCCTTCGACCACCCCAGAAAGTGTAAAATAAAATACAGGGAAAATCATTTCACGTTAAAATTTGGGCCGTGCAGTTATAGCTGGATTTCACTATAGATCCATTACAGAGTTCATGCTGTTTTTGAATGATAATATACACTTACTCACCTTTGTCAAAACGTTCTGCCTACTGCAAATCACCAACCACTGTACAACTGAGCTAGCTACTCTGTTACTATCCTTTTATATGCTGTGGTATCTGTGTTTATTCCATATAGTGGCACTTCCTGTCACAAGTGCAAATGCAAGTGAAGCAGTATTGATACTTAGTATTTACTTAGGATAGAGAATGCAAACAATGACAGTATTACCACAGCCGATATAAGCACTACCATAAACGGGAAAACCCCACCAATATACCAAAGTTTATCCTGTTTCGACTATTGGTGGTGTCTGAATATTGAGTTGTACATATCCTATATATAGAACAAACAGATAATTGCAGGATAATTACAGCTCCACCCACTAAGTTATGTATCTTTGTAAGTTGCTAAAATAAATGGTGTAAAATGGTTTGATATGTGGGGGGAATCAATCACAAAAATTCTGTGACAATTCATTCAAATCCCCACTGCCCCCCAGGATTAATTATTAAACAGGTGACTCATGACATATAATTACATCTTTGGCAACTCACCTTCGACTTAGGTTTCCAGAGTTGTGGACAGGTAAACAGTGTAGTTTAACAGACTAAAGTAGATAGTTACTTAACTACTGCTGCAAACTGTCAGCTACCTTCCGTTGTTGCTTTTATTGTTTGCTCGTTTATTGTTCGCAAATAGGGGAACACCCCTACTATTGCGAACATTTGACGTCATGTTTAGGCTTTCAATTTGATTGCAGTTCCATGTATGGCAATGATAAAGTCATTCCATTGTTTAGCGGATTTTCCAACTGATTTATTTTCGTACAATATTTTTTACTGTTATGCTGCCTTAACAGTCCTCGAAAGTCAAAGTTCAAAGTGATTTACACATGTGTAGTAGTACTCGTAATGGATCATCGCTACATGCAGAGTGAGTATGAACCAGCCTCACATCATGTGTATGCGTAGTCTACGTAATGTTTGTTCAGTAAGGGAGTGGCCATCATTAATCTGTTGTTTGTCGATAGGCAAGTATGTAACCACTTATGTACCTCCACTAAGCAGCATCAAGGTATGGTATGGTAGATCAGTAGTGAAAGTAATTGAAAAGTATAGGTTAGCCCTTTTTGCACATATCACTGCGAGTAGCATGTTAGAAAAAATATATAAAGTACTTGTATGTTACCATTGCTCCTGTCCTCATTAACTGACATATGAGCTCCCAAGTACCCACATGTTTACCCTGCTGCTACCTTAACTCTGGTAGCTAGGATAAATTCTTGGTAGTAGCCTGAAGTACCCATGTGGCTTTGTTTTTCAGGATAACCACTGAGTGTGCTGCATGCTTCCATAGTTTTCACTCAATGATCAATCTCTCGCCGCCAATGTGTAGCAGCTCCAGAACTGTCTCAATATTTCAGAAACGCTCAGTCATGTTCATACTTCGTATGACCAACACTAGAAGTCGTTCTGCCAAGCGCTTTGGGATATTTATTAAGCTCAAGGGTCGCTGTACCTCTGTAGGTAGTGTTGTGCTTCTGCTTATAGGCGTGGAGAAGAAAATGTGGCCAATAGGTCATTCTCTCATTTGAAGTCATCAACAACCATTTTGGATTCTAGTGTTCAATGTTCACTGTGCTACCCAATTTAATGTACCTCTACTTAGCTCTATTTAGCTATAAGTGCACACACTTATAATAAACAATGTTGCATACCAGGAAGGAAGCATGTGCCTAATAAATAATGTGCACCTAATAACAAGGTGCACTTAATAACTAGAGTTTATGGTATACCGTAGATCGGGAAAATTTCGCTGTTAAAATAATTTTGTGGCCGAGACCAACAGTGAAATTTTAACACGCAAAAAAAAAAAAAAAAAAAAACTGACACGGTGACAATCAATGGATAGGTGTGCGTACACCTCCTGAAGCAAATGTCTGATTGACGACAACAGCCAACGATACCTGGCTCTTCCCATACCTGGTAGTTGACTAAACACTGAAAACGTCCATATAAGTATTATATATTGTAACTGTCAACCGGTGAAAAAATTTGTGGATCGAATGAAACCGCGAAAATTTAACACCACAACAAATTTTTGCGCGAATGATTTTTAACATGAAAATTTTCCAATCTACAGTAGTAATATAATGGGTACAAAAAATGCAGTAGACATAACTTGTGAAGCACTGTTAGTACAGTTAGGGTTCATGAATGGTACACAATGTTTAGATTTTGGTACAACTCATCATAAAATATTGTAATGCACGTGCATACACTAGCAGTTGCCATGGTAATTGTGTTTCGTACATGGTGGTATGTAATGCTCCAGTGGTATACTTCAGTTTCCAAGCACAAGTTCTCCTGTGGTAGCTGGGTTTGTTTCCTGGACAGCAGTGTCCTCTGTCTTTATCTGTCGGATGAAGCTCCTCCCACTTACTGTTACCATGGTAATAGTTCCTCCTGGGTCAGTTGCTTGCAGGGGAGTGAGGAGGTGTTCTTTGTGTTGAATTCTGTGAAAGCGGATTGTGAAATTAAATTGTTTATTGTTTTCGTCTAAAAACTAGTCTATCAACCATCTTTCACCCACCAGAAAAGTGAGTTGGAGATGTAGGCTGTGAAAGTGAATTGTTTTCACCTAAAAAACTTGTCTGTCTTTTCTGGAGGGGGGAATTAAGGATGGTCTAGTAGATAGACTACCTAAAAATGTAGCATATACTGACAAAGGATGCTCAACCTTATAAACGTGTGGAGACAGACTCCTTTTTATGATATTTAATTTTACAATTGTAGACTAACTCATAAAAGACAAAAATTTCAACTTATAGAATTGTATGCCATTTGCTGTCATTATGAAACTTTCATTCAAAGTACATATGTGGGCGGTTCAAGTAAAATTCAAACCTTATGTCACATGACTCAAGTTCTATTAAACTTGAGGTTTACAGCAATTGAAAGACTCACAGGTTATTAAAGTTGCTTTTCTTCATCTACAAATGTGCAGGTATATTACTAACTAGTGTATATATTACCCAGTGGGTGTTAGCCACACCCACCTTAATTGGTATGTGATCCCATGAATATCTTGAATTTTACTTGAACCACCATATATTTGCATTGTACCTACTCCATAGTAGCAATGTTGTCTACAGTCTGAATAATACTTAGGTGTACCTGTTAGCTTTGTATTGTAAGGGAGGGGTCCTGTAGATTTGCAGTAGCACTGCAATCACATGTAGTAAACACAAGAGCACTATAATAGCTTCCAGCATCAAGCACACATAGAGCAGCAGTAGTAGTAGTGAGAACATCCTGTGCAATGAGAAGTCTGATATGAAAGTAAGTCCACCCTGAGATATATAAATAATGACAGAAAGAACATAACTAAATCATAAAGAACGTAATTAAGTCACACTTGAGCTGGGACAATACACTCACTGACCCAATACCATATTGAATACATGATTTATTTGACCACTTGAAATACTGACAGGTTGCTATTTTAGCCATGTAGCTATAGCCATATTCACCCATTCTGCAGTTTATTATGCACTCTAGTTGAAGGTACATTGGTCCATGCATTGGCTAGAAAGAAGCAGCCCATGGAGCAGCCCAATATGTATATCACAGAAATTTTGTTAAGGGGGGGGAGGGGGGCAAAAAATTGACTATTCAAAAATCTTTGGGAGGCGACAATCCATGTTGGTGTGCTTGCACTCCAACTTATGAATTCCAAGGGGGGGTGGGGTGGTGAGCAAATGCCCTAAATGAAGCCCATTGGTACCTTCACAGTTAGAATCGTCCCAGCTGTAATGTCACTTTTTGTATTAAAAAGCTAATCTTTCCTGTAGATAAAACTGGTGGGCCATCTTGAGGGTTTTCCCCTTCCTAGTTGTTTGTCATTAATGTAATTTTCATTACATTGTATTTGTAATGCTTGGGTACCCAACCGAAGGAGACAGTTGCCGTCATCCAACTTGGCTTCTGCAACATGTACCACAGCTGGCTGGTAATTAATTAGTGGTCAGGCACAAAGTACTGCAAATAATTATATTTACTAGTGCTTGAGCACCCAGCCGAAGGAGACGGCTGCTCAACATGGCTTCTGGTCCTAGCACAGCTGCAACTGGTTCAATGGTGTGTTCTTGCCATGATCATGTGATATGTTGCGCATGTGTATACTTATACACTACTGCCTCTTCTGCCAAGCCTCAGTACTCATGTAGCTTAAGCACTAACGTATTAACATAAGAGGACTATATTGCTATGGGTATTTCTACAATTTGAAGAGCCAAGTGAGTATGTGTATGTATTATAAATGTTTTGTATGTCTCCAACATGAGGTTGAAACCATAGTTTGCTGGATAATCATATGGTTGAGCACCCAACCAAAGAAGCTGGCTATGTCTCATCCAACATGGCTTCTAAGAGTGCTGCACCTGGTTGGATAGTGTGTTCTTGCCACAATCATGTAATACACTGTGCATGTACACATATACTATTGTCCCTTCTACCAGGCTTCTTGTTAACTATGTCTATAAGAAGGAAAAGAAACACATAATTTGAGTTCAGAATCCTTTAGACAATAAAGTGAGTATACGTATGCAGCATAATGTTCTATATGTAGTAGATACCAGTCGATATGTTAACTCACTGACTCACCTATCTTGTTCAGAGGTGATATGTCTTTGCTTTGTGTGCAAACACGAACACCTCTGAACATGCGTTTGCATAGCTACGTACACCCTGGAAGTCTCATAGGAAACTCTAGGGTTCAACTTTTGCTGTATTTGTACTATAGACACTTTGGAGTGTATCACTTAAATCTTGTTCTGTTTGGTTTGCTGTTATCAACTGTACTGTGCTGCTGCAGATACTGAAAGGTGGAAGTATATTCTAGCTTTTTATAGAGCTAGTCACATATAGTATACATACCCATTGTGATGTTGAACTATACAGCTTTTTCTCAGCCAGCCACATGCTAACCCACCCCAGCATGAACACAATAACATACCACTTTTTTCTCATTTCCATCATACATACTGCAGTTTATATGTACTCTTGCAATAGTTAATCAGCATGCTACCTGATATTGGAGGAAAAGCCTCTGTGACAATTTATTTTCATCCAAGAAAAAAACTAGCCAATGCTGTATTTTTGACTGACACTATTTCTAACTAATGATGACTAACTTTGTCTCTAACACTCACCTTTGATTCCACTTTTGGCCCAATGTAGTATTAAGTTGATTAAAAGTAGTTTTTACCAGGTACTAGCTACTGTTGAACTGACTGTTACTTGATCTACTGTTGAACTGAGTATTAAATTCTGCTTTTATGGCGGGGAATGCCCATTCATTTACAGTTGTGCCAATGAAACCCTATGTGGATGATGTGGCTATGTTACTTGTGGTTCTGTAGCTTCTCAGGGCCACCACAAATATGTGAATGCCCTGAGAAACTAATGAAAATGTATTGAAGGTATCATTGTAGTTCTCCTGTCAATGAGTTGTTTGTCAGTTCCACCAAGAAAGACCTACAGATCGAAACATTTGAACCTTGCTATCAAAGTTGTTGTCCTGTGCTATGAGTATATACTATAACACTCACTTTTGATCTTTGTGTCCAAAAAGTTATGCTGGTAGCAGTCTCCAGAGTCACTAACAACTGTGCAAACAGTACTGTAATACCTCTTTCTCTTTTTATGTGCTGTTTACTGCATGGTGGGAGGCTGGAGTGTTTATCAGTTTTATCAGCAGCTTTCATGTTATTTTACTTTGTAACCAAGCCTCATTCAATTAATGCTATTTACAGCCGTGACCCTATGAGAGGTGGAGTAACAGTTTCCTAAATTGGTGTAGTACATCCTTCGTAATGGTTAACTATAAATATATTCATAACAAGATGATTGTTGTGGTATGTAAATGATGACTCAGAGTGTAGTGAAACCTCCCTTAACCAAATGTGGAGATTTGGTATCATTGGTAGCCTCATTCCCAGGCCTTCCCCATCTTTATTCTTCAATTTATATTGTATGAAATTGAAAAACAGTAAGACCTGGGGACATTCATCACACGATTGACGTCAGATGCATGCAGGGTGGAGCCCAACTGCAAATATGTACCCAGGGGATAAGTTCCTTACTGGTGAAGTACTCATGATATTGCAAGCATTTGCAGTCTGTGAGTAGCATTGACACACCTAACCTGATAGTGTGTAATTGTAGTTGGGCCTCACTGCACCTACTGTATTTCTTTGAATAGTCGCCGCCCTTGAATAGTCGCTGCCATCAAATAGTAGCTGTACAATTGGAAGCTCTGAGCGAAATAAACACCACCCACGAATAGTAACCACGGCTAGTATATGTGGCACACACACACATATGCGAATAATTTCTGACGACGACCACCAGGCTAACGCTAGGGGTGTTCATGTTGTACAACTCGTTTCCATAGCAGGACTGGAAGGCTGTGCATACTAATGGCAGCACCTAACAGTTGTCACTGTATCACTCGTACATGCCTTATCCAGCCGTCTTTGATATGTGCAGGTTTTCCGAAGAAGTAAACGCCACCCTCGAATAGTAGCCACCCTTGAATAGTAGCCGCAAAAAAAAAACGAGCAGCGAAAAAAATAGTAGTTCCGGAGTCTGATCAAAGAAATACAATATATCCACTTTTCAGAGAGGTCCTATTGATTTGTAGTAGGTATATATGGTTTTATTTTTTAACATTTTTTGACATGACTATTATCTCTACACCTCACATTAACATCAAAATGTCAGCATATCTTCCCACACACACACACATGCACACACACATGCACACACACGCACGCACACGCACACGCACACACACACACACACACACACACACACACACACACACACACACACACACACACACACACACACACACACACACACACACACACACACACAGAACCTCTACCAGCTACACATTCCCTATGACCCAGAAGGAGCACTCGGTTCACTCAACTCTGTTGTGATATGTTTCCTGGGTGTGCAGGCCGGGAGGATACTGACACACTATCGTAATCATCATGTAGGCATCATTGCCAGATTCAGCATATGGGGCACTGCACTGGTAAGATGTTACATTGTGTAACATCGTGTTGAGTAAGATGTTACATTGTGTAACACTGTGTTACTATTACTATCATGATAAGTATCACCATAGTACAAAGCTATACCGGAAAATATCACAAGTTTGTTGCTGTCTGTATTGTTATGAGTATGCAGCATGAGTAACAAGCAAGTGATTTTTTTTTCCAGTATAGCTTGGTACTATGGTGATGATGATTTTATCATGCGAACCTTCAATTTCATTGCATGTTCAGACGCAGTGCAAGTGACTTGTAGTACCTGATACGGATTCTCACGTGACTTGTAGTACTGATACAGATTCTCGCGTGACTTGTAGTAAAAAATACGGCTTTTTATAAACTGCATGCAGCTGCAATGCTTCCCCATTGACTCCCATATTAGCACACCTACATGTTACACTGTAAAAGCACACAGCGAAATGTTTCTTTAATGGTCACCATGGGACCAAGCTTTATAATACAGACAGGTGGTTGCTATACTAAGGTCACTTAGCAATAGCATTTGTACATTCACATCATGCATCAAAGTTGCACAAATGCACATGAATTGATGAGGAAGCCTTGTAGGTACAATGAAACCTGTCAGTTGTGCTTCTTAAGATTATGGCCATTACTTCTGGTCCCAGTTGTACAACTGCTATTGCTAAGTGACCTGAGTATAGCAACCACATGTCTGTGATGTATACTACCTATATTATGCAGGGTCACAGTTACTGAGACTGTTGCCTACTTTATATACGTATATGATGCAGGGTTTACTGGGAACTATTCTGTGTGAGGGCCAGAAGAACGAAGGTGTTATTCCTATCAACAAGAACTTGTGGTATGTTGACCAGAGCTTTCATTTGGTTGCTGATATTTGGAATTTGCACAGTTTTAAATGGGACTTGGGACCTTGCTTAGGATTTTAGGCGTGGAAGAATGCGACATTGACATGTTCATAAAGCTAGTGAGAGAGAGGATGGTAGAAAGGGTTTAATTGTGCGTGGGCGCACTGGGCCCAGAACAGCGAAAAGAGCCAAGGTACCAGGTAACTTACTACACGTATCTAGCTAGCGGGAGGCGACTGTCTTACACACCGAGCATTGAGCGTGTAGTCGGTTTAAAATACGCAAAACGCAACCTGTTAGTTCTGCAAAATTTTGCCATTTTCCTATTACGTCATGCTCACGTGAGAAAAGATACCAGGCTCTCCACGGCTTTTCCGTACTGCAAGAGACGGAAAGCTGGGCGGGGCCTGGGAACGAGGCTAACCACGTACATAAATGAACAATATAATTTATATTCTTTTCAGTGTTCACTGGGCAGGTCACACATTTTTCCTCTCAGTCTGTTCCCTTCTGTCTCTCACCCTCTCTCTCTCTGTGTAGGTCTCTCTCCTTCATTCTAGTGATGGCAGGCTCAGGGTTCATTCTGCTAGCTGTCTTCTACTTCTTCATTGATGTCATCCACTGGTGGAATGGAGCACCATTCAGATACCCAGGTGGGTTAGTAAACTAAGCTTGCATACTATCTCTCACAGTTACTGTACTCAGTGCCACTGCTCACTCAGAAGTATATAACAGGAGTTGATGGTCTTATGCCCAGACTCCATCCTCCGTGAGATGTGGCACTATTTCATTGGCTTGTTCAAGTCAGTATATACTCAGCACAACCAAGAAAACACTCAGTGGTCACCAGACCTTTTTGTGAGAAAGTAGAGTTTGGGCACAAGGAATTATCTTCTTATTTACATTACCGTGGAACACTCTACATATCTCTAGCCTGTTTTAGGAATGTTCCAAGGTACAACCCTACTGGAAGGGAGAGACTGGAAGGAGGAGAAGGGGAGGAATGGATGATAGAAGAGAGGAGCTTAGTAGTGCCTTTGAATCTGATCTTTCTTTGTTATGAGGGAGGAGGGTCTTTTCACTTCCCAATTTTTCTTTACTTTTGATGCAGGTATGAACTCCATAATAGTGTACGTGGGGAGTGAATTGCTGCAGAACTACTTCCCCTTCAGCTGGGAGGGACAGTCTGACTCACATTTGAACTTGCTAGCTGCTAATCTGGTTGCCGTCAGTATCTGGCTGATTATTTCTTATTACTGGTATTGGATTGGGTTCTTTGTCAAAATATAGTGTCCGTTGTGACAGTATATAAACTTTTTGCAAGTGTGCTTGTGTGTTCACTTTATAGTTATATTATTTATACTGCATGCTTTGATGCAGATATATTTAACCCTTTACTGACCAGAATATCTGCCTCTTTGTGTATTGGATTGGGTTCTTTGTCGAGATAAAGTGTCCTTTATAGCAGTTATTTTATATGTTAACCTTTTGTAAGTATATATGCTCATGTAGTATTTATAATTATACTGCAGGTTATAAAGTTATATTTAACCCGTTACTGACCTTACATTGCGAACCTTTGTGAAGATAATCAAGACATAGATAAAACATTTAAATCAAAGCATCACTCCGACAAAAAAAAGGATCAGACTACTCAGACTTATCACTAATAAAACAATTTTGTGAAAAATACTTGCTAGCTTAAATTGAATGGAACATTCCCTGGATTTGAATGCAGGGTTAGTCATTAGGGAGACTGTGTGACTGCATGAACTATAGCACACACCAAACTATATACTAACAGCTTTGTTACACAAAGTTCAATACCATAAAGTGTAATACCATGCTGGCTGCCCACTTTCTTCTCGTTTCATTAGTCGTGCATGGTTAGCATACTCACCAGTAGCAAAGTCTTGCCATGTCCAACCTGTTGGCAGCGTGTGTAGCTGACATGGGTCTTCTGCCTTCACAAAGCATGTAGCTCTAGTGAAATCCACTGCCCAGGTTGTCTGTGTGTCACTAAGTTGTGAAAACCTGTCTTCCCATTTGGCCTGTATAACACATATCCCTGCAACTGAGAAGGATGGGTCAAGCTGCTTTTTGGTCGCTCACATGAAGTATACAATTTTAAGGACTCCTTTCTCTATTGCATTATGTCCACATGGTTTGATGCCCATGTTATCAAGTGCTACTGCACAGTCTCATACCCAACAACTGCGTAGCAGCAGTCCGAAACTATGAAAAGTACTTTCCCACGAAAATGAGTTTTATAGAGGCCCAAGACACCATCTTTAAACATCTAGTTAGTTACCAGTTCCACATTCTCCATGTCCAGCATACCAGAGAAGTGCTGAAATCAAGAACATTTTTAATGGTGTAGTACAGTATCACTTGATTCTCTCAATTGTAATTATATAATATTATGTTGTCTTCTGTACTTGTGCCCTTGTGGCACATTTCCGTTATAATGATAATAATTATTGTTATTATTACAAGTTACTTACTATACATGTAGAGTTAAGTCTTGAAAGAATATTTACATGCATGACCATACAACCAGGGACCTATCTAGCCTCGTTCCCAGGCTCTTGTGCGGGGGATCTACCGGGAGGAGCCTGGTACACACTGTTCGCGCATGCGCCAGGTTCCCTTGGTAACCTGCATACTACTTAGTCTCGTGTAGCCAGACTCTCACACGAAAAACGGGAGAGAGTCTGGTGACTCTCGCATTATTGAGTTGGTGTTGCGCTGTCAGCAAGTCAGTAGGTAATTAAGTAGGTGCGAACAAGTGTGCGTTTGACAAGGAAGTCATGGAAGTGACATTGAAGCCAGACTCTCAAACAGTAACTCACTTATGGGCAATTATCGCCTCCAGAAATTCCTGGGCCTATTACATGTAGCACCAACTCAATATGCGCGAGTCACCAGACTCTCTCCCGTTTTTCGTGTGAGAGTCTGGCTACGCGAGACTACATACTACTCCACTACACTAAAATTACGGTCAATTTCTGCTCACCTGCTGAAGGCCGTACTGCATGGTTATACTTCCCTGTGGGACACATACGAGCGATTTTGAAGTCATAAACAATATCACTTTGACGGTAACAGTCTGCATTGCTATGCTTCGTTCGAGGTGATCGGTGAACTTCAAAGGGAAAGATTACGTCAGTCACGTGCCGAAGCGTTTAGCTGGAATGGACGAACGCGTGGACAATTCCTGCAAGCGAAGAGCCGAGTACCTTCGTCGCTCCCTCGTCATCGTCCACACAGAGCATAGTCAGTGGCAGGCATCTTTTATACGCGAGAAGTCGGTGTGCCTCGCTGAGGTTAGTGTAACGGAGCAGGGAAATTTCCGGCAGAAATCCTGGGGGAACTGAGCATGCGCAAACAGTGTGTACCAGGCTCTTGCGTTCTCCGTTTGCGTTCACAATAATACACGGGAGCGGAAGGCCGGCGAAATTGGACCGAGGCTACATTAGTGCTCTCACTCTGCATGTGACATGTGCTATCTCTGGTGGAGAGACCTACTGTATGTATGCTTACTATACAGAACACACAGTGAGATGTATACTCTTGACATCTATTGCAATAGCCTAAAAATGGCTTCAGAAGCAATCTGAAAAATTTTTAAAAGAGCTTTTTGGGAAAGCATGCTCTCGATCGTCTCTTGCTGTCACAAACACCAGCCAGCTCAGCATGCTACCGGCTCCACTGCCGATAGGAATATATACATGCTTGAATTTACTACTGTTCCAAAATGTCTTGTCTTGTAAAGCTGGGAAAGACTGTACCGTAACCAGTGTCAATTATTGCGTACCGGCCTAGTTCAAGTTCTTTGGCGGGAAAGGCCCATCAAAAGAAGACCGTCGTATCCTCACTGCGAGCAATGGCGCACCCACAGAGAGATGCCTGGCTGCAAGTTGGGCAGTCAACAGCTGGAAAACCGACACACAGCGTCTTACAGCAAACACCATATTTGAGTCTTGCAGCCGCCGCCGCGCCGAGGTTCACAACAGAAAGTTGAAGTTGTTTCGTTAAATTAGAACTTTCGGTCAACTGAAGAAAATTATGCTGTTTCAGGGAGGGGAGGCGTGTCTTTGTAGCTCTGGCGTTGCTGTTGAGCTAGCTGGCCGCTGGAGGGTGAGTAGTGCACTGAAGTTCTGTATGCGTGCTTATTGCGTACCTGTTTAATAGAGGTAGTCAAAGGCACTAATTTCACTTTAGTAGACAAAATCTTTCAAAGGGGAAGGGGTATGAAACAAGAGCTGTGAAATGCTCCCTCCTTCTTCTCTTTCATAACAGTGTTTTTTTTCTCTTCTCTATTTATGGTCTTGTTAATAATATTATGCCCATAAATTATTACGTATAGGACCTGCTTGAAAATCAATGCACATACATGAATGACCAATGAACCTCATCTCTCTGAAAAGAAGGCACACCTAGGCATTACACAAGTTACCCACTGCACAGGACACATTTTGGCCAATACCAGACCTTGTCAGCTGCGCTAGAGTCACCAGGAGATGGGGGCTGTCATCTCGTGCAAGAAAAGCAGTCAGGTGGGCATGGCAAGGGGCGGTCACTCCTATAGACACAGTACTTACAAGGGGTAGCCTGTTGAACCATTTGGTTGGTGTAAATTGTGCTTGATTGTCAGATTGTTCGGTCTGAAGCTCTTGATAGCTTGATTTACAATGGTTCAAAGGTCAAATTGACAACCACCTGTTTTTTTGTATCGTTGATCCATTGATTTTGATCCCTTTCAGTGGCTTCTCAGTTGGCTCCTGCATAAATGAAGAGAAGATTATCTGTTACCAACATTGATTTTGATCCCGGTTTAGCCTATCAAGCCAGACCATCTCTCACCCTCCAGAAATGGTCTGGCTTGATGGACTAATCCCGGCTAGTGCTGCAAACGGGACATATAAATGACCACCCCTCAACTTATGTTTGCAACTGGGCTCACAATAAGTGACTGCACTGCTAAAGCTCAGTCGTTCCGCCAGTGACTATGTGACTTTGGCAAAAGTTCATTGTGACTTGCTTGGGCTAACAGTTTGTCATGAGTTTGTGACTTTTTTTAGAAGTGCCTTCTTCTTCAGTAAACAAGGTCACCAAGCCCAGTAACAGTGCTTATGAGAGTGACTACCCCTGGTTGGACTGCAACATGTTCTATCTACCTACCTACCTACCTATCTATCTACCTATCTATCTATCTATCT
Source organism: Agelas oroides (assembly GCA_949130485.1). Classification (NCBI taxonomy): domain Eukaryota; kingdom Metazoa; phylum Porifera; class Demospongiae; order Agelasida; family Agelasidae; genus Agelas; species Agelas oroides. The sequence goes on from OX422185.1 coordinate 13,582,489, forward strand.
ATCTATCTATCTATCTATCTATCTATCTATCTATCTATCTATCTATCTATCTATCTATCTATCTATCTATCTATCTATCTTCGTTCTTTTCTTACTCCTCGATTACCCTTCACCTCTCTTCCTTCTCTTTTTCTCTCCCTTTTCTCTTTTCTTCCTTCCCTCCTCCCTCCCTCCTTCCCTCCTTCCTTCTCTCCTTCTGTCCGTCTTTCCTCCTCTCAATCTCTCCTTCCCTCTCTCCTCTCCCACTCTGTCCTATTAAACATGCAGCTTGCTTGCAGTGAGAAACTTGCTGGAGAGAGAATCGCTGACTTCATCCCTCCTCCACCAAACACAAACACTATCGATCCCTTTCAGTGGCTTCTCAGTTGGCTTCTGCATAAATGAAGAGAAGGTTATCTGTTACCAACTTGAGCTTGGAAAATAACTTGCCGATGTTTCGACTGAATGCAACAGTGTCTCATAATTTCACAAGCAGTAATACAAACCATTATTCAGACTTCGTCAACATATCTTACCAGAATCAAATGGACCATATGTGTTCTGTGTACTATATATCCCACCTACTATACTTCATGCATAGGCCAGAGTGGACTTTAACTGTCATAATTTGTCCCCTCAAGGCTACAAGGGAAATTATGGCTCATAATTCCCTCTCCATGTATTTTTAGTTTACAGTCTACTACATTGTCAGACTATAGTACAGATTTTTCTGTGACAGTAAATAATATTGAAGTTACTGTAAACACTTGCATATGTACAGATGTGTTTACAATAATAACAACAAAGGACCAATCAGGTGGGATATATAATAATTATAGCACAGGTGGCCAGGGATTTATGGCTGTAGTAAACAAACCTCGTCTGTTTACTGCCATAAATCCCTGGCACCTGTGCTATAACTATTACTTATAGTATGGATTTGGAATATCAGAGAGTCTACCGACTCTCCAAGTGGGGATGGCATAGACATGCAGTATATGCAATACTTAACCAAAACCCATAAAATCTCAACCACAAATGACAAATGTTATACAACCAAGGCTGCTTGATGTAGGTATAACCAGGGTTCTTCTTGGCCTTTCCACTGTGATAGGTACGTATAACTTTGAACACAGCTTTCCATGCAGAAGTTTTTAGTTCACATTGTAGCCAAAAAAAAGTACGGAAACAAGATTGGACAAAATATATAGAGGATGTAGGGATGGCACTCCAAGAAGTGTGCAAACAAGGTAGAGATTATATAAAAGTGAAGGTAAATATACAACGCCCTATTCCTGCATTTTTTTTATACTTAATCTATCGTGAAAAAATGTCGGGATGGATGAGGCTTTGTATATTTACTTTAACTTTTATACCATTCACAAATGTATAAAGAGGTGGGGATGGCGTGCCAAAAGTATGCAAACAAGGTGTATTCATTCGCCAGTACAGTGTAGCCTTGTGTTCAGACCTTCTCACACATGCAAAGATTTTTTTGTCACATTGGACAGAATTGCTGTCTGATTTGAGAGCTTGAGAAAAAAAAAAGGAAAAGGGAAGGGAAACCATACAGATGGCAACAAGCTCATGATATTTTTCGGAATAGCTTTGTACTATGGTGATACTTATATACTAGTCAGATGATTCATCATCGTGGGGCAAGCCTGAGTGAGCAGCGCACTTCTGATTTACTAATTTGTCCAGGCACACTGCAGGATTTTTCACTGTTACATGAGCATTAAGAGCCAAACTTAATAACAAGCATTGCATTTTACCTACTGAGTCATTATAACCTTCAAATATTGAGTGCTTGAGGACATTCAATCTATGTGAAATATTTAAATGCACTCATTTCAAATTTACAGTACATGGCCGCAAGCAAACAAACAAGCATACATGCACGCATATGCAATACAGTCTCACTAGTGTGGGGGTTGCTCAGGCTCACCAAAATCTTTCAATTTGCATCATGGAGAACAATTAGTCTCACAAGTGCTGCATTATACTATTCCATCTCTCTGCAGAGAACTATTGGTCCATTTTGGTAACCTGTGAAGGCGTGGAAAATGGAAGGTAACTTTAATTCCCAAACATGTAGCACAAGGTGCTTCATTAGATTTATAGTTATATGCATGGCAGTCTTGAATAGAAATTGAATATTATTCCCTTGCAAATTGGAAGCACTGAATTGCAGAGCTTCCATTAGGGGCAAGGCTTATACTTGTTTTGTGGCTGCAGGAATATTTGATGTGTCTATAAAGTACCCACTTCTTTGGTGGAACTGGCCTCATTCCCAGGCTCCCCGGAATGCGAAATGTACACGTGTGGAGAGCCTGGTATCTTTTCTCATGTGATCATGACGTAATCGAAATAGGACCAGATTTTTTAGAACAGAAAGGCAATGTTTTGCATGTTATTAAACAACGCTCGGTGTGTATGATATTCTCCCCCCGATAGCTAGATACATACGTGTAGTAAGTTGCTCGCTACCTTCGCTCTTTTCCCTGTTCTGAGTCTGCGGGTACGCCCACACACAATTAAGGTCTTTCTACCCCCTTTCTACCTTTGGTGCTGCTCACGTGAGAAAAAATACCAGGCTCTCTCCACCTGCACAACTTCAATGTTCGCATTCCAGAGCGGAGGAGCCTGGGAACGGGGCTATGGTGGAACATCAGCGATACAGTGTAGTCTCGTCCCCAGACCCCATCCTCTCATGAGGAAAAACAGTGATCACCGTGCCACTGGAATTGACAAAGCCATAATTTGTCTGGATAACCTAATGTTCATTGTTCTCAACTATGGCCAAATGTCTGACAACTGCTAACCGTCAAAATATATATTTTGACACTGTTCTGACCATCTTGTTGATCAGCTCAGATCGGGAGAGACTGTGATTCTTACTTTGGATACAACATTTCCACTGACTGTCTACGTGAATGACACTAACGGTACCATCTGCAGGACTAGTATGTGTGTAAGACATTCTCGTATTCGTCCTCTCTCTCTCTCTCTCTCTCTCTCTTCCTTCTCATTTCCTGTTCCAGTTTCCCTCTGAATGCAAACTGAATAACAAAAAATGGGGGAGGCCTGGGAATGAGGTTACTATGAGGGTAGTTTGCTATTGAGCATGGCCACATTATCTATGTCAGTCTACACAAAGCCACCTTGTAGTAACCTTTGGTAAAGTATAGCATAGCTAGTAGTAGATTATGTGTTAAGTAATACTGTCCAGGAACTCAGCAACTGTACGACCATCTGCCACACTGTATATACCAACACGTTAGTACTGGAGTATATGCTCCCACTTTTGTTGACATTCAAACTCATCCTGCTTGGATCAAATGGGAAAAATGCATTCTGATCTTTCACTCCAGCTGTGAGCGTAAGTACACCGTAGGCCACGTCGACAGCTGCACAGGTCACATTTATCAACTAGCAATTGCTCCATGGTGTAGAAACTGGTGATGGAACCTAGGTCTACTCGCTCGGCTACAGCAGCTAGTTCAGGTGTAGAATTCTCAACTTGTATCTCAGGTACAATAGTCTGTATGTCTGGACTACCTGACATACCAGCAGCACCAGAGTCCAGCAGGCAAGTCTTCTGCTCATACTCCTGCCTACGAGGCTCCTCCTGCCTACGAGGCTCTTCTGGCGGGTGAGACTCCTTGTGCATATGAGACACCTCCTGCCTGTCAGACACCTCCTGCTGGTCAGACTCCTCATGCTTATGACCTTCTTCCTGCTTGTGAGAAATAAACCTCAAGAGACACTCGTGATTCCTCCTCTGTCTCGAAGGGGAATAGTTCTTTCTCTTTTTGGGTATACAATTCTTACTAATGCACACCACCTCAAGGCTGGAAAATTCTTGGTGTCTGTGTTTCCAGACAAGTTGCACCAATATTCCCTGAGCTTTCTCCTTTAGGGTCCAGGAGAGCTTCTTTCCGGATTGTGCAGCTGCCTGGATACAGGCAACTACTATATCTGGTAGACAACAACTCAGACTGGTCATCATTCAAATTGTGACGGAACTATATATGTGTATTCATTTGCTCCATTAACTCCCCCTTCCCTCTCCACTCCTCCCATCTTTTCCCTTTTTCTGTTCACTCTCCTCCTCTCCCTCTCATCCTCCCCCTCCTCCCCTTCCTCCCCTCCCTTCCATCCTCCCCTTCCTCCCTCTCCTCCCCCTCCTCCCCTTCTCCCCCTCCAACTCTCCAACCCCTTCCTCTCCTTCTCTCCTCTCATCTTTCCCCATTTTCTGTTCACTCTCCTCCTCTCCCTCTCATCCTCTCTCTCCTCCCCCTCCTCCTTCCCCTTCTCCTCCCCCCTCTCCTACACCCTCTCTTTCTCTTCTCCTCCCCCTTCTCCTTCCCCCTCTCTCCCCCCTCTTCTCCCCCCTCTCCCCCTCCTTCTCCTCCTCTTCCAGGATCTTGGTTCTCCCAAGTATGTCGCTTCCAAGTACGGCACTGCTGGGGAGCGTGAACCACTCATAAAGGACAATAGCACCATGAGCAGCAGCCTCAATGCAAACCTGGTGAGGACAAAGTTGGGTAGTCTTGTCCCCAGATCCCACCCTCTCACGAGGAGAAATGGTCTGGTGAACCAAGTTGAATTTCTTGGGCTAGCGCACACTTTTGCGACAGTGTCACCTAGCCATGTCAAAATATTTTACTCCAAACCCGCTCAAAAAAGGTAGAGATACTCGAGTAGAGATTAAAAATTTTTCCTGTTGTAAGGGAAGTGCTACATAACAATTACTGATTTCGCAATCTCATTGGTCCTTACCACTTTCGAGAATAAGCCCAAGAAATTCAACTTTGTTCACCAGACTGTTTCTCGCTGGGAGGCGTGTGCGGGCTGGGCACAAGACTAAATTTGAGCACAAGTGACAAAATAATATTCAATTTCTATCCAGGATTGCCACATCATATGCAAAGCTATTAAATGTTGCATGCTTTTTAGATTTTGCTGTTGAGGGTGTGTATTACGTCATTGCATCAGAGCAACCGTTGCCATACCGCCATCTTGAGGGGTCAAGTGGACTGTTTTTAATGGGACTTACATGTATGTCAGCCTGTCAAACTCCCTGTGCTAGCTACAATCCTACAAGTAGCATTAGCTCTTGTACAAGTATGTTAACTGTCATTACTAGCTCTCTGCATCATGTAAATATAAAATTGAAGCTAAAATGCATGCTCCATACTTCAAAGCAAGCTCGTAGAATAGGCCTCGCCGTACAATTTTCCTATTCACTTGCCTCTCAAGATGGTGGCACTTATAGATACTGACAGTGCTATTATAGAGCCAACTGAGCCGAGGAGTGACCGTCCTCAGTGCTCTAGTCTGGAAAAACTAAACCCTCCAACGAAATCGGATTTAGCACACGAAAGGAAGATAAAGAATCCTAAATCTACGGGGGCAGGCATGAAAAGAAAGGCTAGCGCACCTTCCCAGTCTGTGATTTACTTTCAATTGGCCTATTATGCAGCTAGCTCTTATGCTAGCTAGTATTATGAAATTATGTCAGTATAGTTCGCCAATGCCTATTCCCAGAACTCCACTATAGCTTTCATCACTTCAGTATGAAAGCTCCATACCGTGGTATTTTCTGTTTTGCAAGTGACACAAGCTGAAGATCTGGGAACAGGACTATGACACTGCTTCTTGCTTGTACATTACAGATCACCAAAGGGACGCAGGAGGGTGTGAAGGGAGGAGAGAGGAAGGTGGAGGGTGCAGAAGGTGTTAGCAAGCCAAGGAAAAGACGACTAAAGTCACTTGATGCATTCCGAGGGTGAGGGAGCTAAGTTAAACTTTTCTCTCCACTCTACCTCCATCTTTCTTTCCCTCCCAAATACAACTACATATGCACATGTAGGTTTAATTTATAACACATCCAAATTGCCCTTTCTTGCTCTCTACTCTTCTACATCTCACTCCTTCCTCCTTCCCTTCCTCTTCCTTTTCTTTCCTTCTTCCCTCCTTCCTCCCTCTCTCCATTTATTCCCTCCCTCCCTCCCTCCCTCCCTCCCTCCCTCCCTCCCTCCCTCCCTCCCTCCCTCCCTCCCTCCCTCCCTCCCTCCCTCCCTCCCTCCCTCCCTCTATCCCCCTCTCCCTTCTCTCCTCCATCCCTTCCTCACAGCCTATCTCTCATCATCATGATCTTTGTCAACTATGGTGGCGGAGGCTACTGGTTCTTCAACCACAGTGCATGGAATGGACTCACAGTAGCGGACCTCGTCTTCCCGTGGTTCGTCTGGATCATGGGCGTCTCTGTCGTGTTTTCCTATCAGTCTCGCAGGAAAGACCAGATGTGGTCGCGACTTTATCAGGTGTTCCGGCGTTCCATTATCCTGTTCGGACTTGGCCTCTTCCTGAATAATGGTAGGTTTAATGTTTTGTGTCAGCACATTTACTTTACATTACTATCAACTCACTTTCTTCTTTCTCCTCCTCCTTCTCATCTTCCTTCTCCTCCCCTTCCTCCTCATCTTTCTCCTCCTCCTCCTCCTCCTCCTCCTCCTCCTCCTCCTCCTCCTCCTCCTCCTCCTCCTCCTCCTCCTCCTCCTCCTCCTTCTCATATTTCTCCTCCTCTTCCTCCTCCTCTTCCTCCTCATCCTCCTCCTCATCGTCCTCCTCCTCCCTCTCCTCTTTGCTCACAGTACATTTCTTAAAATGACGCTGTGCTCAGATAGTATTTCTGCTACTGTATCACGAGTGTGCCGTGAATGTACATAGCTCTAGAATGCAGCTTTAGAAGGGTTAAATAAAATATTTGAGGATCCAAGTGAAGCTCCAGAACTTTTCATTTTATTCTTGAAAAAGTATGTGCGTATGAACAAATCCTTTTACGTCTTCAGAAAAAGCCCTCCACTACTATATACAGAAAATGTATGTGAAAGAAGCCTTCCATTTTGTGGCAAAACTGTATCACAAAACATTTTAAATGACAGTGTGACCAAACACACTGCTGTCCCAATGTGTTAAGATAAGTGACTTTCTAACGTACATGTACAGTAGAAAGTCACGTGTTTGAAATGTTTGGATAACTGAAGTATGACAGAGGGTGTTCATTATGATGCTAGCCCACATGACACAAACTGTCCACGGAGTGAGCTGCAGCAATAGTTCTGAGTGGCTGACATGCCACTGTCACTGATGTGGATACCGGGCCTCCACCCCTCTGCTTGTGATATCAAGGGGTGTGCCTGGAGAGCACTAGCATCCTTGGGGCTGTCCTCTATGAGAGCCAAATCTTGTGATGAAATGTCTCGTTCCCAGAATTACCCACTGCACTAGTCTGATAGTTAAAATTGAGTAGCATGCCATATCTGCTGCGCACAATGCGTAATTATACCGTTGCTCGGTTTCCTACGCATGTGGGTAGTGGTACCCAGTGGCTGACTTTGAGAATTGGTTTTACCTTTTTTGGCGAAGCCTACCTTTCCCGTAAAAGTTATCGTGTTTTTAGCTGCCATACAACGGGTAGAACAAGCCCTGAACACTCAATATCTGCCGTTTAAACAGCCAAAGCCAACTTCCTGTCGATGAAAGTAGCAGGAAATAGTGGGTGTGGCTTTGATAAACACGTTTGGATAACTGATGTGTTCAGATAGAAGTTCAGATTAGTGACTTCCTACTGTAGTTGTAATCAACATTATTACCATGGCTTGTCGTGTCTGCAGGGTTTGATCTCACACACTGGCGTATTCCGGGCGTTCTTCAGAGATTTGGTATCACGTACTTTGTGGTGGCTCTCACTGAACTACTGACAGTAGAGCTGTACGCCAGGTGGAATGTAAGAAGGGGAGGGAGGAGGGAGGTAGGAGGAGGGAGGAGGGTAGGGCTATACTTAAGGTAGCTTACACCACTAAACATGGAACCGCTTACAAAACATTTTCCATAGACTACATGCTCGCTCAGACTGACCCCAATGGGCAGCATATAATATACTGTTTCATGGATTCAGCCAAACTTACATTTCATGGATTCAGCTAAACTTACATTGCATGGATTCAGCCAAACTTGCATTTCATGGATTCAGCATTGTATGGATTCAGCCAAACTTACATTGTATGGATTCAGCCAAACTTACATTGTATGGATTCAGCCAAACTTACATTGTATGGATTCAGCCAAACTTGGATTCAGCATTGTATGGATTCAGCCAAACTTACATTGTATGGATTCAGCCAAACTTACATTGCATGGATTCAGCCAAACTTACACTCAAAATCAATTCGGCCAGTACTATCACTGACACTGTTTGGTGTTTTCTCTAAGCTCTTTTAGGGGGTAAAGTTACTCTTTGTGATGCTAAAAGATCTAATTTTCACCTGTCTTGTGTAAGGATTTGTGCATGGATTGTTAGTAGAGAGTAACAACCCCTGCTACGTAGCTACAGAGCTCTGTAATCAGGTAGTGTGGTCTGGTGTACACAAAGTCAAAAAGTGTGTCAATAAGCTGGCATGCACGGTCAAAAAGCTGGCCCGCACATGCGCTAGACAGCTTAGCACCTCAGGGTCAACGGTCCTTCACATGTACAATAAAAGCTCAGGAAACTGAAACACAATCTGAGAACAAGGGTAATCAGTTCCCTTGCATGCTTACTTGTTAGTCTTGCAAGCCAGACCCGGCCAACCAAACGTCACTGCAGATTGCTTTCAGTATCAAAGCGATCCACACGTGGGTTGGTTGGATCTCACTTGCGAGATTACCTTGCTTGTTTATATGCTTCCATAATTAAATCGTTGAGGCCATTGAGTGACCTCACCAGCAAGTTATATACATAGCATCATCTCCCTCTTCCTCCGCAGTTCACAGTATGGAAGCCATTGAGTGACCTCACCAACAACTGGGTGCAGTGGGTGTTGATACTGGTACTGGAATTCTTGTGGCTGATGATCACCTTCCTACTGCCTGTCAATGGCTGCCCAAGGTAGATAAGATGCTTGTTGTGCGACAAGCCAAGCTACTTGCAGAACACAGCAGAGCCTTATCTTAAGCATTTATACACGTGATGTATTTGCATTTTAGCATGTTGAGCATGCATAGCGACTAACTACAGTTTCAGTTGCTTTTGTAGGTATGGTTAAGGTCATAACTCTACCCACAAAAGCCACTGAAATGGTGGATAGTCTGCAACAATACACCTGCAAACCCTTCAACCGCCCCCATCTTGTCTGTGATATTATACAAAACTACTTGATCAAGTGGCAAGTTGCGTTTAATACATCGTCATGAGGGCATCCAGATAATGTGGGGGTGGTTGATGGGGTTTGCAGTTGTGTTATTGCAGACCATCCAACCAAGTGGACCACTTGTGCTAATTGAGTTGGATGGTCTGCAATAACACAACTGCAAACCCATCAACCACCCCCACATTATCTGGATGCCTCCATGACAAGATGTATTAAACGCAGGACTAACTCTGTGAAAACCATTGTGCTCCTAAATTGTACGTAATGCAACTTGCCACTTGATTTTTGGTTTCTTCAATTCCAACCCGAATTATTGACATCAATTATCATCAATTGCCAACGTTTTCGACTACAGTGCTGTAGTCTTCTTCAGGGCACATCTGCATACAGCACTGGGAACGCTGCTTAAGTACAATAATCAGGTAAGCTAGTTGCTAACGGTAATGCTAGTTGCTAGCTAACAGAAACGTACCACACTAGGTAGTGTCTATTGTTCCGTCATCAGTTTCCTGGCGTGGCGTGGCGTGGGTGGAGCAACTAGTCAATAATTGAAATTGAAGAAACCAAAAATCATGAATACCAGCCAACTGAGAGAATCCCTGAAAGAGAACTTGCCACTTAAAAGTAATAACAGTTGCATTCCCCAGATGGAGTGGCATGAGCCCAAAGGGTGAATAATGTTCCTTATTTGTTGGATGTTACCTCTAGCAACTAGGTCACACTCACAACACCACACACCACACCACACACAGGGGTTACTTGGGTCCAGGAGGTCTGTCAGAGTGGGGTACTCACTACAACTGTACTGGTGGTGCGGCTGGTTTCATAGACCGCTGGCTGTTTACTGACAACCACATCTACCAGCACCCCACCGCCAAGGTAAGTGTTTAGGGGTGTTCAGCAATTCACATCTTTATACATTGTTTGGTCACTGAGCATTTTAGTAGGTAGGTTTACACTAAAGAATGTGTGCCGTCAGTTAAGGTTGGCTTACTGGGGCGAGCCTGACGAGCCACACACTAGCGAAACTGCATTGCGCATGTGTATGTGTATGCGTATGTACATGCTTGCGGCCATATACCGTAAATTTTAAATGAGCAAATTTATTTTTAAATATTTTACTAGCAAAGTGACCGCACCCCAAGATGCTTATAAGAGTGCTTAGTGCTGCAGGTTTACCTTGGCTCGAACACTTTAGAGTTCAGTGCTATACGTAGGTGAAAGGTTTGTTGGTAGGCTTGGGTGAAGGGCTATTGCCAGAGTGCAGCATCCGTGACCCGCAGCGAAGCCAACTGAAGTTGAAGCGTGCATGGCAACTTCTGGTTTGTGGTCCTTTGTGATCATCAATGTCAGGTTGCTCACAAGCAGTACAAATTTAATATGGACGGTCACGATGGCGGTTGAGCAGGTTGCAGTTTCAGGTCAGGGCCATGCATATTAAAACGGCATTCATAAACGCCCATGAAATTCAGCTCATGATTTCAATGTAATGCCTAGTCCATGCATGTGTAGCCCAGGCTGAAGAAATGGCTGCAACTTGTTGGCATATGTTATACCTAGCTATTGGGGTTATCATATCGGATACTTATTAGCGACGTTGGCTTATTACGCTCATGTAACAGTAGACAGTGGCAAACCTTGCTGTGTGCCATGATAAGTTAACATTTGACATTTAAAGCAAAGCAAAAACACTTATAACCCCCTGTGAATGGTAAATAGATGTGCATGTAGGAGGATAGCAATACAATAATTGCATCGAGGACTTAAGTAATTACTGGTATGGATACAATAATGAACATGGTGACTTGTGTAACAGTTGCACCATAAAACAGTGACAAGGGGTTTGTTTTCTGGTTAGTATTCCATAAATGGTACGCAAGTTTCTATGCTCATGGGAATATAATGTGATATACATGTGCATAATTTAGCAGTTGCCATGGTAATTATGTTCCGTATATGGTGATATCTAATGCTTCATCCGATAATTAACGCTTCAGTGGCATGTTGAAGTTTCCAAACGCAATTTGTCCCAGTTTAGCTGGGTTTGTTTCCTGGACAGCAGTATCTTCTGTCTTTATCTGTCGGGTGAAGCTCCTCCCACTTACTGTTACCATGGTGATGGTCTCTCCTGGGTCAGTTGCTTGTAGGGGGGTGAGGAGATGTTCTCTGAGTTGAACCCTGAGAGTGGATGTGGATTGGTTTAATTGAAAAGAAGTTGGGGAGCTAAGTTATCTTCAGTAACAATGTCTTCACCCTTTAAACCCTATAGTGCACTTTTGGTTACATCATACTACGTACTGTGCAGAAAAGATAATCTCTGCGTACTACATGTGCGGTTCTGTGTAAGCAGAAAGGGTGGGACAGGGGGAGGTGAGTGGGGTCACCCGCAGGGTGACATGCACATGGTGGCTACTAGGCTTGGCTGTTAAAGCGCCATGGTTGGGGCCGGGTGGGCCAATTCTTGCCCTGGCTGCATAGACAGGCTTAGAAAATGCTACTCTCACCTTGTTCATTTCCGGCAGGGAAGGCTGCTTGGGCTCTGAGCGGGTGTATGACAACCGAGAGTGCTGACTATTGCATGCTCATTAACGAGTGGGCGTGGTTAAGGTCACAGGTCTGCTTGTTAAGGCTGGAAGTGGTTTAAAGGGCTAAGACTGGCTGACTTGTGTGTAATTATAACCACAGCACAGTGGCATGACTACATGTAATGAGATAAGCCTATCAAACGTAGTCATACTACAACTGATACATCATGAATATTGCAACTATGTGGTAAACTGGTAACTGCCCAACATGGACTTGCTTATCATGGCGTACGGTAGTACGCCATATGTAGGGATGACCCCGAAAAAAAATGGCCGCCACATTAAAAGTGCACAAATAACACGCTCGAAATGTCTTCATTAGATTAGTCAAAGGCCTGTATGAGCCATATCAGGCATTATCGAGTGTTTTCATGAGCAAAAAGACTGTTAAGTTTGCTGGAAAGTATCGCTAAGCACCAGACCGGCAAGTCGCCAAAAAGGACAAATCGTCTATCTTCTGACTTTCTTCTTCTTCTGCCTTCCACCGCGATAGCACGATAACAGCTGGAGCTTTTACAACGATTCAAACGCAAAACAACAGCATAAATCACTAGGTATTGCACCTGCCACTTATCGGTCTAAAAGAAAGAACTCAAACTTGTCGGCGATTCTCAGGTAATCTCACACTTACGCTAGCTGCTACACGCCATTTTGCTCGAATTAAATATTACTCATAATTACGTCACCAGGGTTCAACTGAGCACGTGGTTCAGTACTTCGTAGAGAAGGTGAGAATTGAGCGTTGCCGAGTTTGCAAATCTGATTTCGTGGATCAGTTGACGTAGTTGTGCTGCACTTTACATCGAACGCAATATGCGTAATGTCCGCAAGAAACGAGCGCAGTAAGGTAAGGCGGGGTAACTTGGAACGGAAATTAGATTTTGGTACCTGCTGCTCAAGAAAGTTTTGTTCGAAGTCCGAAACAATGTTTGTGTGGGAGGCCCATCTGTCTACAGTAAAAGCTACTAAAAGCTGCTTGACTTTGCTTTTGCATCTTGGGCGCACAGCTGATCAATTGCTGCGGTTGCACAAATTAGTAGGTGGTGTAACTTGGAACGCTTCCTGTTTTGGCACGTAGCAACTGTTATACTGCACAGAAACCATGGAAATATAAGTATTGAGCTCCTTTTAGATGTTAGGCTGTTCATCTGCCTCTAGTTCCTCTCTGTGCGTGCCTTGGAGGCATGCTCTGCTTGCAACGTCTTATCTATTGAATTTGCATGCAAAAAGTAGCAGATAATATCATGTAATTACCTGTAGCTTTCAAGTACAAGCACCAAACTTTCACAGCAAGTTTAGAAGGCCTACCTGACAGCTGTAGATGGTAATCTGATGTGCAGGGGGCCGTTGTTAGAAGTTTGGAGTCGTCTGATGAATTAATTTGCAAAATTTGATTGCGTAAGGAATACAAAATGCATGCAAAAGACCCTACAAAGCTGGAGTCAGAGACTTGCAACCCACGGTAAGAAAGTGCACTAGTGTACCTTCCAATACCATCCCACGAAGCTAGTCTAACAGTCTTTGTCCTGGAGTAAGAAGCTGAAGAATGTGCCGTGTTCCAAGTTACCCCACGTTCCAGCAGAACTATACCTGCGAAACAAAGGGGGAAAAAAGGCAAGCGTCCCGTAATAATTACTGGAAGGATCCGGAGAAACACAGGGCATCTTCCCGGGCGTCCTCCCATGCCTGTTATTGGAAGGACCCTGAGACGAAAAGGGCGTCCTCCCATGCCTGTTATTGGAAGGACCCTGAGACGAAAAGGGCGTCCTCCCATGCCTGTTATTGGAAGGACCCTGAGACTAAAAGGGTGTCCTCCCATGCCTGTTATTGGAAGGAACCTGAGACGAAAAGGGCGCCCTCCCATACCCGTTATTGGGAGGACCCTGAGACCAAAAGGGCATCTTCCAGGGCATCCTCCCATACCCGTTATTGGGAGGACCCTGAGAAAGGAAGGGCAGCTTCCCGCGTATCCTCCCATACCCGCTATTGGGAGGACCCTGAGAATGGAAGGGCAGCTTCCCGCGTATCCTCCCATAGTAGTTATTGGAGGAACCCTGACAAAAAAAGGGCAGCAGCTCGTATGACTAATTTGAAGGCTGCAAAAGCCAAGCTCAAGTGGTATAGACGGTACTATGCCAGCTAGTGTTTTAACCATCAAGTACTTCATATGACTTAGAACACTAGCCACTGATATTCAATTTCAAGTTTTATTGTCAACTTTCACATTTGCTTGTTATAGTCATTTACATGCATATAGTACACATACAATGTTTACTGCGAGTTGATGGTAGCACTTTGGCTGGTGTCTTCTTAACATCCTCCTTTTGTGTTGTGCCTGAGTCTTCATATTCCTCCAACGAAGCAAGTGGCAGCCTATTGGTAGCTTGGTATACTCAAACTCTAGTAGCACCGAGTCAACAGTGCATGGCTTCATTCCAAACTTCTGCACTAGAGGTGGCCACAGAACTGGCGGTTGTTCAGCTCCACAGACCCCTATGCGTTCGTTTCAAACCCATTTAGACTATAGCTACTCACCATCAAACAGTTCTGTAATGGGGTCTTACAACTCAATACTCTATGGAGAGTTTTTCGGTGAACCCATTAGTAGTCCACGTGAAATGAGCACAGGATTTATAAGCTTGCATGCAAAGCCTTATTAAACTCATCTGCTTTTCACTTGGTTTTTATGAGGCTTTGCTTGGACTGTACTTCTAAACCCCCCGAAGTTTGATGTTTGGATTGACGATTTCACTTCAAAGCGTTTGAATTTATGACAATTCTTAGCTCTTTCTACTATCATACTGTACACACCATGCATCTTCCCCTCGGCCTACCCTCCCATGTCACTTCTCTCTTACCATTCCTAAACCAAAAAAAAAACAAAGCAAACAAGTCACAAAAAAGTTTTCTCAATGAAAACAAGCACATGTAGGGATGGAACCCTCAAAAACCAACCAAACAAGATAGGAACAACACCACAATACTTTTACACCATCCCTACATCTTGTGCCATTTTGCCAACCACGTACACCACAAAACCCTTCAAATTTAAGTTTTTAGGGTTTGTGCTTTTAGTTTAGTTATAGTTAGTTTTTATTTAGAAAATACTTTTGGTTTAGTTTAGTTCTAGTTTCCCGGTTTTACAAAATTTTTAGTTAGTTATAGTTTCAACCACTGAAACTCTAAAACCCCTTACTAAAAGGTATTTAGTTACACTTATTGTTGAAAACAGGCTGTATTCTGTTTTAGTACAGTTACGGTTTCTTCTTGTACGCCCTTGGACGTTTTAGTTACAGCCCCCAAGTTAGCAAGAAATTTAAGTTGCACTTTTGGTTAACTAAATTTTAAAAAGGCCATACTAAAATATATTTAGTTAAAGTTATAGTTAACTAAAACAACACTGCACACCAGCTACACCCACAAACCAACAAACAACCTTTCTCCCTACAACTAGCTACCTACCCCACAAACCCTTCAAACACACCATGTCGTTAACTACGGACCGACCCAGTACTGCTCACACAACAGCCTTCACTTACAAGACAACCCTTACCTGCCATGCCCAGCAGCTACAAAAGCCCACAACATACGCAACCCACTCCAACATGCCACACAGACTCAGCACTGATCTTGCACCCCACAGCTTGTACATATTAAACTAGCTAACCATGCCTGCCACACTCAACCGTAACAAAGTTACAGCCACCCACAACACAACGCACTCTCCATACACAACAACGTGCACTACACACCCAGTACTGCTCGTTCCACAGGCTTCCATGCCCAAGACAACCCTTCTGTGCACACAAGTAACAAACACAATGCATAGTCGGCAAAATGGCACAAGATGTAGGGATGGTGTAAAAGTATTGTGGTGTTGTTCCTATCTTGTTTGGTTGGTTTTTGAGGGTTCCATCCCTACATGTGCTTGTTTTCATTGAGAAAACTTTTTTGTGACTTGTACAGTATGCTTCAGTAGACAGAAGATCATTCATGAGAAACACACCCACTGGGTGCTCGATTATGCATGTGCTGACTTTATCATAGGTTCAAAGGTAGCTCCTTCAATGTCCTTCATGTTTCCTGTTTCTTAACTGTTTTTCCAGCATTGTGACCTTAAACCTTTATGATCCTCTAGTAAATTTTTACATATATTTGTCAGAAATTATGCCCATGCATAAAATGAGCGGTCCACTCAGGTAACTGTTTTGTCACTCAGTGCCTATGTGGTACCTGTTAGCATCATTTTGCTGTGTAAGGATCCTGTATATATGCAGTAGCACTGCAGTCAATAGTAGCAAACACAATACCAGCGCAGCCACCAGCCTCAAACACAGGAGCAGGGCAGATATGAGCAACCACAGGAACAGTGCAGATATGAGCAAACACAGGAACAGCAGTAACTTCATCATTCTGAACAGCACATAAGATATACTTAGTGAATTTTCTGCTACTTTTTTTCACTGTTCTACACTTAACTTTGAAAAGCATTCAAGTCTATTCAAGGCTAAATCATATGCTCCAGGTTTGAACCTGTAACCTCCCAAGTAAATAATCCTTCTTCCCAGCGATGACCTTTCTGCATGTATTGAGTAACTGACTTACCCACTGTTAATATCTACTGTACTAAGCTGTACTGAGTCTTCTCACTAGTCTTGCCTTGCACAGTTTATTGTTCACTCACTCTGTAGCCTTTTGCAGCATGAATTTAAAATGCTCATAAATTTCTGTTATGTCATGCTGCTTCTTTCTCAGATGCCCTCTATTACTCACCTTTGATCTTCAACTTTGTACCCTCCGAAAGTTTACTTGCTGCAGTTCACCACCAAAGTCTCCACAATTGCATGCTGTACAACTGAATCACTTCCTCTGTTGATGATGGTTTATACCCTATGTAGGGTATTCCCCTCATTCCAGAGTGGGTAGATTCATAGCACCACAAATGAGCCGCTTACTCCTTTGCTACACTTATCTCAATGGTAATCTGCATCACATGACCAAATAGCTAAACTTGCCATACCACACCTTTTCTAACTTCTTAAATTACTTTCTTGGAACTTACTGAGGACATAGGTATAGCATGGGGTGAAGGCATGCCCAGATTATTAGCTATTTCCTTCACTTAAGCTGTTCACCAGACCTATCTCAGAGCAGGTTAGGTTAGTAGTGTCATTAAGACACAGCTTCGCAGACTGTGTGTTAATGACTCAGTGTTGGAGCACTATAATTAATAGCATTGCTAAGCTTTTAATAAACGCAAGTATGGAGATTATGTATTAGCAGTACCCATTTAACTGTTTGTCTGACTATAATTCCTGCAACGCATATTTCCTAGCAGCCACAGAGCTGACTACACTCCAGCAACACAGAACATATGATGCAATTCGCACATTCCATGAGCATGTACATACGTACTTTGTACGAGTACCCTGCCCTAGGAAAGGGCAGTTTGGATCTTGACAGGATTCGATGCTAATTCTTGGGTACTGGAAAATTCCAGTTTTGACTATAGACATCTTACTGCTGGCAACAAGCATTGTCATCATATAGTATGGGCATCCATATACACAGCATATAGTCAACACAGTATCTCTATAATTTATAAGTCTATGTGAATAGTGCTCGAACCAGTAAGACCAAATTACCTGTTTATTAACGACATCCACATCTGCTGTTGTTGGCAGGTCTGGGACATCGTTCATTTGGTGTTTTTTGCCAATCGCATGAGTGGGCGAAGATTCCAGCCTTTGACTATAACATGCAGAAAAATTATGATTACAGTTAATAGGCATGTGTACCAAGTATCATGATGTCACTACATGAATGCTGAGCATGAAACCACACCAAAGGGGTTGCTGGAATTTGTGTAGCTCATAACAACAATGACATCAACATTATAGACCCCCCAATAGAGCACTAGTCAGATAACCTGGTGAAAGGATACAGGTACAAGTAAACATCCACTTAGTTCTAGAAGGAAAAGTTACTCTTTATCTGTGTAGATATATATTATTACATTATGTGTAGAAGCATGGGTGTGCATACTGATTCTATATAGTAACCATCAAAATGCACAAGGCCAATTACTTGTGTGTTTACTACTACCCATCGGAATTGCAGCTACCTTAACACACAAATGCACAGGCATTTACTGGAATGCCAGACAATTATACAAGTGAACGTTGGAAGGAAAAGTTAGTCTTTATCTGTGTAGATATGTAATGGTGTATTTTATTACATTATATACTCCACTTCACCCTTGTTTCTGTGGTAACAGGTGGGTATTATTTTCCATATACTGACAGGAAGTTGTAGATTCTGTAGATTCTGTTCCATATACCACAGGAAGTTGTAAAATGATGTTTCCTATAAGCTACCTTGTTTAGAGTGTAAATTTCTTTACATGTTTACTAATAACATGCCTTGTTTACAGTGAAAACTACCATGCGTATTTACTAATAACTACAAGGACCAATCAGAGTGGAGAATATAACAGATAAACCACAGTAGACAGGGATTTATGGCCATAAACTACCCTCGCCCTTGGGCTGCGCCCTCGGGCTCGGGTGGTTTATGGACCATAAATCCCTGTCTACTGTGGTTTATCTATAACATATGTAGAAGCATGGGTGTGCATACTGATTCATAGTAATCGAAATGCACAAGGTCAACTACTTGTTTGTTTACTACTACCCATCGGAATTGCAGCTACCTTAACCCAATACATGCGAAATTGAATGGAATGCAATCAACCTCAAACCCGGAAATAAATTAACTTTGCGTGATGGCAATTATTTAATGGTTTTTTCCCAAGAACTAAAGCATCAGGAAAGCCAAACGAAGCGCTGCAGAGTGAAAGAAGGAGCGGAAAAAGGCTTTATAAAGTTTTTTTAAACCTAGATAAGCTTTTCAGAAGCAATATGTAACCGTTTACAAAGGACGCTTACCTACCGCGTTTTGCGGGTAGCGTCTTTGGCTTTACTCGCTGATAACAAAGTGTAGCTCCAAAACTGTCTTGATATTTATGAAGCTCAAGGGCCGCTGTACCTTCGCAGTTAGTGTTGTGCTTCTGCTTAAAGGTGTTGAGAAGAAAATGTGGTCAATAAGTCGTTTTTACGATCGAGGAGATCAACGACCACGCTGGCTTCTACCGTTCATTGTGCTCCGCCCCTCGAGGGCTTCTGGACCAACCCGCTTGTATTAGTAGTGGAAGCCCCGACCTAACCACAGACCGGATACAAAGCTTATAGTTATTCGCACTGGGCTGTGATAACGCTTAGCCGTACCTTGACGTCTTTAGACGTCATTCGTCATTAACGTATGTAAATTATTTTTGACGGATTTATCTGTCATTTGCGTATAAAGGGTTAACACACAAATGCACAGGCATTTACTGGAATGCCAGACAATTATACAAGTGAACCAATTATCACTAAGTATGAAGAGCATGGATTTCTTACACATACCACAGGGGATGGTGGGTTTTATGTAGTTCATAAAAGTGATGCATCAACATTATAGATTCTCCTCTCCCCCCTAGCCTCGTTCCCAGGCTTTTGAGGAGAGAGCCTGGGGACGAGGCTACCCCATACCCCTCCCCCCCACCACCCCAATGGACTTATAAACAGGTGAAGAATACTTTGTGTGTGATATGGAATGTTTTATTAAGTTGTAGAAACAAGGGTAATGCTACATCAATCTGGATATACAAAAGGGCAAACAATTACTTTGATTACCAGGCTGAATCATAGCTACTGTTAAGTGCAACAGTGACTAAGCAATTGTCACTGTGCATGCAGTATCATTTAATGGCTCAAATGTCCACTAAAGTCCTCTGTATTTATCTGTCGGGTGAAGCTCCTCCCACTTGCTGTTACCATGGTGACAGTCCCTCCTGGGTAGACATGCGCACATTATGCCGGCATAATTTAAAGCACAATAGGCAGCTATTAGCATAAGCACAATCTTGAGCATAATAGGTAAGTGCAACGCGCTTACGTAATTATTTAACCTTTGAACCTAGTAAGAAATACTAAAGAATGCCCACGTGTAAAGCAACTGTAGTATTCGTATATACCGCTCACGCTAGGTACTACTAGCACGAGGATCGCAACGTCTGACTCTTGCAGCTCATATCAGAGCTCGGGTAGTATGCCCAAGGAGGCGGAGTCCACATCTTCCGAGTCGACTATATCATTCAGTGCTGGACCGACTTAAGGCTCCTACGCGATCAGAACTGTCTCGTAAACGCTGTGTACACATTGGGCATAATGGGGAAGATAACTGAGCATAATTGGTAAAATTATCAGGAATGAAGGAATAGCATAATAGGATAGCAATGAAGCATAATGTGGGGGAGCCTACTCCTGGGTCAGTTGCTTGTAGGGGAGTGAGGAGGTGTTCTCTGTGTGGAACTCTGTGAAAGTGCATGTGGATTGATTTGAAAGGAGTTAGGGGGCTCAATAAGCTTCAGCAGCAATGCCATAAGCCTGGCGACGCTTGTGTGTACAATAATTGTACTGATCACAATGCTATTGTTGTTATTGGGGCGAGCCTGAGTGAGCCCCACACTAGCCAGTTTAACGGTGGTGTTTTGATATAATTATTATATATTATCTGTCGTACATATTCCGTATTTCTGTTTAGACTGTAATTTAACGCAACCATGTGCCGCGTGTGGTCTATAAGTAACATTTTTGCTCTGTGAATTACTTTCCAGCATGAGCAGTGTGCACAGTTTTTGAATGGGTGAAGACAGCGAGGAGAGATGCTTGGGAGGAGTAGCTGGTGCTGAACATTTACTGTACGAGGGCTGCAAGTTGTGAAGACAAACCTGGCTACTTACAGAACGCAGATGGCGGCCTTTGACAGTTGAATAGCTGACGGTGTATTTATCATGCGTAGCAACGCTTCGATGCCTCTCCTATTTGTATAAGAACTATGCCTGACAGTGTGTTCAGAGTCAATAGAGGTCAGCAGGAGTCTAGACTTAATCCCTGCTAGCTGCAGACATGCACGACCTGTATGCTGTAACCTGGTAATATAACTGGTGAACTCTTTCGGTGAGCCAAAGAATGCTGCTCTGCTTTGCCCACTCAGGCTCGCCCCACAATGTCCTACATTTACATTAGTAATTAGCTGCAACTCTACTGTAACAACTGCCATGCATCACAGGCAATCCAGTATGCATTGGCGTGATTATACATGAAATCTAGTACACATACTACACATACAATAGCAGTTGCAAGTCAGTAGGAAGTCACTTATCCAAACTTCAGTTATCTGAATCTTCAGCGATGAATGTACACTACAACTAATTTGACAAATTAGTTGTAGTGTACATTAATCGCTCCATTCATCGCTCCAATGAATGTACATTCATCGCTCCATTTGATATTCCAGTTAGAGGTGGTACTTCAAAGTGGGGGGCAGACTATACCCAAACATGTGGTGTAATGAATATGTGACACCGATGGGGAATACCACATTGACTATAAAACACCATCAAAAGAGGAGTTGCACAGGGAATGCCTTCTATTAGAAGGCATTCCCTGTTGTAATGGGTATATAGGGTAGCAAACGTTTCACAAAGTTCAAGGTAAACTGCCCTTCTTTGTCAGTAAGTACTTGTAACACACAATTATACAGTTACCATGGTGCTTGTATTTACAAGTCTTCTACACTGTATGGTATGTGTGTGTGTGTGTGCAAGCGTCCATTAATGGTTCACTGGTATACTGAAGGTTCCAAACACAAGTTGTCCCTGGGTGGCAGGGTTAGTTTCCTGGACAGCAGTGTCCTCTGTCTTTATCTGTTGGGTGAAGCTCCTCCCACTTGCTGTTACCATGGTTATAGTCCCTCCTGGGTCAGTTGCTTGCAGGGGAGTGGGGAGACGTTCTCTGTGTGGAACCCTGTGACAGTGGAATATCAACAAAGGACAAATACAAGTAAAGATTACAGTACGTAATTTTTATTTGTGTGTCCTTTGTTGATGCACTTGTATAGCTGGTGACACACCTCCAGCTAACAGTGTGTAGAAATGGGATGATTAGCATTGTGGTTACTTGGTTCTCCAAATTTGCAAGGTGTGTTACTTACATATGCACCTGTTTTGCTGGGGAGAAGTCCTGTAGCTTTGCAGGCACTGTAGTAACATCATAAGTAGTAGCCACAGTAGTAGTGCAGCTACTAGCAGCAAACCCAGGCAGAGTAGCAACCAATCCATTGATGAGACCATCCTGCACAATGAGTAGGGTCAGGTGGCTCATAAACTTCAGGAAGGAGGCATATTATTAGTCCTTCGAAGTATTTGCTGAAAAAATAGCTGTGTTTTATTCGCAAAAAGCATCTATGTTCAACAACAGCTATGTTTTATTGATAAGAATGGTAGTGTCAGGCTACTTGAAAAATCTTTTTCATTCAAAATACAAAACTTAATTATCTTTTTCATCAAGCTTTTTGCTCTATATTAGCATTCCACAGGCATTAGGTATTTTGAGCCACTTTAACTGATGGCATTATTTTAAGATACAAAATTTAATGCCAAACTATGTTTCTCCAAGAGAGGAAATCAGTATATAAAACCCAACTTGTCCCAAGATTTTTATTTCCTTCTCTAAGAATCAAACAGCTATCTCACATTTAAAACAGCTACATCTACCCAATTGCAAATGTATGATATACTGTAACACTTAGCAGTTTTTATGGCCAGGTTAGAGGCACATTCTACCTGACTTGAGTAGATATATAGTAGCTACTGTGTACTTGTAACCAGCTAGGTTTATTTATTGAGAGAGAAATTTCATATACAAACAGTTTAGGAGATGTTTGATTCAAACCCCAACTGGTCTCAGGGTTTGTTCTCTCATCATCAAAAGAAAACTATCACAAATTGGTTTTTGTACAAACAAGTACCTGTACCCAATGTATTGTTCTTGATATACTCACCTTTCATTTCCAGTTTTAGTGGCCTCAGGTTACAAGACTTAGTACAATTTCTAGCTATTGCTGCAACTGTTAATTCAGTTGCTGCTTGCAACTTTTATGGTCTGCTATTAGGGAAACACCCTTATCGATTTGTACACTGAACTATATCATGGCATACGGTAGTACGCCATATGTAGGGATGACCCCGAAAAAAAATGGCCGCCACATTAAAAGTGCACAAATAACACGCTCGAAATGTCTTCGTTAGATTAGTCAAAGGCCTGTGTGAGCCATATCAGGCATTATCGAGTGTTTTCATGAGCAAAATGACTGTTAAGTTTGCTGGAAAGTATCGCTAAGCACCAGACCGGCAAGTCGCCAAAACGGACAAATCGTCTATCTTCTGACTTTCTTTCTTCTTCTTCTTCTGCCTCTCACCGCGATAGCACGATAACGGCTGGAGCTTTTACAACGATTCAAACGCAAAACAACAGGATAAATCACTAGGTATTGCACCTGCTACTTATCGGCCTAAAAGAAAGAACTCAAACTTGTCGGCGATTCTCAGGTAATCTCACACTTACGCTAGCTGCTACACGCCATTTTGCTCGAATCAAATATTACTCATAATTACGTCACCAGGGTTCAACTGAGCACGTGGTTCAGTACTTCGTAGAGAAGGTGAGAATTGAGCGTTGCAGTTTGCAAATCTGATTTCGTGGATCAGTTGACGTGGTTGTGCTGCACTTTACATCGAACGCAATATGCGTAATGTCCGCAAGAAACGAGCGCAGGACAAGCAGAACTACCAGCTACCTGCGAAACAAAGGGAAAAAAAAAGGCAAGCGTCCCGTAATAATTACTGGAAATACCCAGAGAAACACAGGGCATCTTCCCGGTCGTCCTCCCATGCCTGTTATTGGAAGGACCCTGAGACGAAAAGGGCGTCCTCCCATGCCTGTTATTGGAAGGACCCTGAGACGAAAAGGGCGTCCTCCCATGCCTGTTTATATTGGAAGGACCCTGAGACGAAAAGGGCGTCCTCCCATGCCTGTTATTGGAAAGACCCTGAGACGAAAAGGGCGTCCTCCCATACCCGTTATTGGGAGGACCCTGAGACCAAAAGGGCATCTTCCAGGGCATCCTCCCATACCCGTTATTGGGAGGACCCTGAGAAAGGAAGGGCAGCTTCCCGCGTATCCTCCCTTACCCGCTATTGGGAGGACCCTGAGAAAGGAAGGGCAGCTTCCCGCGTATCCTCCCATAGTAGTTATTGGAGGAACCCTGACAAAAAAAGGGCAGCAGCTCGTATGACTAATTTGAAAGCTGCTAAAGCCAAGCTCAAGTGGTATAGACGGTACTATGCCAGCTAATGTTTTAACCATCAAGTACTTCATATGACTTAGAACACTAGCCACTGATATTCAATTTCAAGTTTTATTGTCAACTTTCACATTTCAAATTTGCTTGTTATAGTCATTTACATGCATATAGTACGCATACAATGTTTACTGCGAGTTGATGGTAGCACTTTGGCTGGTGTCTTCTTAACATCCTCCTTTTGTGTTGTGCCCGAGTCTTCATATTCCTCCAACGAAGCAAGTGGCAGCCTATTGGTAGCTTGGTATACTCAAACTCTAGTAGCACCGAGTCAACAGTGCATGGCTTCATTCCAAACTTCTGCACTAGAGGTGGCCACAGAACTGGCGGTTGTTCAGCTCCACAGACCCCTATGCGTTCGTTTCAAACCGATTTAGACTATAGCTACTCACCATCAAACAGTTCTGTAATGGGGTCTTACGACTCAATACTCTGGTGACAGTCTATGGAGAGTTTTTCGGTGAACCCATTAGTAGTCCACGTGAAATGAGCACAGGATTTATAAGCTTGCATGCAAAGCCTTATTAAGGTTACGGGATACGGAAGTGGGCGTGGTCAGCGGTCCAGATGGACCACCTCTCGGTGGCTGCGTACGTTAGGCTACAGCTGCAAAACACGAAGGATGAGTCGAGAGGCACGACACAAACTTCCACAGTGAGAAGCAATGAGAGATCTCTAAGGGTCGGTCGTGCACGCGTGGTCAAAGTTCGCGAATTTTCCAGCCAAATTCCGCTTCCGCAAACAACCGGAAGGGAGGAACGGCAACGCAGAAGGACAATTCTTAACATTTTCTAGGTCCGGACGAAGGCGTTTTTGAAAAATACCTCTCGCTTTTTAAGAAACAGTCTGTTTTCCGCTGAACTCGACGTACCACACAATTATTAACTTCTGTATACTTACGACAGCTGACGCTATCCCAAAAAGCTCTCCGTCCGGACCTGCATTGTCCATTTTTTAGCACTTAGGACGTTAAACCGCTTCATATACATAGCTGCTGAACTCTACATTTGGCTGGAAAAATACATACCTAGTCGTGGCTGTTTCAAGTGAAAATTGTAACGTGCGTACGTAAATTTAGAATATACGGTAACTACGCGCGCGCGAGCGGTATCCCGTAACCTTAAACTCATCTGCTTTTCACTTGGTTTTTATGAGGCTTTGCTTGGACTGTACTTCTAAACCCCCTGAAGTTTGATGTTTGGATTGACGATTTCACTTCAAAGCGTTTGAATTTATGACAATTCTTAGCTCTTTCTACTATCATACTGTACACACCATGCATCTTCCCCTCGGCCTACCCTCCCATGTCACTTCTCTCTTACCATTCCTAAACCAAAAAAAAAAATAAAGCAAACAAGTCACAAAAAAGTTTCCTCAATGAAAACAAGCACATGTAGGGATGGAACCCTCAAAAACCAACCAAACAAGATAGGAACAACACCACAATACTTTTACACCATCCCTACATCTTGTGCCATTTTGCCAACCACGTACACCACAAAACCCTTCAAATTTAAGTTTTTAGGGTTTGTGCTTTTAGTTTAGTTATAGTTAGTTTTTATTTACAAAATACTTTTGGTTTAGTTTAGTTCTAGTTTCCCGGTTTTACAAAATTGTTAGTTAGTTATAGTTTCAACCACTGAAACTCTAAAACCCCTTACTAAAAGGTATTTAGTTAATACACTTATTGTTGAAAACAGGCTGTATTCTGTTTTAGTACAGTTACGGTTTCTTCTTGTACGTCCTTGGACGTTTTAGTTACAGCCCCCAAGTTAGCAAGAAATTTAAGTTGCACTTTTGGTTAGCTAAATTTTAAAAAGGCCATACTAAAATATATTTAGTTAAAGTTATAGTTAACTAAAACAACACTGCACACCAGCTATACCCACAAACCAACAAACAACCTTTCTCCCTACAACTAGCCACCTACCCCACAAACCCTTCAAACATACCACCAAGTCGTTAACTACGGACCGACCCAGTACTGCTCACACCACAGCCTTCACTTACAAGACAACCCTTACCTGCCATGCCCAGCAGCTACAAAAGCCCACAACATACGCAACCCACTCCAACATGCCACACAGACTCAGCACTGATCTTGCACCCCACAGCTTGTACATATTAAACTAGCTAACCATGCCTGCCACACTCAACCGTAACAAAGTTACAACCACCCACAACACAACGCACTCTCTCCATACACAACAACGTGCACTACACCCAGTACTGCTCGTTCCACAGGCTTCCATGCCCAAGACAACCCTTCTGTGCACACAAGTAACAAACACAATGCATAGTCGGCAAAATGGCACAAGATGTAGGGATGGTGTAAAAGTATTGTGGTGTTGTTCCTATCTTGTTTGGTTGGTTTTTGAGGGTTCCATCCCTACATGTGCTTGTTTTCATTGAGGAAACTTTTTTGTGACTTGTATACTTCCTGTTCTGCTACCTTTTGTAGATATTGTTAGATGATACCCCATGAATAATGACATACTCATGATCCGGATCATGAGTATGTCATTATTCATACTTTGGTACTGGTTATTGTGTTTGCTCATATCAACACTTTGTATGTCATTATTCATACTGTGGCCTCTCATACTCATGATCCACTCTTAGGATCATGAGTATGTCATTATTCATGGGGTATCATCCTATAAAAGGTAGCAGAACAGAAAGCAATGTTCAGTCGTACAAGGATTGGTGATTTACAGTAAGCATAACTTTTCTTATGTCTTTTGGAACATAACTGAAAGTCAGCATTAGAGTATGTATAGCATGAGTATGTCAAAATACATTGGGCAGCGCTCACCCATACCAAGGTATGAATAATGTTTGAAGAAGCACTCCCTCCTGTGTCACCTACAAGCACAGTAGCAGTTCAGCAAGTAGCAAACATGGCACAAACAGCAACTAGCCTCATTCCCAGACCTTTCCCGGCTCCTGTTTTTGATCGCTTGCAGTATGCAAAAATGGAGGGAGAAGGCCTGGTGAATCTTACCACGTGATCCGCGGCACACATGACGTCACAGGTTCTAGACACGAAGACATATTCACATTTATATCTCTAGCTACAGAGAAGCTAGAGAAACAAGACAAGTTCCAGCCGAGAGACAAGTCGTGCCTCTAGAACATAACCCAAGTCTGAAGCAGAACCGCTGAAGGATGGTTCCACTGCAAGCCTTGCAAATCCAAAAACGGCATTTTTTTTTCACTACGTTTATAGCTAAATTTCGTCACTGCGGGTATTTCACACATGTTGTTCGGCAACCCTTCGGAACTAATTCCTTCTAGCTCGGATATGTTTTGTACACTTGATATTCTCCAACAGCGCTTGTCTCGTCTTCGTAGCTAGTACAGAATGCAAGACCGGTCTTCTCCCTAGCACAGCTATACATATAAGCATGACAAAATGTGACGCTTGTGCCGCGGATCATGTGGTAAGATTCACCAGGCCTTCTCCCTCCGTTTTTGCATACTGCAAGCAATCAAAAACTGGAGCCGGGGAAGGCCTGGGAACGAGGCTAAGCAGCAACAATGTTGATATGAGTAAACACAATATCTCCATCATCCTGAATAATAGATACATGTAGCTCCTTTTTTGTAAGAAGCACAGGTCACTGTCCCCCCCTCCCCATCTTACCTGAAACTTCTGATGTAGCAAAAAATACCACTTGATTTTGCATAATAATTAGCTGTGCCTATTTAGTTCACTGTTGTGACTCAAAACTGACTTTAGAATCAATCTCAGATAATTTTAAAATCCAAAATTTTCCTTGGATTTATGCTGTCTTGTAACCTAACTGTTTCATGGCTTCCTTATGTTGGATATTGCCCTTGTGTTGCTGAACCTATACTGTAATGCTATAATGTTTTGCATGTGAAAATGTCTTGTGATTTTAGGGTAATTTAAGAAATTTTACTTTTGCTAAAGGTTATCTTAGCCCCTTCCCCAATTTTTACAAGCTCACAATATGAATCGTGAATAACAGTTCTCGGCTGCATAGCGGCTAATCTCGGCTCTGTCGGCATCAGAAAAGTATAGTGCTTGCGCTTCTAGTGTTCTGTTGGCTGGCCTGCTTCTGAGTATGATGACTTCAGGTATACTGTAATGCTGTAATGATTTGTGTGAACTTTACTTTTGAGAATTTTGTGAGTACTGACAGCATCGCAAAGTTAGATTGCAATAAATAATTTGTGGGAGTGGCTCCTGGTAGGTGTGGTTGATAGACGTGTTGATGTCAAATGCGTTGGTGCCGAACACTAGCTAGCTATTCCAGGAGAAGCAGCACCTATATATGTAGCAAACGAATAAAAATATCTCAAAAGCAACCTTTTCAAGGTAACTACCGGTATTCGCCAGTATTTTAGTCCAACTATGTGGCTCCTTGTTACAAGCGGTAGCAAGTTTCAAAGCAAATGGAAGTCTGAAGCGATTGTAGGTCTCTAC
The DNA here is from genome assembly GCA_949130485.1 of Agelas oroides. Taxonomy (NCBI): domain Eukaryota; kingdom Metazoa; phylum Porifera; class Demospongiae; order Agelasida; family Agelasidae; genus Agelas; species Agelas oroides. The sequence goes on from OX422185.1 coordinate 13,611,012, forward strand.
TCTCTAACCCTTCCCAATTTCAATGGTACATACATTGCTTCCTTTGTAGACTAAAGCTGCTCCACAAAACGGTGTGTGGGCTTTGGTGCAGCAAAAAGGCCATACTAAGAATATTAATAGCTACATTGGCCCATGGAAGTAAGCTAGAATGTGCAGGAACACAAGGAGAATATCCAATATTAGAAGGCCATGAAACAGTTAGGCAACAAACCAGGATAGGCTTTCAGGGACTCGGAACCACGTGAAAAGTAGCAAACCATATTCACAACATGTACCTGAAACTTTTTACTCTGTGGTGGGAATTCACATTCTCCCCCTGTACAGAAATTTGCTAGCAAATTCCATAACTTTCACTGGAATTTTAATTGCAGACTTAGGTTCTTGGAACCATGTAATAAGTTTGCAGCAAATTGTGCATCTACAAGTTCAGTGTTAGTATTCTTCAGTCAATGCAGCTACTGCTACAAGCTACTAACTAAATTCATTACACAACATGGGGTACGTATGAAGTTAGCCTCGTTCCCAGACCCGAAGAGGAGGAGGAGAAAGAGCCTGGTTTTAGCTGTTTGCGCAAATCGCTTAATTATCTGTAATTTAAGCACATGTTGATTAGTGGGAGGGTGCTAATGACGCCTTCAGAGTCACATGGTCAATTGCATGATGTTGCTATTCACCATATCAAACCAGGCTAGCTAGCTAGCTAGCCTAAGTAGCTTTTATCTCAGCGCCTTTGCCAACAGCCTTGCGCTGTTTATCAATGAAGATCTGTAGCAGAAAGGGCAGATGGAAGTGCAATGGAAGCCAAAGTTAATTACCTCTGCTTTTGTGAAGGTTTTACCGGTAGGTAGCCTCTTCTTCTCATCAATTGACTCTCCGGGAGCTCACACTTTCCGTTTATAGCTTCAAATCGGCCGCTGGATGAGTACAATCGAGTGAGTTTCTTTGCATGTCATATGCTGCTATGATTGGGGTGAGCGCAGCGAGCCCCACACTTGTGGTGAAAACGGAAAATTGTCTGTATATTTATTTGTATATATATATATGGTACGTGCGTATTCCGTATATGCATTCTGCCCTATTTGTGCGCGATGCAATATTTCCACATTGCGTATTGGGTTCATGTATTACTGCTTGCTCAAGAGACAAGACTAGAAAGACTGAACAGTGGGAATCAACGCAAGAGGGATTTGAAAACGGCGAGGAAAGGGAGGCACTACTAGCGAGACCGAAACTGATTATTGACGGCGTGCTTCGTGACTCTGCCACCAGCGGGGAGTGCTCAGTGTACAGAGCGATCAGCTTGTGAGAATTCGAATCACGGAGGCCTGCGTGACTCGATCAAATATGAGCAACAGCTAGAGAGGAGCTTGTGAAACTTCCATACCACAACTCCAGTAATTGTGCTCAGGAAATGAGCTGACAATATAGACTACATCAAAAAAGACCTGGCTCCATACTCCATAGCTGAGAGAATCCTGATTCCACAGCTCTATGGGCTCAGCAAATATCCACTATATAGACATGCACTTGAGGAGACAGTGCCAAAATGTGGAGTCACAGGAAACCAATGGAATATACTTGTTCGTACTAAGCTGTTGAACCCTCACCCTTGACTTGCAACTCTTCAGGCCAATTGCTTGGAGACTAAATTTGTTGCCTACAGCTGTAGCTACTACCCCACTGTAACGACACAGAGTGTGTACAATGAACCCAACCACATAGCTATCCAGATGAGCACATAGCTATACCCAAGCTATATTGCTCCATGAACACCGGCATACATTTGATACCCTAGCCTCACCCCTGGGCATTTCCCGCCTCTACTGATACAGGCTACAGCTGATGGAGGTGGAGAAGACCTGGGAACGAGCCTATTGTTATGTGAGACTTAGTGTATGCAAGTGGGTAAATGTAGTGCTATGAAACTCTAATGCATCATGTAACTCATTCACACTCGCCCCACAATGCACTGCATTCCCCTAGTAAATCTACAAACAGTGTAACACTTAGTATCAATATTGGCGTCACAAGCGTACGGAAGTATATTGATAGTTTACTAGCTAATTACTGTTGTTGTAATGGTGTGTTTCAACTCGATGCTAGGTGCCACCATTTATGGTGACCATCAAAGTCTATGCCAATATGGCAGTGGTAGTCCACGCTAACTGGGAGGAACTGAACAGGCTGACCTGACCCTGCCAATTCTTTTAGATAAACTGTGAATTTTTAATGAAGCCACCAGAGTTGTTTGAAGACAAAGATAGCGACAGGTTGCACATCTCTGTGCAGAAGGAATACAAAAACAATTAGGAGACATCTAAAAGCTAAGATGCATATCTAAGCTTTCCTAGCCATGGCCTTCATTAAATTTTTCGAGATAACAAGCATTGGTGTTCTAAGTGTAATCATGACAAGAATTGATAGCTGGTGTTCTAAGTGTGTAATCATGACAAGAATGTTCTAAGTTGATAGTAAGTGTTCTAAGTATAATCATGACAAGAATGGTCTAAGTTGATAGCTGGTGTTCTCAGTAGTTCCGCAAGCGGCTGAATTTACATACATTTTATTTACACAGGAAATAAGTACAAGGGACACATCCGGTCAGCACGGATTGAGCGACCTAAATAAGCGCTATTTTCAACTTGAATTTTCTTGAGAACCGTGTGGGCCACAGCAAAGCGGTTTGTGCTAGACGGTAGCTGAAAGCATTGTCTTTCGAACGAATCTTGTTATAAACATGCAGAGTGAAGTGCTGGGTTTGAACAACTGGAAATATCAGACTCCTCCAAATCGCGAGGCGGCGATGTGGTCACAGAAGGTACTGCAGACACCCAGCTCACAGCAGGTATGGACTGTTTGTGCCCACATATGTTTAGTACATGGGTGGAAGGCTTCACAAGTCTGATTTGGTCTGTGTCTCTAGTTTAGTTAGGTAGCTAGAGACGGTGAAATTTTGATAAATTTTCAGTGTTTACTGTATACAACTTGATGGTACGGGCTGCTGTTGTATGGGGATAAAATACTTACAAGTCTAGTAATTCATCAATTTGTGGATCATCCACCTCCTGACACTGTCAAGGGGTAGTCAATCAAAGCATTGGCGACCAGGATCAAGATTTTTGATCGCCGAAAATGCGCTCGAATGCTTGATTGTTCCCTTCCGAAGCTCTTGATCGCTTCATTACTGTGGCTCAAAGGCCAAATTGGCAGCCGTGTGTTCTTGGTATTATTGATTCGTTGATTTTGCAGTTCGTTTAATCCATGAATCAGCTCTTAAAAAGACGATCACTTCGTTCCATTTTGATCCCGGTTGCAAACACTACAACAGGGGAAATACAAGTGACTACCTCTTCACTGTATCTCATTCTCCTCACCTTCACGTTCTGAACTCACCTCCTAAGGCGTTGTGTATATTCACAATTTGAGTTTATCTATATAGCTAGCCTCAAAATCAGGCTCTTCCCACTGAAAAGGGAGAGAGTCTGGTATGTTTTATCACATGCATGATGGTAGACTAGTCTCGCAAGCCCGACCCACATCCGCAAGAGAAGGGAAGGGTCTGGTGAGCTGCGTATACAAACCGTGTCCTGCCGCACTGTACAGTGCGGTACAATCACGTTGCAGTATTTTGTCACATGACACATTACATCACTGTTTGAGTAGCAATAGCAGTCTTGAAAATGGCGAAAGAGAGCTAGGACATCTTTTCCGCTACTGTAGGAACTGTAAAAACACTTCGACTATACTTCTCAGGGAGCCTGCTTACTCCACAACAGGTAATTCAAGAATGCATTATTTGAAATTTGAAATCTGATTACATCATCCAACTAATTGCATTCCGGTGGGACACTGCTTGTATACGCAGTTCACCAGACCCTTCCTTCCCTTCTCTTGCGGAAGTAGGTCGGGCTTGTGGGACTAATGGTAGACATGACTTAATCACACAGGGATGGACTGACCAGGATACCTACACACATTCAAGCGTAAGCGCTCTCAAGACTACTATAGTTTCTTTATGAGTGGGTATGGCTTTAGTGTGTTACCTTCATGTTTGTAGACAGCGATATAATTATACTGAAACTAGTTGATTTCTTGAGTCATTGTCAACAACTTGCGGACAATAACCATGCTAGCTTACAATGCATGACAAACAACATCCTGGCCATTCTGCCTGTGAGGTGCCGTATCCTGCATGCTGGGATCCACTGCACTGTCTACACTGCAGTTTATGGCTGTTGTAGCAAATTGTTTTCGTGCCATTGTAGCGATGCATACACTTGCCATGATCACAAGTTCTGAGATGCATGCAATTAAGGTGTATCTACCTTGTGTGTACCCTTGACATCACACACATGATAAAATGTACCAGGCTGTCTCCCTCCTTAGCAGGGAGAGCCTGCAAACAAGGCTACTTTGCAGGGGTTTGTGTGGAAATTTTAAATATGTATCAGCAGATGGTCCTGTGCTGCTCCCTTTTAATGTTTTCAAGGAGTCTGTTGACTAGGATTGGGGATGATGAAAAAACTTCTCCCTTTCCCAGGCCGTACCCGACAACTGGCACAAGGAGCAGACAGGTTAACATTTGGAATTCGTTGTAGTAGATTGAACGCAGAGGTAAGCCGTCCTCAAAATGTTCATTACTTTCATTACAATTTAGTAACTTCTTCAACTCCTTAATTGTTTTAATTGTTGTCACTTTTACACCAACCTTGAGGTAGCCTCATTCCCAGGCCTTCCTCACCTCCAGTGTTTGATAGCTTGCAGGGAAGGCTTGGGAACGAGGCTATCTTGGGGTGTATTCACTGGAATGAAACCCTCGTTATACTCTTCACTACAGGCCCGACAGATACAGACTGTTCCAGCTACATCTGGAGCCAGTCGGAGAAAGATACCTTCGCTTGGCCTCCAGTTAACTGAATGTGCATAACAGTTGTCGTTTTTATTTCACAATGTGTACATTCACACCTGGATGGACCTGGCTGGCCCTGAGTGCTCTAGCCTTTCAGATTGGAGTGAGATAGGCCATGCTGAAGATGAATCAATTCAAGCACTTTGACTTGATAAATATTTTTATGAGTACAGTTGTGCACTTCAAATGCTCTAGATTTAATGATGGCATTGGTGAGGATCTGTTTATGTATTGTAAATTCTGAATTACATAATAGTAACTGTATTTGATGTAGATTACTATGTACATTCTTAATGAAATTTAAGTCATTTTCTATGAGCTGTGGTAGCTAAACTAATGCATAGACACACTTCTTTAGTTCATGCAAAGAAGTTGTACCAATCCCCTTTCAAATGATCTCACTTCTGATGGAATTCTGTTTGTGAGCTGGATTTGTGCAGTAGAAATGTGTACCACATCAGTTGGTGAACATTTTGACAGTAGGAAGCTTTACTACTCCTCATTTACCTGCTTTCCATTTGGTGTTTGAGTGGGTTGAAACATGAATAGAGGACTCGTCGCTTGTCAAAACTGTGAAAACCGCGTGTTCATAGACCGTATAGTTCCTGAGAAAAATCAGGTTGAAGTTGCCGCACATTTAGGTAAGTTGACCGTTCATTGACAGGAAGTGCTACTTCCGCTTTACGCGCCAGAAATTAAAATGCTACGCTAGTGGAACTACTGTTCTAAGTGTAATCATGACAAGAATTGATAGCTGGTGTTCTAAGTGTGTAATCATGACAAGAATTGTCTAAGTTGATAGCTGGTGTTCTAAGTGTAATCATGACAAGAATTGTCTAAGTTGATAGCTGGTGTTCTAAGTGTGTAATCATGACATGAATTGTCTAAGTTGATAGCTGGTGTTCTAAGTGTGTAATCATGACATGAATTGTCTAAGTTGATAGCTGGTGTTCTAAGTGTAATAATGACAAGAATGGTCTAAGTTGATAGCTGGTGTTCTAAGTGTAATCATGACAAGAATGGTCTAAGTTGATAGCTGGTGTTCTAAGTGTAATCATGACAAGAATTGTCTAAGTTGATAGCTGGTGTTCTAAGTGTGTAATCATGACAAGAATTGTCTAAGTTGATAGCTGGTGTTCTAAGTGTAATCATGACAATTCTGGTCTGATTGACTCATAGGAAAATCCATATCACATTTCAACCGAAACTGGTCTAATCGGAAAATCCATATCACGTTTCTACCACTGCTGGTCCATTCGAATCAACCAATTCTGGTCTGCTTGACTCATAAGCATATAGCATGAACTAAATCAACCAAATTTGGTTCAAAAGGTTCAAATTGAGTCGCCTATAAGGAATAAAAATGAACTAAATCAACCAAATTTGGTTCAAAAGGTTCAAATTGAGTAGCCTATAAGGAATAAAAATGAACTAAATCAACCAAATTTGGTCCAAAAGGTTACATGTATACCATACATAATAAAATATGAAACATGAGTCAACTGTTTTTAAGAGCCATTAAACTTTCTTGTGTATGGACATGCAGTTCACCATACCTGCAAAGCATTGCAATGCACAGAGAATAGAGGGTGAACACTGAACCCTTTAGGGTCGAAAACCAAAACTCACAAGCTAGGTTAGTATGTACAAATGTACATGTAAGTATACTGGTATGTTTTTTTGTTGTTGTTGGTCATTTCTTGAGTATGTACATATAACTGTATGTATGATGTTTACCCTAGTCAACTGCCAGTGATTCCTTATTACTAGGACATGTGCTTTTGTTTTGAATAGGCTACTCAGTTGTGTGTATTTGACACCACATAGGAATGTTTTACTTCATCCTCAGCAATCTACCACCAAAGTTTCGGTCAAAGCTGTCAGCAATCCAACTGGTGGCAATTGTCAAGACTACAACCCTTGCCATATATGGAATGGATGCTGTCTTACAACCATTTGTGAATGACCTCATGAAATTGGTAGGCAATTTACACAACAATTATCCCTGCAAACCTGAAAAATGAATGCTTTGATGTTTCTTTAACACATCATGCCTACCTAATCATAGGAGAATGGTGTTCACTTTGAAGTGCATGGCAAGCTACAACTCTACCATGGCACAATTGCTGTGGTTTCAGCAGACAACTTGGGTAGTCTTGCACTAGGTGGCTTCAAGGAGAGTTGCACTGCCAACCGCTGTTGCAGACACTGCCTAGCAACTCGTGAGACTGCTAAATTGAAAGTAAGTAACTCCATTTAGAGCACACTATGCAGATGTAATTTACACTCATATCACTCTTACAGTTTTTGGAAAGTGACTTCACCCTCCGAGATGAAGAGTCTCATCAACGTCACTGTTCTGAACTTGAGGGAGAGTCTGGCCGTGAGGCATCGAAACTTTATGGCATCAACCGTGACTCTATTTTGAACAAGCTAGCTAAGATCGTCCAACTCCTATCAGTGACACTACTTTGTTCTCCAGTGGTGTTTCTCTCAAACAAGCAGGTGCATGTTTTTTTAATACCTTTCTCTTTTTTTCTCCTTTTAATCCTCCACATTTGTTGCTTATAGCTGCCCAAGCATGGCTCCTTGCTCGTATTCTGCCCCTTCTCGTGGGAGACTACATCCCAGACGATGATGAGCGATGGGAGAACTACCTGCGAATGATGGACATTGTGGACCGGTTGTTCTCTCCCAAGATCTCCGAAGATGATGCTACGTACATCAAGTGGTTGATTAGTGACCACCACCAGGAGTTCTGCCAGCTCTACCCAACTATGAGTGTTATCCCGAAGATGCATTTCATGCTACATATGCCTCGCCTCATGGTTCAGTAAGTTGGACTAGTGCTTTGTTTGTTTCCTTTCACATGTTGTATCGAACCATTCTTATCTTCCAGGTTTGGCCCTCTTGTCCGGCATTGGACCATGAGGTTCGAGGCTAAACACTCCTACTTTAAGCAGCTAGCACAGGCAATGGGCAATTTTATCAACCTGCCCTACTCACTGGCCATGAGGCACCAGCATCTACGCTGCTATCAGGCCAACAATGTAACAGGAATACCCGGGGATGGACTGATTGTTGGACCAGGTATGATTTTGCAATTATCAAAACTTAAAGTACATGTACACTACTTAGGTTGAAAGTTATGCACTTGTGTATGCTATATATGCAGTATGATGCAGTATCATAACATACAGTATTATGAAACTTTTTTTGGTCATAGGGAGTGTGGCCATTCCTGATGGGCTCCAGGAGGAATTGGATTTTCCAATTTCCTGTGCCTACAAGTAAGTGCCTTTTTGCGTCAAGTGTAATGTGTAGTTGGAGGGGTAATCATTTTAAAACACATACTTATAAAATCCTTTAACTCTGTATAATTGCCATGTAATGTGCTGTTACTGCTTCTACAGTGCAAGATGGGTGAAAATGGATGGCGTTCAATACAAGAGAAATGCTGGAGTTGTCTGTGGCATGGACCATGACCTTCCTACTGTGGGAAAGATATCTTCCTTGCTCATCATAAATGGTGACAAACTTTATTTTCGAGTAAAACTATTTTCTTCAGTGTACATTGAACACTTTAGAGTTTACACTTTACAACCACTAGACTCTGAGGCATTGATTTCCACTGATGACTTACTTAGTCCATACCCCATCCACATACGTACTACAAGTGCAGTACCACATCATCAATGTATCATTCTGTCATATCATATCAATCATACTATAATGTAAATCATTGTGGCTGAAGCTGAATCTGAGAATCAGAATAAGTCAAGTTTGAGGTGGGCTGGAATGGGAAAGTCTGGTTTTACACCATATCGAATATTAAATCGCCTAACGTTTTTCAAACCTATGGGACCTAACCAACCTCAGATAGGACAAACTGGGTATCAATCAACTCCACTCTACCTGTGCATTCAGAATATCAAGTTGTTTTTTGACTGAAGTCAAGTTTGAGGTGGGCTGGAATAGGAAAGTCTGGTTTTACACCATATCAAATATTAAATCGCCTAACGTTTTTCAAACCTATGGGACCTAACCAACCTCAGATGGGACAAACTGGGTATCAATCAACTCCACTCTACCTGTGCATTCAGAATATCAAGTTGTTTTTTGACTGAAGTCAAGTTTGAGGTGGGCTGGAATGGGAAAGTCTGGTTTTACACCATATCGAATATTAAATCGCCTAACGTTTTTCAAACCTATGGGACCTAACCAACCTCAGATAGGACAAACTGGGTATCAATCAACTCCACTCTACCTGTGCATTCAGAATATCAAGTTGGTCGGTAAATTTGAATGGAAGAACATTCAGCTAAGATTTCAGCTGCAAGTTATATCGAATGTGCATGGTAATCGTTTACCTTAATTATTGAACTACACCTAATTAGCTCAGATGGTACAAACCTGGGTATTAGTAAGCTCCACTCCAATACCATAACAACACGTTATACAGCCAAATTCTCTTAACCATCCCTCATGACTTAACCTCATTATAGTATGCTAGCAATGTGAGGTGTAGAGAAACACCTCACATTGGTGTTTGTCAACACTTACACTCAGTCTTGGGTACATCAAGTGTTAATAAAGCACTCTAGGGTGCTTGCTAACACCTTTTAGGGTGTGGGTTTATTGAAACACCCCATATAGGGTGTACTTAAACACCCAATTTTTAACTGTGTAATCATGACAAGAATTGTCTAAGTTGATAGCTGGTGTTCTAAGTGTGTAATCATGACATGAATTGTCTAAGTTGATAGCTGGTGTTCTAAGTGTGTAATCATGACAAGAATTGTCTAAGTTGATAGCTGGTGTTCTAAGTGTGTAATCATGACAAGAATTGTCTAAGTTGATAGCTGGTGTTCTAAGTGTAATCATGACAAGAATTGATAGCTGGTGTTCTAAGTGTGTAATCATGACAAGAATTGTCTAAGTTGATAGCTGGTGTTCTAGGGAAGTATCTAGGTAATTTACAGTAGTGGCAGGTTGAATTGCATGCACTGTGTTCTTTATATGTTGAGCTGACTAGGGGGAGAGTTCAGCCTGCTAACCAGCACTGCATACCACAGATAGTTGAGTGCAAAAGAACATTTCTTTCCAAGGAAACAATTTATACCCATGAGTATTGAGTTAAGCATATAAAGGCATGGGCAAATATACATACTCACAATGAATGCACTTGTTGAAGTGAGTCCTAGCTAGTGAGTTGAACAGGACCAAAAATAACAATCTTGAGGCCTTTTCTTGCAGTGACTACCCAAACTTTTATGAGGCAAAACATTGTAGCTTGTTGTCTTTCTCTCTGTGTACAGATGGAAGCATTCGTCATTCTTTTATTTGTTTGCCAACACATTCAAACACTGCAAAAATCTGTAGCAAGTGCTTTCACTTGGTTGCAGAGCGATTCTAACCTTGACCAAATTCGAGAATACCTCCCACCGCACATCATCCATGGAATTCAACCCAAGATTAAGAATCCAGTTCAACTTAGGCTTTCAGTATTACTAAATGCATTTCAGCAATTTGTCACAAAGTTTGAAGCATTCATCTGTGAAAATAAGTCCCTGGAGAGCAGAGCGAAACTGCTTCAGGATTTGGTAGAAAGGAGTACAAAGTTAGAAGATGAGCTCCAGGAGTATCGAAGACGGGAATCTCAGATGGTAAAGAACACAGTTTAGTTGATAGAGTGTGAACCAAAGTCAGCTGCGTGCTGCTTGTCTCTGTAATAGTTTCAAACACAATTTATAGTAAAGCAGGTCGGTTTTCTAAACACTAGGGTAATTTTGATATTGAAAGAAATGTTGGGCATAACAAAAGGTGATATACATATGTGCAGTTCAATAAGCAGGGCCAGTGTTGTGTGTGTATGTGTGCACGTGTCTATCACTAATTAACGCTTCAGTGGTATGCTAAAGTCTGGTATAGATACAGTAATGAGCACAATGACTTGTGTAGCAGTTGCGCCATAAAACAGTGACTGTATAACTACTGAAATTTGTTAACGCTTCACTGGTATACTGAAGGTTCCAAGCACAAGTTCTCCTGGTGTAGCTGGGTTTGTCTCCTGGACAGGAGTGTCCTCTGTCTTTATCTGTCGGGTGAAGCTCCTCCCACTTTCTGTTACCATGGTGACAGTTCCTCCTGGGTCAGTTGCTTGCAGGGGGGTGAGGAGATGTTTGTGTTGAACTCTGTAAGGATTGGTAGGAGATAAGAGTTGTGACACTTTCAGGCTGCAAAGTGGGTATGGCTAACAATAAACATGTCATGAATACAGCAACTGCCAACACCATTGACCACATTCTGATGAATTAGTGCATTCTTATGAATATGCCACCACCGAATCTTAGTGGCTGCACTAGCTAAGTAACACATATAGGTTTCCTAATCATCATGTGTACCTGATAGCATCAATTGGCTGTGTCAGGGTTCTGTACATTTGCAATATCAGTGTAGCCACCAGCCTCAAACACAGGAGGAGTGCTGACACAAGCAAACACAGGAGCAGTGCAGATATGAGCAAACACAAGAACAGCAGAAACCTCATCATCCTGAATTATACCTAAAAGTATGAAGGGCTCACAGAGGTTATCCCCATCAATGCATGTAAGCATAAGTATACACTAGTCTAAAATCTTAATGTTACTTTTTTCCACCTCTTTACGCTTAAACTTGAGAGGAAATCAATTCAGTGGTCTGGTTACAGTGGTTAAACATATGGCCCAGGTTTGAGTCCCACCTGTAACCTCCAAAGTAAATTATTTTTTATCTCTCCTCCCCTTGGGTGACCAGCCTTCAGGCTGAAGGGCTTGGAGGTATAACAAACACCAGTGAATCAGCTAAAATGCAGTATCAGTAATGACCTTTCTGTATTTAAAGAGCATACATAGTGTATTTAAGCTTTCTCACTAGCACTGTGCAGTTTATTAAGTACTCTTACTAATGAGCCTTTTGCAGCTACAGTTTTACTTTTGGTGTAAAATATTCAAATCATGCTGCTTCTTTCTCATGCTACACTAAGCTCAACAGCTCACTTTTGATGTTTAGTTTTGTGCCCAAACAATTTCTGTATGCTGCAGTCCACCAGAGTCTCCAACTATACAACTGAATTACTTCCGCTGTTCATATAGCCATATGTAGGGTATTCCCCACATCCATATATATTAGTAAAGTTGTCAGTTATGTTTGTACTTGTACCATGAATATTTGTTGGAATACACCAAACATGTCCAAATTGCTCTATTGGACGCTAGCACACTTGTGTGATGCATACTACAAGAACAGCAATTGAAGGGCTTCAGAAATTGGCTCCATTGTATGGTTTGCACAATACATGGACTATGCAATGAGTTGAGATATTTATACTAAATTTCTAGTTACACAGCATTATGATGTTATACAGTGGAACCTCTCTATTACGGCCCTCCGAATTGCGGATACCTCCGTTGTACAGACGGTTGACTAGGGTCCTGAACGGTCGGCCATAGAAACGTGTACTTACTTGACCTCCGAATTAAGGACACCTCTCTATTCCGTAATGTGGACAGATTTTGCAGTCCCACTAGTACCTGGACTGTACAAAGTTCACTCGATAATGCGGACGCTGGAAGGCCTCTCGCACAAGATTGTCCGGCACCACTGATTGATTCACCAACTGGACATTATACTAACACTGGTACGCATGGTTCTAGCCTCTGGTTATCCTTTCTTGCCATCGTACAGCAAGGGAGAGCTCTGGAACCCGCCTTCGTAGCGCTCAACGGCACAAGTACGCATTGCCACTCCTACCAGAAATATACCGGAAGCCTCGATCCGAACTAAGGACACCTCTATAATAAGGACAGTCTGATGGGGTCCCAACGGTGTCCGTATTATGGAGGTTCCACTGTTCAGCTTTGCTTAGGCTGCTAGCTGTATAATTTAGTATAAATATCTCAACTCATTGCATAGTCCATGTATTGTGCAATTTAGTCCCAGCTAATGACTAGTTTACTTGTCACCAGTGCTGTGCATTGCACAAAAAATATAGTCTTCATGCATTAGTGTTGCTATAGCTATATAACTAGGTGAATGTACAACATTGTGGGACGAGCATGAACAAGCAATACACTACGGCATTGAACTGTTGTACATATAGCTAATGCTTTACTAGTGAATTATCAGATTACAGCAATAGCTGATGGGAGTCGCTACACATCAGCCATGAAGCAGAATGTCTGCCGTATTCTGCGTTCAGCCTGTCTACACAACTGTTAGCCCTTGTATACATACAGTAGGTACTCACGCTCCAGCTGCTATCCTGAATGTTTTCTATCAACACAACTGCTATCCCTTGTATAATAGGTGTGCACGCTCTTGCTGTCCTTCATGAGCATCATCTTTCAAGCTCACCTTGGAGCTAGCTGGCTGCCAAGTTGTAAGCACAATCTTACTTACGTCCACGTACAGCCTGCAACTATCACATTAAATTACAGCTTCAAAAACATACGTAATGACAGATGCCATATATATATGTGGCAGTCCCGGATAGAAATCGAATATTGTTCCGTCGTGTATTTCGAGCGCATCAAACTTGGTGATGCGCTCGAAATACGCGACGGAATAATATTCGATTTCTATTCGGGACTGCCACATATATATTATTTGATGGGTGCGGCTCGTAAAAATACGGCCACACAAGAGTGCAATATCCAGCCATATTGCCTTCTCACACATCAAATAATAGATTTATTATATACTACTGTCATTTTAGTGGCACCTACAAGATAGACAGCTACTGTGCATGCGCGGTACAAAGGTCGTTGCTGCATGCATATTTAATAAGCTTCAGGCTGCTGGCCTGTTTCTAGCTTTGGACGGCACCAGCACGCGTACCGATCCCTCTACCAGTGGAAGAAAGTACTGTATATATATATTTATCATACGTGTAACTCATGCGAATGTGTTGCAGTCAATGGGGCAGACTATATTTCTTGTGCAATGCACAGCACTGGTGACAAGTAAACTAGGCATTAACTGGGACTAAATTGCACAATAAAAGCCATATTTTTTTGCAAGTCACAAGTCACGTGCACTGCATCTGAACGTGCAATGAAATCAAAGGTTCGTATGATAAAATCATTATCACCATAGTAGAATAAGTTAGCAATTATCGGACGACAGGTATATTCGGACGCTCAAACGCGGAGGGAGAACTGCGTAAACATTCAGCGATACCGCAAAACTGTAGCGGAGGTACGCGGTACCTGGTGTACCAAAAATGACGCCCACGCATTGTTTCCTGTTGGCGCTAGAAGTGATAAAATGGCCGTCCGAAAAACATCAATCTTCGGAAAAGTGTATCTATTTTCAGACACTGTTGTTTGTGCCTTCTCTGAAGCTGCTTTTGGAGAGGTTTTAGCATCGATACAATGCCCCATATATTTTGGTAGTGGTAGCTGCTTTGAACACTCAGGGGCGCAGCTGAACATGGGCCAGTGCGATTCGATCAATAATCGGACGGTGAAATTTGTCATTTCTTGCTGTGTTGTCTTCAAACAAGTTGAAGTCTCCACCATATTAGCAGCAGTAGAATCTACAGGCTCTTGGCTACATGCTGGTACTTGTCCGGTGTTTGTGCGTTGAGGAGATATTGCACGATATCGTTCGAACTCACCTATTTATACTGCACATATTAAAGTAAATCAACCAGCGTACTTTACGGAAAGAAACATGGATATCTCGAGAACTACTCAACGCACAAACAGGTTTGAGTCCCCTCTGTAGCCTCCCAAGTAATTTTGATGTACGTATTCATAATGTTCAAAAGCCCAACACCAATGTGTAAGACCAGGTATGTAACATATCCGGCCCTCTATAGAAGAGAGCTATAAGCAACTCTCTTACATGTTGTCTAGGTAATGGGTTATATTCTCCAAGGAAAGCCACACAGGCTACTAAACATTACAGTTGTTGACATCATTCATTTTACATCATTTTACATCATCATCATTTTTATCTCATTTTTAGAACCCAAGCACACAATTGATTAGTAACACTTTGCAGCTACAAATTCATCTTTATAACAATGATTGCATACTTGCTAAAATGGGTAAATTTGGTCCCAGTACAGTTTCTAAAATTCAGTTCAGCTGGATTTCACCATGGATTTATAACTAGCAAATATTTTGAGTTTATACTGTCTTTTACAAAATAACTACATGTAACTGCCCAGGTGTAGTATGACATGTTTTTTACTCATGGTACACTCTTACACTCACCTTTGATTCTTTTCCAAAAAAAGCTTTGCTTGCTGCAAATCACCAATCCTTATACAACTGAACTATACTTCCTGTGCTGCTAGAGTCCCCCACAAACTAGTCTAAGAGCTATGAATATTACTGGTATTGCCACAAACTAGAGCTATGAATATTACTGGTATTGCTCCACTGCAAACTAGAGCTATGAATATTACTGGTATTGCTCCACCCGCAAACTAGAGCTATGAATATTACTGGTATTGCTCCACCCGCAAACTAGAGCTATGAATATTACTGGTATTGCTCCACCCGCAAACTAGAGCTATGAATATTACTGGTATTGCTCCACCCGCAAACTAGAGCTATGAATATTACTGGTATTGCTCCACCCGCAAACTAGAGCTATGAATATTACTGGTATTGCTCCAACCAAAAACTAGAGCCAGATAGTCTTTGAATATTTAACTCAGTGCTCAGTGCTCTTGTTTACATTCCATCTAAACAAGGTGGTAACTTAATACTGTTTGAAGAATCATGACCTCTGTCACCATGTGAACTTTCTGCTGACATCATGTGGCTGTTTCTAGCTCCACTAAAGCCCTATAAAGCAAAAATGCCAACTGACCTTGCATGCATTTTTTGTACTACATCAATTTATGTGCTCCAACGACTTATTCGCCTATAGGATTGTGTGGACACCCTGCATCCTTCTCAGTGTATGTAAGGCCTAAGGGCTCTTAATTGTATCGAACAAGAGTTCTAAATGGCTTCTAATAACTAAGAGGGTCTGGGGTTGTAACACTTGGTTGGTTAACTGTAGGGTATTAATTCCCCTTCTGTACCCTTATCTGAATCCATAGTAGTTCAACTTCACTCACTGTTGAAGTCATCAGCATGTTACTGTTTTACGAACCTCCTGTGTAGGCTATTCCCCTTGTGTCCCGTACGTACCTTCAACTGTAGTATATTTCATAATACAAAAGACACCACTGAATTCATCATACTGTTGTTTTACCCTCATTCCCAGGCCTCCCCCATTTTTTGTTCTTCGGTTTGCATTCAGTATATTACAGAAGAAGAGCAGTGAAAAACAGGGAAGGCCTGGGAACACCTATGAATGATGTCAGGTGGACACAAGGTGGACGCAGGGGGGAGGGGTTCACATTCAAATAACATAGTAGACTTCATCATTGAGCGCTCCATCACTAGGCAGGACCCCAGGCGTTCATGAGATTAGTCTGCTTTACCGGTAAGAAACTCGCTCGGTTTATTACACAGGGATTTGTAGTCAGGCACCGCCCCCCTACATCCACCATGTCATGTGATAAGTGTTTCCAGGCCTTCCCCATTTTTCACCGCTCTTCTGCTTCTGTGCATTACCATATTCTTCGATCAGATGCTGCGGTTACTACTTCTTTCGCTGGTCGGTTTTGTGCAGCTTACTATTCGGGGCATTTATTCTTTAGAAGTCCAAAGGCTGCATATGAACAATACAGTGACGACTGTTGGACACTGTTAGTAGTACGTGCAGCCTCTCAGTCCTGCTGTCAGCCGTGGAAATGAGTTGTACAACACGAAAAGCCTAGTGCTACCCCGATGACCATCGTCAGAAATTATTTTGTGTATGTATGTGTGGAAACGAGGCTACTGTTGTTTATGAGCCTCTTGGTAGGGTATTCCCCTTGTATCCTGCATTTTTAGAGTGTGCTATACCAAAGGCACTACTGGCCACTATATCACATTGTTCATGAATTTCCTATGTTTATGAACCTCCTAGTAGGGTATTCCCCTTGTGTTCTGCATTTCCTATGTTTATGGTTCCTACACTTTTAAAGTATAGTACAAAGTATAGTTTACTAAAGGCACTACTGTCCACTATATCTGAAGGAGTTTATGAGCTGGGATTTTAACTGTGGTTCTAGAGCTGATGCAAATGTTGCTATGCTAATGTTGATATATTGTGTAATAGTTATGGAATACTGTAGTGTATTGGTCGCCAAGAAATACTGGCATGTCACTATTTTAAACAGCCTTACCATCCGTTAACTAGGCAGATCTTATCAGCCATATTCACACCTGCAACACTTTATTATGCATGTTGTTGACTCTTCTTGAAGATGTTTTATCTAAATTTGTTCACTTGTTCATGACTTGGTTAGAAATAACTAACGTACGGAACAGCTTTTGTCACTGGAACAAGAGCGCATAAGAACGGGCGGCTAGAGGAAGAGCATGTAGCTACATAAAATTCCAAAGTCATCTACTGTTGTTCATGAATTTCGTATGAGACTTCTATGTTTATGAAACTCCTATGTAGCTGGGGTATTCCCCTTGTTAGCTTATTTCCATGTGTGCCAATATAGCTATAATCGAAGTGTGGGCTTTTTGCTTTAGTGTAGATACCCTGACTTCAAGTCTATAGCAGTGGACCTAGTGACTAGAGATAAGGTTTGCAGTCCGGTAAACTGCTCAGCTACATACATTGTAACTGTCATATTTGTAACAGCCAGTGCTCCAAGTATTCCACTGCAGGCAGGTGAAGTCAGTCTGCCATCTATGATTGAATCATCAGATTGCATAAAAGTATGCAGGCAGCTGTAGACCTGCTTTTAACCACTGAGTACGAGTTTACACGTCATCCAACTTTGGCTGCATGTGGTGCAATCTGTTTTGAAGATATATAGGTTTTGCAAAAAGGGTGGGATAGGGGAAGATGGGTGGGTTTAGGCATGTGGGAGGAGCCCTGACCATTGAATGCTCACTAATGAGTGGGTGTGGTCAAGGTTGTGAACCCCAAAGAGAATTGATAAAATAATCTTGGGCTCAAGTTTCCCAGCAGAAGTGAAAATACAGATCAAAGGGTACAAAAAAGATTTCTAGAGAATCGAGAGAACAGATAATGGTAATTTTGGCACTACCGTTATAAGAGTCTTATTAAATACGTTACAGGAATACTGAGGGAAAATCTGACTGAGGGAAACAGTGGAATTTGTGGTGTAATGTGATTGAGTTTGGTGTGCTGTTAGAAATACTGGTTTGACCCAATTTCCTGATATTTGATGACTCCACAAACTATTTGTAATTACAACAGTGGAAGCTACAGACAGACCTTTGGACAATGCAACAATACCGACATTCCTTGTCCTTTTTGTCAATTACTTACAAATACACAGTTGCCAGTTGTATGAACAATCAACGAGCCACATCTCCCTTATAAAACAGACCTAGATGTTATGCAAAGTCACCCACTGCATGTAATTACAAGTCTTCTACAAGCGTACACGGAATAAGTAGACTCAGTGGTGTGTGTCTGTGTCTGTGTGTTAACGGTTCACTGGTATACTGAAGGTTCCAAACACAAGTTGTCCCGGGGTAGCTGGGTTTGTTTCCTGGACTGCAGTGTCCTCTGTCTTTATCTGTCGGGTGAAGCTCCTCCCACTTGCTGTTACCATGGTGATAGTACCTCCTGGGTCAGTTGCTTGCAGGGGAGTGAGGAGATGTTATCTGAGTTGAACCCTGTGAAAGAGGATTTTGCAAATTTTAGAGGAAAAGCACCAACTCCTATTAACTCCACCCACAGCTTCTAATCTGGGGTTACAGTAGTATTGCAGTTAGCTGTCTTTCTTTTGCAGCAGAAATATGCCAAAGGAGGTTTTTTTGTTGTTGTTTTGTTTTGTTCATATTAATATACAGAACACTATGTACACTACCCAACTGACTATTTGAATGTTGCACAAAGTTTGTCAACTTTATTGTGGTAGTCCACTGTTCACAAGCAATTTAAGTCCTTGACAGTACCGTGGGTTTTAGTTAGTCCCAGGTAGAAATCAAATATTATTTCATTCCAAAATTTGATTGCATCATTGCATTGATCACCCGGATCACCAAAATGCGTGCAAAAATTGAACAGGCAATTATGAAGTGCGCTGCGCCTGTACGTAATCGACCTCGTTCCAGGCCCTGCCCACCTCTTTCTCGCTTTTGCTGTAGTCTCACAGAGCCAGACTCTCACACAAAAAGCGGTTTTTCGTGTGAGAGTCTGGCTCCGCGAGACTACTTTTGCTGTACAGGAAAGCGTTGTAGGCCTGTACCTATCAGACTAGCATCATTCTGTCTTGGTCATCTGGCTTGACCTTTCTAAGGCCTTCACGGACATATAAAAGCCTCCAAGGTGTAGCTGAGCCACTGTTTTTCGCCAGAACCGGCAGAGGCTACATGCACGCAGAGTGGCAAGCATGCAAAACACTCACTGCAACGGTTTCCTACGCAAATGCCGACTTGCTGAAACCAAACAGTGTGCGTAGCACGCAGCCGTAGCCGTACCGGGAGAACTACGTAGCTGGCTTATCTCGTGTGCAAGAACTGTCCCTCTGCGCCTTGAAGTAGCGGAACTTTTCATGAATGCCTTCCTTCCTGCCACAGCCTCAAAAGAGGCAAACTATACAAGTAAGGTTGGAGGCCACTACGTAGCCTGAAAGTAGACTTTGGCCTGGACAAGACTGTCAAGAGTCAATAATATATGTTTGCTGTGCATGTGCGAAAACTTATAATTGCCTGTTCGATTTTTTGCTCAAATTTTCGGTGATCCGGGTGATCCGGGTGATCCGGCAGTCTGGCTTTTACACATGCCCCAGCACAGATAGCCAGCTTGTCGATTTTTGAGCAATTAACACCTACAATTACTGACCCCCTTATGTCAACTGCCCCCAGTTTTCTGGTGAAAGTGTCCAGACCCTATTTTTTGATAAGGCTACAGCTAGGGTGCACATGAAAAATTTGGCTATTTGAGGAGACTATACTGTTGATGAGTGTCATGGCTGTCAGGCTGTTAGATATGAATACTGATGTTAGTTCCAATTAGTTATGAATCTGATTAGTTGCTGGGATACTGTGAGTATTCATGATCCTTGTAGGCAGATGCACAGTGTACTCTGAATAGCCTCGTTCCCAGGCCTTCCCCAGCTCCATTTTTTGATCAGTTGCAGTATGCAAAAACGGAGGGAGAAGACCTGGTGAACTTACGTGATCCGCGGCACACATGACGTCCACAGGTTCTAGACACGAAGACATATTCACATTTATATCTCCAGCTACAGAGAAGCTAGAGAAACAAGACAAGTTCCAGCTGAAAGGCAAGTCCTACCTCTAGAACATACCTGAGTCTGAAGCAGAACCACTGAAGGACGGCTTCGCTGCAAGTGTTGCAAATCCAAAAGTGGCTACTTTTTCGCTATGTTAGCTAAATTTTGTCACTGCAGATATTTCACAAATGTCGTTCGGCAACCCTTCGGAGCTATTCCTTCTAGCTCGAATATGTTTTTTACGCTTGATGTTGTTCTCCGTCAGCGCTTGTCTCGTCTTCGTAGCTAGTACAGAACGCAAGATCGGTCTTCTCCCTAGCATGGCTATACATATAAGCGTGACGACATGTGACACCTGTGCCACGGATCACGTGGTAAGATTCACCAGGCCTTCTTCTCCCTCCGTTTTTGCATACTGCAAGCAATCAAAAACTGGAGCTGGGGAAGGCCTGGGAACGAGGCTATACTCTGAAAGCACAGTGTACTCAGAAAATGACACTATAGATTAATCCAATTTGTGGGCAACTTGCATGACTGTATAAACAGCACAAATTGGTCAAGAAAGCGAGGTAGTCTGACCACAACAAGCCAAAAAAGCATGAATCTTAGTTTCCGCTTTACGCTTTTTGACCAGTGTTGCTAGAACCACTGTACTGCTGCTGTGGCTGCTGCTACTGTGATGGTCACCCAAATTATGCAACTGTATGAGCGATAGATGTTTGCAGCTGTGAGTAGAGTGAATGCCTGTTGTGGGAGTTCTGTATACCAACATGTTATTAGCTGGCAGTGTGGTATGTACCTGTTATCATCATTTTGCTGGGGAGACATCTTGAAGTGCAGTGCAGCTACCAATAGGAAACACAGTAGTAGTAGAGCCAACTCCATCATCCTATACAATGAGAATGTTTGACAATGTGAGGAGGTATTATACTTGTTTCGATTCTTTACTTAACTTATGTAACTATGATCCCCGACTTGGACTGTACAGCTTTGCTCAGCCTGTCACTCCCTAGCATTATTAAACAGTAAACTTCCTAGCCTCGTCCCCAGGCCCATTCGAAAAATCGGAGAAGAGGGCCTGGTATCCACTGTTTGCGCATGCGCTTAATTTCCTGACATTCCGGGAATTCCGGGTAATACCGTGTTACCTCCGCGTGCCGTGACGTCAGGTACGTGTATTTTGCCGTATATTTAATCGTACACTGCTGACAATGGCTATTTCTGTGCAAGGCCTTGATTCTGCCGTGTTGTATGGCTTCCTGCGACTTCGAGGTGAAGCGACGGCGCTAAAACACGACAAGAAAGCATCTATGAAACATTTATACTTGTATCTTATGGGTTTTGGCAAGTTATAATTCGTGTTACGAAGTTATAGCTTACATTTGTAGTGTGAAGATGGTACTGCGTCGACAGCGCAGTTCAAGCGATAAGCGCTGGGGTCAGAAGGCCTAGGCAAAAGGCTAAGAGAGCAGCGCTCACCTCTTTGGTGGTATAATATAAAAGCTGATATATGTAACGTCATAGTTCATAACCACGTGATATTGGCCGTCATTTGACACACCCTTACACAATTTCACGTGAGCTGTACGCACTAATTAAGCACATGCGCGAACAGTGGATACCAGGTAGCCTCGTTCCCAGGCCTCCACCACAGCTATCGTCGCTTGCAGTACGAATAACGCGGAGAAGGCCTGGTAAAAATTATCACGTGATGTATGCCACTGCTACGTCACACACGTTAGTTCTAAAAATTTTTAGCCCCGTACCCAGGCAGACGGTATCTTGGGAACGAGACTGGAATTATTATGGAGCAGTAGCCACGATATCGATCGATAGCGTGCAGATAGAAGCAATATATGTGAAGCGCGATGTTCCAAGAGCAAGCTAGTGTCATAGCGACTTCAAAACCAACCTCTGGAGCCGTTGGCAACGGCTGGTCACGCTCCAGGTTTGTCATACAGCTTCTAGCGCTCTGCAACCGTCAACTTTCGCTCTTATTTCCATTCGAGCGTCCTTTTTCTCGCGTTCTATTTTTGTTCGTCTTTGTCTGAACATGACATTCGTTAGATAAAAGTCCCGCACGAGCTCCAGTCCGTCTAAGTCGGCTTTGTGCAGTTACCTCGTGACCTAGCGAAAAATATTAAGGTTATGTTATTACGTCAGTGGCATACATCACGTGATAATTTTTACCAGGCCTTCTCCGCGTTATTCGTACTGCAAGCGACGATAGCTGTGGTGGAGGACTGGGTACGAGGCTAGATACCAGGCCCTCTTCTCCAATTTTTCGAACGGGCCTGGGGACGAGGCTATAAACTTCCACCATGCTGCACTTTATTATTTACACCAAGAGTTTGTAACAGTAAGAGTGTGCAACTCCCATATGCCCGCCATCTGGTTATGATGACGTAGGCAACAGCAGTGAATATCATGTATTGTGCAGTAAAAAGGCGGGCTTTTGCTGCAGTGTTCACATAGCTAATGTGCACTAGCACCTAGAATGGCTTCATGTTAAGTACTTCACTTGATTGCCATCCTATCCAGGTGGCAGGTGTAGAATGGAAGTTGCACACTCTTATTGTTATGAACTCTTGTTTACACAGATAAGAAAGATGATTTGTTGCTGCAAAATGCCAGTCAATTGTTTCAACACTGCATGATAAACTGCATAAATCTGTGTGAATTAATATGACAGAGAAAATCAATCCACACTAAAATTCCTATATCCAGCTCTCAGAATTCCACTGTAGATTGATCACATAATTGTTGAGTTTATCATAAAATAGCCAGCTAACCCAATGTACTATGACATGCTGTTTTTGACTTATGATACACTCACCTCTGATTTTCTGTCAGTTATGTTTGCTACAAATCACCAGTCACTGTACAAACTGAACTACCTGCAATTCGTTTTATGTGCTGTGGTGGCTACTGAAAACTATGAAACACCTAGACTACTGTTGGTGGCTACTAAAAGGTATGCAGGGTATTCTCCTCCTGGTATGCTGAATAATTATGACTACATTTACTTACACCAATGAATATAATACTGGGCTAGGAGTACAAAGAGGGTACAAAGTTCACTATGGGTAATGTGGACTGGTAATGGTGTGTGTGCAAGTGTCGAAAATTGATCCCTTCAGTGGTTTAATTATCAAACACAGCTTTTATGTGGTGTGCTGGCAGGGTTGTTAGGAATAGTTATATCCCTCCCTGGGGGGTGGTCGTTTTACACATTGGTGTCGGGCATAGCCCGACACCAATGTGCAAGACCACACCCCAGGGAGGGATATAACTATTATATAACCTGTTACCTAGGCAACATCACTGTACAAGAGAGATATGGGCAACATTCTTAGATGTTGCCTGGGTAACGGGTTATATATATACTGTGGCAGCTTCAGTGGTATTTTCCAAGCACAAGTTGTCCCTGGGTAGCTGGGTTTGTTTCCTGTATAGCAGTGTCCTCTGTCTTTATCTGTCGGGTGAAGCTCCTCCCACTTGCTGTTGCCATGGTGATAGTCCCTCCTGGGTCAGTTGCTTGCAGGGGAGTGAGCGAGACTTCTCTATGTGGAACCCTGTGAATGTGGTTTGTCAGTGACTGATAAATTCATACACAATTATTTACTTTTTGAAAGTGGATTCTTGGAGATAAAAGAGGCATTGGGGAGATGGGCGAAATATGAAAGGAAGAGAAAGGCTCCAGAAGCTAGTATCAATTCTCTGGAGATATAAACAATAGCAGCCTTGAGTATGAGATTAATTCATGGTACAATGTGGCATTCCACAAAGGCTAGAGAATACAGTACAGTGCCTGCTTATATACATAGCTGCATAAGCAGTGTTGTATATGCATGTACCTGTTAGCATCATCTGACCAGTGAGAGATCCTGTAGCATAGTGTAATTACCAGCAGCATCAAACACAGTAGCAATGCAGCCACCAGCAGTAGTTCCACCATCCTATACAGTGGTACATAGGAGGATGTCAGGGGAACTCTCTCCCCCTCCCCGTCACCCCATTTTCAGTTGCTCTACATAATCCTTTACTTGACTTGCAGCCTGCCATTCTTCAACCGCCCCAGAAAGTGTAAAATAAAATACAGGGAGAATCAATTCACATTGAAATTTGGACCATGCAGTTATAGCTGGATTTCACTATAGATCCATTACAGAGTTCATGCTGTTTTTGAATGCCCACCTTTGTTAAACGTTCTGCCTACTGCAAATCACCTGAGCTAGCTACTCTGTTACTATCCTTTTATATGCTGTGGTATCTGTGTTTATAATTATTCCATGTAGTGGCACTTCCTGTCACAAGTGCAAATGCAAGTGAAGCAGTATCGATACTTAGTATTTACTTAGCAGTAATTGGATAGAGAATGCAAACAATGACAGTGTTACCATAAAGCCACTACCATAAATGGAAAAACCCCACCAATATACCAAAGTTTATCCTGTTTCTGACTATTGGTGGTGTCTGAATATTGAGTTGTACATATCCTATATATAAAGCAAACAAATAACTGCCGGATTGTTACAGCTCCACCCACTAAGTTATGTATCTTTGTAAGTAGCAAAAATAAATAATGTGAAATGGTTTGATATGTGGGGGGAATCAATCACAAGAATTCTGTGACAATTTATTCAAATCCCAACTGGCCCCCAGGATTAATTATTAAACAGGTGACTCATGACATATAATTACACCTTTGGCAACTCACCTTCGACTTAGGTTTCCAGAGTTGTGGACAGGTAAACAGTGTAGTTTAACAGACTAAAGTAGGTAGTTACTTAACTACTGCTGCAAACTGTCAGCTACCTTCCGTTGTTGCTTTTATTGTTTGCTCGTTTATTGTTCGCAAATAGGGGAACACCCCCAACTATTGCGAACATTTGACGTCATGTTTAGGCTTTTGATTTGATTGCAGTTCCATGTATGGCAATGATAAAGTCATTCCATTGTTTAGCGGATTTTCCAACTGATTTATTTTTGTACAATATTTTTTTACTGTTATGCTGCTTAACAGTCCTCGAAAGTCGAAGTTCAAAGCGATTTACACGTGTAGTAGTACTCGTAATGGATCATCGCTACATGCAGTCTTGAGTGAGTGAGTGTGAACCAGCCTCACATCATGTGTATGCGTAGTCTATGTAATGTTTGTTCAGTAAGGGAGTGGCCATCATCAATCTGTTGTTTGTTGATAGGCAAGTATGTAACCACTTATGCACCTCCACTAAGCAGCATCAAGGTATGGTAGATCAGTATAGTGAAAGTAATTGAAAAATATAGGTTAGCCCTTTTTGCACATATCACTGTGAGTAGCATGTTAGAAAAAATATATAAAGTACTTGCATGTTACCATTGTTCCTGTCCTCATTAACTGACAAATGAGCTCCCAAGTACCCACATGTTTACACCTTAACTCTGGTAGCTAGGAGAAATTCTTGGTAGTAGCCTGAAGTACCCATGTAGCTCTTCCTTGTCTGGGCTTTGTTTTTCAGGATAACCACTGAGTGTGCTGCATGCTTCCATAGTTTTCACTCAATGATCAATCTCTCGCCGCCAATGTGTAGCAGCTCCAGAACTGTCTCAATATTTCAGAAACGCTCAGTCATGTTCATACTTCGTATGACCAACACTAGAAGTCGTTCTGCCAAGCGCTTTGGGATATTTATTAAGCCTAAGGGCCACTGTACCTCTGTAGTTAGTGTTGTGCTTCTCCTTATAGGCGTGGAGAAGAAAATGTGACCAATAGGTCATTCTCTCATTTGAGGTGATCAACAACCACTTTGGATTTTGTGTTCAATGTTCACTGTGCTACCCAATTTAATGTACCTCTACTTAGCTCTATTTAGCTACGTAAGTGCACACACTTATAATAAACAATGTTGCATACCAGGAAGGAAGCATGTGCCTAATAAATAATGTGCACCTAATAACAAGGTGCACTTAATAACTAGAGTTTATGGTATACCGTAGATTGGGAAAATTTCGCTGTTAAAATAATTTTGTGGCCGAGACCAACAGTGAAATTTTAACACGCAAAAAAAAAAAAAAACAACTGACACGGTGACAATCAATGGATAGGTGTGCATACACCCCCTGAGGCAAATGTCTGATTGATGACAACAGCCAACGATACCTGGCTCTCCCCATACTGGTACTTGACTAAACACTGAAAACGTCCATATAATATTATATATTGTAACTGTCAACCGGTGAAAAAATTTGTGGATCGAATGAAACCGCGAAAATTTAACACCACAACAAATTTTTGCGCGAATGATTTTTAACGTGAAAATTTTCCAATCTACAGTAGTAATATAATGGGTACAAAAAATGCAGTAGACATAACTTCTGAAGCACCGTTAGTACAGTTAGGGTTCATGAATGGTACACATGTTTAAATTTTGGTAAGTACTACAACTCATCATAAAATATTGTAATGCACGTGCATACACTAGCAGTTGCCATGGTAACTGTGTTTCGTACATGGTGGTATGTAATGCTCCAGTGGTATGCTTCAGTTTCCAAGCACAAGTTCTCCTGTGGTAGCTGGGTTTGTTTCCTGGACAGCAGTGTCCTCTGTCTTTATCTGTCGGATGAAGCTCCTCCCACTTACTGTTACCATGGTAATAGTTCCTCCTGGGTCAGTTGCTTGCAGGGGAGTGAGGAGGTGTTCTTTGTGTTGAATTCTGTGAAAGCGGATTGTGAAATTAAATTGTTTATTGTTTTCGTCTAAAAACTAGTCTATCAACCATCTTTCACCCACCAGAAAAGTGAGTTGGAGATGTAGGCTGTGAAATTGAATTGTTTTCACCTAAAAAACTTGTCTGTCTTTTCTGGAGGGGGGAATTAAGGATGGTCTAGTAGATAGACTACCTAAAAATGTAGCATATACTGACAAAGGATGCTCAACCTTATAAACGTGTGGAGACAGACTCCTTTTTATGATATTTAATTTTACAATTGTAGACTAACTCGTAAAAGACAAAAACTTCAACTTATAGAATTGTATGCCATTTGCTGTCATTATGAAACTTTCATTCAAAGTACATATGTGGGCGGTTCAAGTAAAATTCAAACCTTATGTCACATGACTCAAGTTCTATTAAACTTGAGGTTTACAGCAATTGAAAGACTCACAGGTTATTAAAGTTGCTTTTCTTCATCTACAAATGTGCAGGTATATTACTAACTAGTGTATATATTACCCAGTGGGTGTTAGCCACACCCACCTTAATTGGTATGTGATCCCATGAATATCTTGAATTTTACTTGAACATATTTGCATTGTACCTACTCCATAGTAGCAACTAACTTGTCTACAGTCTGAATAATACTTAGGTGTACCTGTTAGCTTTGTATTGTAAGGGAGGGGTCCTGTAGATTTGCAGTAGCACTGCAATCACATGTAGCAAACACAAGAGCACTATAATAGCTTCCAGCATCAAGCACACATAGAGCAGCAGTAGTAGTAGTGAGAACATCCTGTGCAATGAGAAGTCTGATATGAAAGTAAGTCCACCCTGAGATATGTAAATAATCACAGAAAGAACATAACTAAATCATAAAGAACGTAATTAAGTCACACTTGAGCTGGGACAATATACTCACTGACCCAATACCATATTGATTTATTTGACCACTTGAAATACTGACAGGTTGCTATTTTAGCCATGTAGCTATAGCCATATTCACCCATTCTGCAGTTTATTATGCACTCTAGTTGAAGGTACATTGGTCCATGCATTGGCTAGAAAGAAGCAGCCCATGGAGCAGCCCAATATGTATATCACAGAAATTTTGTTAAGGGGGGGGAGGGGGGCAAAAAATTGACTATTCAAAAATCTTTGGGAGGCGACAATCCATGTTGGTGTGCTTGCACTCCAACTTATGAATTCCAAGGGGGTGGGGTGGTGAGCAAATGCCCTAAATGAAGCCCATTGGTACATTCACAGTTAGAATCGTCCCAGCTGTAATGTCACTTTTTGTATTAAAAAGCTAATCTTTCCTGTAGATAAAACTGGTGGTCCATCTTGAGGGTTTTCCCCTTCCTAGTTGTTTGTCATTAATGTAATTTTCATTACATTGTATTTGTAATGCTTGGGTACCCAACCGAAGGAGACAGTTGCCGTCATCTAACTTGGCTTCTGCAACATGTACCACAGCTGGCTGGTAATTAATTAGTGGTCAGGCACAAAGTACTGCAAATAATTATATTTACTAGTGCTTGAGCACCCAACCGAAGGAGACGGCTGCTCAACATGGCTTCTGGTCCTAGCACAGCTGCAACTGGTTCAATGGTGTGTTCTTGCCATGATCATGTGATATGTTGCGCATGTGTATACTTATACACTACTGCCTCTTCTGCCAAGCCTCAGTATTCATGTAGCTTAAGCACTAACGTATTAACATAAGAGGACTATATTGCTATGGGTATTTCTACAATTTGAAGAGCCAAGTGAGTATGTGTATGTATTATAAATGTTTTGTATGTCTCCAACATGAGGTTGAAACCATAGTTTGCTGGATAATCATATGCTTGAGCACCCAACCAAAGAAGCTGGCTGTGTCTCATCCAACATGGCTTCTAAGAGTGCTGCACCTGGTTGGATAGTGTGTTCTTGCCACAATCATGTAATACACTGTGCATGTACACATATACTATTGTCCCTTCTACCAGGCCTCAATACCTGTACATTCTTGTTAACTATGTCTATAAGAAGGAAAAGAAACACATAATTTGAGTTCGGAATCCTTTAGACAATAAAGTGAGTATACGTATGCAGCATAATGTTCTATATGTAGTAGATACCAGTTGATATGTTAACTCACTGACTCACATATCTTGTTCAGAGGTGATATGTCTTTGCTTTGTGTGCAAACACGAACACCTCTGAACATGCGTTTGCATAGCTACGTACATCCTGGAAGTCTCATAGGAAACTCTAGGGTTCAACTTTTGCTGTATTTGTACTATAGACACTTTGGAGTGTATCACTTAAATCTTGTTCTGTTTGGTTTGCTGTTCTCAACTGTACTGTGCTGCTGCAGAAACATACTGAAAGGTGGAAGTATATTCTAGCTTTTTATAGAGCTAGTCACATTTTAGTATACATACCCATTGTGATGTTGAACTATACAGCTTTTTTTCAGCCTGCCACATGCTAACCCACCCCAGCATGAATACAATAACATACCACTTTTTTCTCATTTCCATCATACATACTGCAGTTTATATGTACTCTTGCAATAGTTCATCAGCATGCTACCTGATATTGGAGGAAAAGCCTCTGTGACAATTTATTTTCATCCAAGAAAAAACTAGCCAATGCTGTATTTTTGACTGACACTATTTCTAACTAACGATGACTAACTTTGTCTCTAACACTCACCTTTGATTCCACTTTTGGCCCAATGTAGTATTAAGTTGATTAAAAGTAGTTTTTACCAGGTACTAGCTACTGTTGAACTGACTGTTACTTGATCTACTGTTGAACTGAGTATTAAATTCTGCTTTTATGGCGGGGAATGCCCATTCATTTACAGTTGTGCCAATGAAACCCTATGTGCATGATGTGGCTATGTTACTTGTGGTTCTGTAGCTTCTCAGGGCCACCACAAATATGTGAATGCCCTGAGAAACTAATGAAAGTGTCATTGTAGTTCTCCTGTCAGTCAGTTCTACCAAGGAAGACCTACAGATCGAAACATTTGAACCTTGCTATCAAAGTTGTTGTCCTGTGCTATGAATATATACTATAACACTCACTTTTGATCTTTATAGCCTGGTGTCCAAAAAGTTATGCTGGTAGCAGTCACTCACAACTGTGCAAACAGTACTGTAACACCACTTTCTCTTTTTATGTGCTGTTTACTGCATGGTGGGAGGTTGGAGTGTTTATCAGTAGCTTTCATGTTATTTTATTTTGTAACCAAGCCTCATTCAATTATGCTATTTACAGCTGTGACCCTATGAGAGGTGGAGTAACAGTTTCCTAAATTGGTGTAGTACATCCTTTGTAATAAATATATTCATAACAAGATGATTGTTGTGGTAGATGACTCAGAGTGTAGTAGAACCTCCCTTAACCAAATGTGGAGATTTGGGGTCAGGCCTCCCCCATCTTTATTCTTCAATTTATATTGTATGAAAGTGAAAAACAGTAAGACCTGGGGACATTCATCGCACAATTGACATCAGATGCACGCAGGGTGGAGCCCAACTGCAAATATGTTCCTTACTGGTGAAGTATTCATGATATTGCAAGCTTTTGCAGTCTGTGAGTAGCATTGACACACATAACCTGATAGTGTGTAATTGAGTTGGGCCTCACTGCACCTACTGTATTTCTTTGAATAGACGCCACCCTTGAATAGTCGAATAGTAGCTGCACAACCGGAAGCTCTGAGCGAAATAAACACCACCCACGAATAGTAGTCACGGCTAGTGTACGTGGCACATGCTGACAACAATCACCAGGCTAGCACTAGGGCTGTTTGTGTTGTACGACTTGTTTCCACAGCTGACAGCAGGACTGGAAGGCTGTACATACTACTGACAGTGTCTAACAGTCATCATTGTATCACTTGTACGTGCCTTATCCAGCTGTCTTTGATGTCTGCGGGTTTTCCAAAGAAATAAATGCTGCCCTCGAATAGTAGCAACCCTTGAAATAGTAGCCGCAAAACAAAACAAGCAGCGAAAAAAATAGTAGTTGCAGCAGGGTTCTCGTTAGAAATCTACCTCCAAATGGTGCATAGCACAATAGGCATGTATAAACACCCTGTTTACACAAATGTTAAGTGGGAAACCAGGATAGTAACTGCTATGGGCAGGGTTTAGGAAGTGATCCAAGTGTGCTCTTACCTAAATTCAAATGGTACTGCATGCGTCTGATCAAAGAAAATACGGTATATCCTCTTTTCAAAGAGAGGTCCTATTGATTTGTAGTAGGTTTATGGTTATATTTTTAAACATTTTTTGCATGTGCAAAAAATGTTTAAAAATGTTTCTTGTAGTGCATGCAATAATACTTCTAAAACTCACCATTGAGTCCTGGTTCTGTATCTGAACTTCCAAGTGCCTGGTATTTCTCCTTATGTGTGGTAAGCTATCTCATGTAGCCTCGTTCCCAGGCCCCACCCAGCTTTCCGTCGCTTACTGTACGGAAAAGCGGGGAGAGCCTGGTATCTTTTCTCACGTGAGCATGACGTAATCGAAAAATTGCAGAAGTAACAGGCTGCGTTTCGCATATCTTCAACGACTACACGCTCAACACTTGGTGTGTATGCCTTTTTAAGTATACTAGACTTTCGTGTGTCAGCAAATGGTGGTTTTGGCTTTTTGAACTATTGAACATTATGCTTTCACTCTACACCTCACATTAACATCAAAATGTCAGCATATACACACACACACATGCACACACACATGCGCACACACACACACACACACACACACACACATGCGCACACACACACACACACACACACACACACATGCACACACACATGCACACACACACACACACACACACACACACACACACACACACACATACACAGAACCTCTACCAGCTACACATTCCCTATGACCCAGAAGGAGCACTCGGTTCACTCAACTCCATTGTGATATGTTTCCTGGGTGTGCAGGCCGGGAGGATACTAACACACTATCGTAATCATCATGTAGGCATCATTGCCAGATTCAGCATATGGGGCACTGCACTGGTAAGATGTTACATTGTGTAACATTGTGTTGAGTAAGATGTTACATTGTGTAACATCGTGTTGAGTAAGTTGTGTTGATAAGATGTTACATTGTGTAACATCGCATTGGGTAAGATGTTATACTATGTGATGTTACATTGTGTAACATCGCATTGAGTAAGATGTTATACTATGTGATGTTACATTGTGTAACATCGTGTTGAGTAAGATGTTATACTATGTAACACTGTGTTACATGTATTTATCATACATTAAACTTGCACAAATGTACAAGAATCAATGAGGAAGCCTTATACCGTATACACAGGTTAATAAGCGCAACTGGCTAAGAAGCGCATATTGCTTATTAAGCGCATGCTTCTTTCCTGGTTTTCCACCTGGATAATAAGTGCAATTCTAATTAAACGACAGTAGTGTAAATTTTCTTACTTAGCTAACTTTGGGCAGGCTATTTTCTACGAACAGGTCGGGCATAGCAAGTTATTGACTATAAAATAGCGGTTCCAAGATGTCAACTTTTCACCCAGCGGCTTCATCGCTAGCGAATTTCAACGGTACAATATCTGCGACTCGACTCTTCATCTACATCAGCTGTTCTCATCAAGACAAGAACCAATGTTTGTCATGGCATCACAGCTCACACTCTTTGGGATTCCATGGTGAACACCAAGTCAACACGGAGAAGCTACACCAGAGAGTTTAAACTCAGAGTAGTGGCACACTATTGTGACAACACCGGCGTCGTGGTTTTGGGGGTGTGGTCAATTTTTGCCTTCATTATTAAGTGCATATTGGGTATTAAGCACATATTTCCTTGCAGTTTTGGAAATAAGCGTATGCGCTTATTAACCCGTGTATACGGTAGGTACAGTGTCAGTAATTACGTCCATTACTGGTCCCAGTTGTACTAATGCAGTGACCTGAGTATACCGTATAGCCGGAAATATTGGCGGTCTTTAAATTTGGCCGTTTGGCCCCAAACCAAGCGTAAGAAAATATTGGCAGAATTTAAATTTGGCGGTGGCATCCCACATCATATTACGTCATCATAAACATTGAGCACACGTTATCAGGGAGCGTTGCCGTCATCTCGCTTGAGGTACTTGTACAATGCTGTGAGTTCACAAATTTACAAGAAATATAACTGGCAGCGTGCTAGCGTCAAGGTAATTATATGCACAGCTCGGGTATAGGGGCACCAGGCGGGGCCAAGAGCGCTACTGAATGTATTATGTCATTACGCGTTGCGGGCGAAAATAATATTGGCGGATTTTAATTTGGCAGTTTCAATCCCGACCGCCAAACCGCCAAATTTAATTCCCCGTCAAATTTTCCGGCTATACAGTAGCAACCACTGTCTGTAATATGAAGGCCTGGTCCCATGGTGACCACTAAAGACACGTTTCGCTGTATGCTTTTATAGTGTAACATATAGGTGTGCTAATATGCATATTGGTTGGAAATTTTTTGTTTTGCGGGTACATGCAGGATTTACTGTGAATAGTATGACAATGTATATAGTGATGTATACTGTCTACATTATGCAGGGTAATAGTTACTGAAGCTTTTGATAAAGTGATGCCTACTTTAAATCATGCAGGGTTTGCTGGGAACTATTCTGTGTGAGGGGCAGAAGAACGAAGGTGTTATTCCCATCAACAAGAACTTGTGGTATGTTGACCAGAGCTGCCCTTTGGTTGCTGTATGGTGGGTCATTGATTTTTGGACTTTGCACAGGTTAATAAATAGGATTTGGGACCTTTCTTAGGACATTGACATGCTCATAAAGCTAGTAAGAGAGAGACATTAAGTAGTTGTAGTAGTGCTGAAGTTTTATGTAGGTTCTAGTTTTGTTTTGTTTTTCCATCTCAATCTCCACCCCTTCACTGTATTATGCTACTAGTACATAAATGCACAATAAATATATTCCTTTCAATGGAGTTTTCACTGGGCAGGTCACACATTTTTCCTCTCTGTTTCCTTTTGTCTCTATCTCTGTGTGTAGGTCCCTCTCCTTCATTCTGGTAATGTCAGGCTCAGGGTTCATTCTACTAGCTGTCTTCTACTTCTTCATTGATGTCATCCACTGGTGGAACGGAGCACCCTTCAGATACCCAGGTGGGACAGCAAACTAGCTTGCATAACACTCAGTATACCCAGGTGGGACAGTAAACTAGCTTGCATAACACTCAGTATACCCAGGTGGGACAGTAAACTAGCTTGCATAACACTCAGTATACACAGGTGGGACAGTAAACTAGCTTGCATAACACTCAGTATACCCAGGTGGGACAGTAAACTAGCTTGCATAACACTCAGTATACACAGGTGGGACAGTAAACTAGCTTGCATAACATTGTATATCCAGGTGGGACAGTAAACTAGCTTGCATAACATTGTATATCCAGGTGGGACAGTAAACTAGCTTGCATACTATCTCTACAGTTACTGTACTCACTCAGAAGTGTATAACAGGAGTTGATGGTCTTATGCCCAGACTCCATCTTCAGTGATGATGTGCCACTATTTCATTGGCTTATTCAACTCAGTATGATATGTGACTCGGCACAATCAAGAAATCACTCAGTGGTCACCAGACCTTTTTGTGAGAAAGTAGAGTTTGGGCACAAGGAATTATATTCTTATTCACATTACCCTGGAACACTAGCATATCTCTAGCCTATTTTTAGAAATATTCCGACTAGTTCCAAGGTACTACCCTACTGGAAGGGAGAGAAGGAGAGAGAAAGGGAGAAGGGGACGAATTGAAGAGAGGGGGGTCTTTTACAAGCATTCACTTGTTTTTCTTTACTTTTGATGCAGGTATGAACTCCATAATAGTGTACGTGGGGAGTGAATTGCTGCAGAACTACTTCCCCTTCAGCTGGGAGGGACAGAATGACTCTCATTTGAACTTGCTAGCTGCCAATCTGGTTGCAGTCAGTATCTGGCTGATCATTTCATACTACTGGTATTGGAATGGGTTCTTTGTCAAAATATAGTGTCCAATGTGGCAGTTATTAGTCTTGTAAGTCTGCTTATGTGTGGCAGTGTATTAACTTTTTGCAAGTGTGCTTGTGTGTTGCACTTTATAGTTATATTATTTATACTGCATGCTTTGATGCAGATATATTTAACCCTTTACTGACCAGAATATCTGACTCTTTGTATATTGGATTGGGTTCTTTGTCGAGATAAAGTGTCCTTTATAACAGTTATTTGTGTGTGTGTGTGTGTGTGTGTGTGTGTGTGTGTGTGTGTGTGTGTGTGTGTGTGTGTGTGTGTGTGTGTGTGTGTGTGTGTGTGTGTGTGTGTGTGTGTGTGTGTGTGTGTTAACCTTTTTGTAAGTATGCTCATGTGTGTTATATAGTATTTACAAGACAAAAACATTAAAAATGTAAAAAGAAGTAGGGGTGGCATGCCAAAACGTATGCAAACAAGGTAGGGATGATACAATAGTGAAGGTAAATATACAAAGCCCTATCCCTACATCTTTACAGTTGCAAACTTGTGTGAAAACAATGCAGGGATGAGACTTTGTATATTAACCATTACTATTATATCATCCCTACCTTGTTTGCGTACTTTTTCCCTGCATCTTTTTACATTTTTAATACAATAAATCAAGAGACATTCAGACTTCCTTCAATTGCCAACAAATACAAGCTTGTCACTTAAATTAACACTTTATGTGCATATGTGGACTAGATCTTTTTTTTTTGTTGTTTTACCCTCAATAGTCTCATGCAGGCTTAACAGCATGATGTGGGTGTGTACATGTCATAGAAAGATTCTGTGCAGCGATAAGCTAACAGTTATAGTGAGTTGCCTCATCACAAGAGGGGGTCAATTTAAGGTCAAAATGTTTCTTACGTATTGGGTGACTATATTCACACAACATAGTAGGCCTGCCTTTAATTTAAATGGGAGTATGGCTCACTGATAACAGGAAGCAACTGCACAGGAAGCAACCAACATTCCAAGCAGTGGTACTCGGATGTTGGGACTAAACTCTTACCTACACAGGTAATTATAATTCATTGTACGTTATCCCCCAATCACGATGAAGGACGGCCAGGCCATTGGGTAAATCTACAAACATGATAGTACTACTTCCGATGATCAGTATGCATAGGAATACACTTCACACTAAGCAGGTAATTCATCCTACCTGTTCTTCAATGTGTATGTGATAGAGATCCATTGTAGTAATTGTGCAGCTTGTGTCATCTTTTTAGTTGAGGTTAAGGTGTCTGTGTATGCTATGTTGTGGTTACCTTATTGTATTTACACCTCCCTTGCTGTATTTATGCATGAATGTTCCTTTTGTGTCATGTTAGGCTTTTGTTCTTTGTGCTCAGGGGCCTGCTCTCACAAGGTCTCTTTTACTCTTTGTTCTAGCTGCGTATATATTTGTCTGTTGAGTTGTAACTACAGAGTTGAGTTGAATTCAAGATAAGAATAAGAAGTTACAAGAACAAAGTTAAGGGGATTCGTATCCCCGGCCACCTCAAGATATTACATCCATGCAGGTTTAATATTTGCTACCGTATTTAGAAGTATTTCGCGTAGCTAATATCATTCTAAATGACTGCAGTTTAATAACTGCTTACTTTACAGAGAGAAGGATGAACAGACGGACAGAAGGATGGATGAACTGACATAGACGGAAAGATAAACAGACGGACAGAAGGACATATACAAGTGACCAATATGAATGGACAAACAAAGATTATGGAAAAGCATGACTGCAAACGTGGGTGTACACTTATTTTACAGTCACAGAATCAGTTTGTTTGTCTGGGAATTGTATGTGTGATAGTTATGACACTATAGATTATTCTGTGCCCAGGCAACATATATAAGAAGTTGCTCTAGCCTCATACCCAGGCCTCCCACATGGCCTGGGTATGAGGCTAAAGTTGCTCATGTGTCTCCTAGCTGTTCAGAGGTAGCAGGTTTTGTGATTGTTATATCAATATATCAAGTTACAACTAGTTGACACCAATGTGTAAGATGACCACCACCTGAGGGATATAAACAAAGTCACAAAAAAGTTTTCTGAACGAAAACAAGTGCATGTAGGGATGGAACCCTCAAAAAACCAACCAAACAAGATAGGAATGACACCACAATACTTTCACACCATCCCTACATCTTGTGCCATTTTGCCAACTAATATCATGCTTGCACCCCATAAACAATGCTTCATTCCATTCAAGGCAGTACTATTTGGGACGTTGGTTTCCTGCAAATTCAGAACATATAAAAAAAACAGCTTGCACGTTGGACTCGTTCTGATGAAGTTTTGTACCATACTCTCGGTTTGCCATGCCCCCTAGAAAGCCCCCAGTTCCGTAAGGTTTCAGAGGTCCTCTGATCCCCTCTGCTTTCGGATCTCATCACTTCTGCACTCTCGACACAACTTTTTCCTTGAGGTTTGAATCCCACTTATAATTATACACAAGACCAGAATGAATGGATTTTGAGAAGTAGCTATATTGTGTTTATACTCCTCAGTACAATGATGTGATCTGGTACAATTTTCAGCTAGTTGCTAGCTGTAACTTGCCCACCCCCCCCCCCCCCCCTTGGAAATGTTGTGGCTGAGAAGTTGTATTTAGACAACTCTTCATTAGCTATTTGGACTGTTGTTAAAAAAATGGTATAGAAAAGAAGTGCTTGAAGTGTACAGTAAACAATATACTTTTGTCTTTGTATATTTAACTACCTCACTTTCTGCCATGCCATCCCTGTTACAACATACAGTCATGTTTTTATTTTAGATCATGCATGTTCTAGTAGTGATGGTGGGCTGGCTGACTATATACTACAGAGGGGTTGGTACATCAAGTCACCATTGCTATATTGGATGCTAAACTCTGGGATATCCATGTAGGGGCATGCCATATAAATAACATGCATGCAAACTCAGCAATGATTGTTACTACGCTAACAATGCCATTTTGCATCAGAATTTGTAGCACTTTTGTGGGATCACAACCAAAACTGGTGATATCTGCCAGATCCAACAAACCCCAGTGCCTTTCAGTATCCCCGTGGGTTGATTCATTGGGTCTGCAATACGTAAAATAATAAAAAAACTTTTACTTGTACTTACGCCTCCTACTGTACCGCTGCTTCCACACTGATCAGCACCCCTATCGCCATGCACCAATACCACCAGACACATGATAACACCCACTGTGATTGCCATGGCAACCATCAGCAGCTCAGAACCTACATACATGCAACCCACAGTAAACCATACTATACATTGGTGTCCATTACAGCGAAATGAACCTCTTAGAGAAGCTAGACTGGCAATGAATGATGAGATCTTAGTTCAGCACTGTTTGCATTACAATTGTGTATATATGTATAGTATGTCTTTTCATTTGCACATGCATGCACATTTGACTTTTTTTTAAACACTTAAAACCTCCCTGTGAATGGATGTGCATGTAGGAAGATCCTTGACTTGATGTATTACATCACTCATCAGTGACATAATATTATTTGTTCCTGCATCAGCTCGCTCATGAAGGCTCGTCCCCACAATGTTCTACATTTTCCTAGTAGAGCAACTTGTAGTTTTGCATCATTTTAGCTAACTCTTCTCTCTTTTAAACAGATCCACGGAAAAGCTTTTTTTTGGACAGGACTACCATGACAAATTCAAACCCCAGGACTACCTGCAGATAAACTACAGTGCTGCTAATCTAGGTCCATTTCACCTCTTTGCACTGAAACATTTGAATGCATTCTACACGTCCTATCCATCCACTGCAAAACTCAAGATACTCGACATTGGCAGTGGGCCCACCATTGCTTACACCATTAGTGCTGCACCCCATGCAGCTGAGATTGTTCTCTCAGAGTATACTGAGGCAAACCGTACGGCGCTGTTGCAGTGGCTCAACAATGATCCAAATGCTTTTGATTGGAC
This sequence comes from Agelas oroides, assembly GCA_949130485.1. Classification (NCBI taxonomy): domain Eukaryota; kingdom Metazoa; phylum Porifera; class Demospongiae; order Agelasida; family Agelasidae; genus Agelas; species Agelas oroides. The sequence continues at coordinate 13,649,928 of OX422185.1, forward strand.
ACACATCTTCAAACATGTCGTGGTTGATCTAGAGGGCAAGGGTGAGGAGGAAGTACCAGTGCGAGCAGAGTTAGTGCGCAAAGTCATCAAAGCTGTTGTGCCATGTGATGTTAACAGTGATCCACCAATCCCTCTGCAGTATGTGGACGAGTATGACGTCGTCACTGAATATCTGTGCCTCGTGAGTGCTTGTGCCACGAGAGAAGACTATGTGGCTGCATTGGTCAGGCTCGTAGGTAAGGCACTGCATTCAGTTGCTTATACACTAAAAATTACTCACAGCTTTATTAACACTGGGATGGTCATGATCAGATTGACTGATACAAAGCCCTACCTCTACATCTTTTTGCATTACAGTTCTAGTGTGATAAAGATGCAGGGATGGGACTTTGTATATTTACCTTCACTTTTATATCATACCCAACTTGTTTGCATACTTTTTGGCATGCCACCCCTACATTGTTTCACATTTCATAAGATACGATTTGTGGCACCAAGAGTATCATCTTTTTCCCTTGTTGCTCATCATCATCATATCAAGGTCAGTTTCTTGATTGGTCAGGAATATCTCCAATACATGCAAATAAATGGATTTGCAGTTGGTTGACATTAAATGTGGATAGTGGGCTCACTGGATATACCCTCACACAGGTACTAAGGTTTGCAAAGTGTATAGTTATCCAAAGCATGCTCAACTCTGAGATGCAATTTGCTCTTTCTTACTGTTGTACATGTGTCCACTGCAGATGACAACAGGTATCACTGATGTTTTCACAAGGAAAATTACTTCTGGCATAGTGATATTTGTTTGGGAAACAGATATCACTATAGAAGCACATATCACTGCAACACATCAGCATTTACACCATTGTGAAAGACGGTTGTGTAAATATCATAAATTGCCGTTTGGCGCTCAAGATTCATCAATTGTCCTTCTAGTGAGTCACCACCACCAATGAAGCAGCAACTGAACAGCCTGGAGACATAGACTACAATCTTCATAAACAAACTGAAAAAACATGGAGACATATTCAGTAACTGTTATATAATCTAGGTTCTATGTCATTTTTCTGCCGTATAAGCTATTTTCTATTATGCTTTCCTTCTGACACGATTTCAGAATTCTCCGCATCATCTGCCACCCTACTTGCTGTTTTGTCAACTACCTGGCTTAGCAAATGCATGCATAGCTAACATCAGACAAAAACTGGATGCAATTTTCTGTGGGCCATGTACTCTGCTCCTGCCTCAAAATGGCCTCAGAAGCAATTTCAGACTGCATCAAAATTTCTTGGGGAAGCATGCTCCCAGACCCCCTTAGTAACTCTTGCATGCACATACACACATGCACACACTTTGTCTGCTCAGACGTCTATGTTACCCCCCCTTCTGAAAGGCCTGGCTATGTGCCTGATATTGCATGCAATGTGCATTAAGAGGTTACTCACTGTTAACATAATTGTGAACATGAATATACCACTGACAGTATAGTGTATAGCTATAGCTATATGCATATGTGCATATTATTAATCTAGGCTGTCAACCCAACAATATCAATCCTTTCATGAAGACTCAAAAGTTATTAGAGATTTGGGGTGACATTATCAGTGGTATTAGATGGCAGCATCAACTTACTGAGACATGGTAAAAGCAATCTTTTACACAGCTTTTTCAATGAGTAACAGAAGTAGTCAGACACTTTCAACTAGTATACTCAATAGATGAAGTTACAGAGTGCAATACTGTACACACTAGCTACATAGTAAAAACAGATTGACTATATAGGTATACAGCATGGCTACCTGGTTGCGAGAGGTTAGTTTTGGTATTAGGGTAATTGCATTAGACAACCCGGAGAGGAAACCACACATATCTTAATGACAACCATCTGTGAGGGAGTCACTACAATTGTGCCACTGTAAAAACAAGTTATAATCACAGATCTGGCTGCAGACAAGCTATAGCTGAAGGGACGTTAATTTATTTTTGCATCAGAGACAACTTGCATAACACAATCTAGCGTAATCATCATGTAGGCATCATTGCCAGATTCAGCATATGGGGCACTGAACTGGTAAGATGTTACATTGTGTAACTTCGCATTGAGTACGATGTTATACTGTGTTGATAAGGTGTTACATTGTGTAACATTGCATTGAGTAAGATGTTATACTGTGTTGATAAGGTGTTACATTGTGCAACATTGCATTAATTAAGATGTTATACTGTGTTGATAAGGTGTTACATTGTGTAACATCACATTGATTGAGTAAGATGTTATACTGTGTTGATAAGGTGTTACATTGTGCAACATCGCATTGAGTAAGATGTTATACTGTGTTGAAAGGTGTTACATTGTGTAACATCACATTGATTGAGTAAGATGTTATACTGTGTTGATAAGGTGTTACATTGTGCAACATCGCATTGAGTAAGATGTTATACTGTGTTGATAAGGTGTTATATTGTGTAACATCCATTGAGTAAGACGTTACACTGTGTTGATAAGGTGTTACATGGTGTAACATCACATTGAGTAAGACGTTATACTGTGTTGCTAAGGTGTTACATTGTGTAACATCGCATTGAATAAGATGTTATACTGTGTAACACTGTGTTACATGCGTTTATCATACATCAACTTGCACAAATGTACAAGAATCAATGAGAAAGCCTGGTAGGTACAGTGTCAGTTGTGCTTCTTAATTACGTCCATTACTGGTCCCAGTTGTACTAATACAGTGACCTGAATATACTGTATAGCCGGAAATATTGGCGGTCTTTAATTTGGCGGTTTGGCTCCAAACCAAGCGTAAGAAAATGTTGGCGGAATTTAAATTTGGCGGTTACATCATAAGAAACGTTGCGCACGCGTTATCAGGGAGCGTTGCTGTCATCTCGCTTGAGGTACTTGAACAATGCTGTGAGTTCGCAAATTTACAAGAAATATAACTGGCAGTGTGCTAGCGTCGAGCTATATATACACAGCTCGGGTAGAGGGGCGCCAGGCGGGGCCAAGAGCACTACTGAATGTATTACGTCATTACGCGTTTCAGGCGAAAATATACTAGGAGTACGCATGCGTATGATGCCTCGCGCCGCTTAATTCAAGCGCCATGCGCGGATGGGGCGCGCGGCGCAGGTGTCAGGGGTTGCTCGTTTAGTATAGTGGGAGCCCAGAGAACAGTACAAAACAACGGTATAACGTGAAGAGTGAGGCTAAATACCTGGCTTGTGAAGAATCTCCAGTGCGTGCTTTCTACTGTTGAACTCTATCTTGTTCTCTTCTTGCTCTACTGTGGACTGACCTCTTTTGTTTTTTTCTTTGTCAGAGTCGCTAGCCGTCGGCTACGTTCAGTACTCGCTTCTGCACTTGACTCAGCCAAATACGTACGTTGCGAAGGCCCAGCCGCGCTGTCCTCCCGTCCTCCGTCGCCAAAAACGTCGTCCCAACGTCGTCGAGTAATGCACGTGGTATCTGATATCCTGCCTGGGCGTGACCTCAAATTGACATTCCTAAGCGGTACCGCAAATTGACATTCCTAAGCGTGACCGACACGTACGTACGTACGTACGTACGTACGCACGTACATTGCGAGAATAGATCCCTCATTCAGAGCCTCGCGCTAATGCGCTCGGCAATAATACCGTAGTGTCCCGCAAGTACGCCCCCCCTTTTGCAACCTTAGCTTTAGTATAAAGCGCAGGGGGGGGGGGGCTTATACGCGGGATGCGACATTTTCTCTCGCGATTACGCCCTCCCTTCCGGTGCCCCGCCCACAACTTCGTGTCCAGATAGAAGAAGACAACACATTTGACGACTTTGCAGTTGCCATCTGGAAGGATGTTATCGAAGGTTATTCCGTCATGCGTTTCGATCGCATTGCTGTGTTTGAAGCGCCATATCGCTGAACTTCTGTTAAGGGCGGGGCTCAGCCCCGGAAGTTCAGCGATACGGCGTTTCAAACACAGCGATGCGATCGAAATACGCGACGGAATAACCTTCAGTTGCCACACGGGACTGCCACACATAGCTCTCAGTAAATTTTAGTAACAGCCATATATTGTTTGAGGGGGGGGGGGGGCTTATGCGCGGGATAAAAATACCTCTGCAAGACTTTGCGCTAAAAATGCAGGGGGGGCTTATGCGCGAGGGGGGGCGTATTTGCGGGACACTACGGTATTGGCGGATTTTAATTTGGTGGTTTCAATCCCGACCGCCAAACCGCCAAATTTAATTCCCCGTCAAATTTTCCGGATATACAGTAGCAACCACTGTGTGTAATAGACATGTTTCGCTGTATGCTTTTATAGTGTAACATGTAGGTGTGCTAATATGGTTGGAAATTTTTTGTTTTGCAGGTACATGCAGGATTTACTGTGAATAGTATGACAATGTATATAGTGATGTATACTGTCTACATTATTCAGGGTAATAGTTACTGAAGCTTTTGATAAAGTGATGCCTACTTTATAATTCTATCATGCAGGGTTTGCTGGGAACTATTCTGTGTGAGGGCCAAAAGAACGAAGGTGTTATTCCCATTTACTGACTGTAGCGTTATAGTTGGATTCTCGGAACACCGATGGCTGTGGATTCTTAGAGAACCCTTCTAACGTGCTCTTCTCTGTCAAGCGTGATAGTTAAAAATCCTCATTATTCACTCACGTGAACATGCATTACAGAAATAATAAGTGATACAACAATCAAAACCACACTGACTATATATATACAACAGTAAAGTACATTGAATCTTTGTAAAGAAATCATACGTCATAATACAGTTTACATGTGTGCCTGCACCTGCATGTGCATATGGTTTGTGTGTGAATGTTATGTATCATGAATTATGTGTTGTACAATATAAAATTATAGACCTAAATTAATATAAAGTTGTACAGTACAACTGCATGCATAATTATTATAATAAGTTCATGATTTGAACATGCTAGCAGCATGCAAACATAGTACATTATTGCTGGAGAATTAATTATAACATGCCATATATGCATGTACAGGGAGGGTTGATCTCGGCACATGACACGATCTAATATATTCACAATGTCATACATACTCCAGTCAATTATTTGGGGTATTAGGACAACAAAATTATGCATAAATTGATACAACAATAATGAAAGTACAACTGCCAGACATTCATATAATTATATGACTGTGGTAGCATCAATTCTGCATGTTCCATTCTTAGCCATATAGTGACCCTAGGATTGCATACACAAACTTTACACTTCACTAACTGACCCCGACAGAGAATTTGGATGTTTTGAGGCAAAAACAGAGGAAAGTGAAAAGGCTGGCAGTTACTGGGAATCGAACCAAGGGCTTGAGTTGACAGCGCTCTACCACTGAGCTACGACAACTGGGCGACCACCAGCCCTCACAATCCTCTATATGTACTGCACAAGTGGGACTGAAATGTCTCAGTTGCACACCTGGCAGTCACTCAGCTAGCATGCACCAACACAAGGCAAGAGTTCTAAGCATGTATACTGACCATGTTAAGGGCCTTTATTACCATTTAGAGTATAGTTGTAAGAAATCAAGTAATCTGATAGGTTTCTAAATCTCATAGATACTTTGTAAATCTCATAGGCACATGCTCTTGTTGGTAAATGGGAGATTTTTCATGAATTTACTCAGATTGTAATGTTTAGCTTTTTTCAGCATTTTGGGATGTAATAATTTAGTCAGATCTGTCTCTGCTTACATTTCTGATATTCAAAGTATACAGTCATGTGGGTGTATTTGGAAATGGAATGGGAGCACATGTAATCAACAGGATTGTGAACATACATTTGTAGACTATGTATAAATTGAGACAACAATGACTGCCAAAGAACGCACAACTGTCAAACATTCATATTAAACACAGAGACATCTGTATGTCATTCTTAGCTGACCTCAAAAGGTGTCAAACACTCATGTGAGCTAGGTAACAAATGTGTAGCAGTTCTCATGTGTCACGCTGCCTCTCGAAGCTCTTCTTCTAACACATCACGAAGCTATCCAATGGAACTTGTACAGTCCCCTCCCACTGCACTGCCACAGGCCTGTCAAGTCTCATGCATTGCGCGTGTGACACACGCAATTGACTCCTTTCACACGTTGTAACTAAAGAAGAAGCTCCTCTACACACTTTCAAGAAAACCTATTTAGTAGCATTCTTTGGTCATACTGATGCAACTGAGACAACCTAAAAGTGTGGTTGAATTAAGTAACCCAAGTGTTTTGCAGTGCAATTTACAATACATGGTAATGATGCTGTTAATGTTACATGCTTTTGCAGATATTTCTAGCGTATGTGCAAAACACTGCCCATGCCACTGTAAGAAAAAAATCTGAGATTGATTTAACCCGTGATGGGTCATCTCAGTTGCAGTTTGGCCTGATCCAGGCCCAGGCCTTAATTGGCCCACCTCCCACCTCTTGCCATGGTTATATCCCTTGTCTGCTCAAGGCATGATTACTTCCAAGCTAATGTAACAATCAGTGAATACTACCCAGAGTTTACTCCAATATTCTCTGGTAGGCCTTGGCATAATTTTGGGAATAATAGGTGCTTCTGAGCGTCAAGAATTATGCTGGCATAACAGGTCAATATAATTTTCCTGATCAGATTCCATTAAGAAGTTACTTTTGTTCACAGCAAGAATTTTCTTTGGGAGGACTACATACAACTTTCAGTAATGCTTAGAATACAATCACCAAGAATGGCCTAACTGTAACCACTTTAATTTGGATCGTCATTTTTTATATACATACGAATGTGTGAAATTCAGTTAGCATAATTGAGAATAATAGGTGCATTGAAAAGAATAATAAGTAAAAAATTATGGGAATAAAAGAATAGAATAATGGGTAGAACTTGAGCATAATCTACCAAGGCCTATTCTCTGGCATGCACAAACACAGAGCTCCATGAATAACTATAGCCAGAGTTTCACCCTATCTCTGGCACAAACATGCAAATATGAAATGAAATATGATGAAGTTTGAAGGCTATGTGATTAACTTTGTTAGACACTCCACACTGTAAAAACATTTGGGTTACTTCAACCATATTTTGGTCATCTCAGTTGCATGCCTGTTGTGTATGTGAAACATTACAAACTTCAAGGGATGCTTCCAAATTGAATCAAAGTGTAGTTGAGAAGCTTCTCCATTTGTTAAATTAGGATATATTCGTGCAGAAGGCCTATAAATCACATTTCTGGTGAGGGTTGGATCTTACACATCTGCCCCTGGAGGAGTTCCTTGGTTGCATGGTTGTGGCAGAATTGCCAGAAGTGTAGCCAAGTAACTAGGCTCTCTGCATGAAGACCTATAATTTAACAAAAGGGAGAAGTTTCTCAACTACACTTAAGCTTTGATTCAAATCGGAAGCATCCCTTGAAGTTTGTAACGTGTCACATACACAACAGGCATGCAACTGAGATGACCATAATATGGTTGAAGTAACCCAAATGTTTGTGCAGGGGTGTTATATTTTTACAGGCATTGTAACACCCTTTTTTAACAATGCATTCAGCTGTATGTAGCTACATAGCCTTCATGCACAGCTTACAGTATAAGAGAATGTCCTGCTCTCAGAAAAAGTCTGGGCGATCTTGTCATATGCAGTGTCAGGTAGACAAAAGGTAGAAACACAGCCAGTGCCCAATGAACTATCATGAAACCCGGCCTTCCTTACAATGTTCATTCTAGGGTTGAAAGCTGGGGCATTCACAAGGCAATGCCAATACAGCTCACAAGGCTAGGAATTTTGTAGTCAAAAAACCACCGGACCTCAGCTCTCCCAAGAGTGTATGATGATGTCATTATAACTACCAGGACTCGATCTGGTTCAAGACATGCACTTCCATTGGATGATACATGTACATTGAGTGAAGTACACATGACTTTCAGGATACATCATGTTAGGTATAGCTATACCAGTTGTGTGTGGACAATCCAATTTTCACTGTACAGTAATGGATGCAGATAAACACAAAATAATGCAGAAGTAAAACACATACCAGAATGATACTTGGATTATATTATATGTGTGTAACATCAAAAATGATACAAGATTAGTATAATATACACACATATATAGATTATACCTGCATACATGGATTTGTAGCTACACCTGCATGGTCCATCCAACTGTCAAATATTTGGTAACACTTGTGTATCATCTGCATGTTTACAGGAAGCATACATGAGGTGAGTAGTGTGTCATTTGGAGTTATATGATCATGTCGTAGAGGAGCTCCTACCAATTCAACACCATTGTGAAATAACAACATTCATCCTGCGCAGTGGGTGACTTCGCATAACATCTAGGCCTGTTTTATAAGGAAGATGTGGTTCGTTGATTGTTCATGCATAGTTCGATACAACAATGATAGTGCTATAAAAATTGAAATAACTGTCAAGTATTCATATGACCATAATATCATCTGTGTGTCAATTTTAGCTGTTTCCATATCTTTTCTTCATCTGCATCATTCGATGGATCTTGTACTGCCGGCACCTCCTCCTATGCCAATGCTTCCACATCAGCACTCCTATCACCACCAATACCACCAGACACATGACCACACATACTTTAATTGCCACCGGACACACTGCAGTTGCCATGGTAACTGTCTGCACTTGCGAGGTCCATGTGTATGTAGTATTGGTACAGTGACTCTGATCCAGTACGATTGTGTGACGGGGAAGCAAATCTATCCACTCACTATGTACAATCCACACACCATATATGGCATTGGGAGTGGACAGCTTCACAACCAGATCCATCTATAATATGGAGAAGAAACTAACAGCACACACAGAAATAACAACTCCAGATAGGAACTGGATGTCACTCGTTGAGAAGGGGGCACATGGAGACTGCAGAGTTAACTATAGCTTTACGTATACCTTTTAGTAAAGCCCGCTTAAGAATTTTAGTTGCAGTATACAAACTATGAACTGGAAACCATAACTAAACTAAACTAAAACATCCAAGAAGATATCACAACTTAAAAACAGAAAACTACTTTTTTCCACCAGTAACTTCATGCCAGATTTTGCTTTTTTAGTAATTATTAACTAAAATAGCTAATTGCATGTAAAACCTGGAAACTAAAAAAAAAAAACAATCTAAAGCCTAACTATAACTAAACTAAAAACATATGGCAGTTACTAAAACAACACTGACATTAGCTACCTCTACATCCATGGAGTAGTTGTGGTGCACTATGTTTGCATCGAGTCTTGTGCTGATGTTACCGATCTTGAAGGACACCTGTTGTGAGTCCCAGCAAAACCCTTGGTAGATCACATGACCCTGAGAGTTGCAGATAGTCATGCGCAACCACTGTGTGCATGGGTCAACCACAGTATCAATTGTGTATAGCACACTATTAAAATGTGATAGCTGACAGTGGACTCCATTGCAAGCAGTGTTATGCAGACAGGTGTACGGAAAGACAAAATCCTGGAAGATTTGGGCTACATTTTTCAGTGTCTGACACATGCACACACTTGGGTTCAGAGATACAGCAACACTAGGGATAAGTGTTGTCATAATAATATTATCATCTCCAATAAGTGCTATCACCTGTAGAAAACAAACAAACAAACATAAACAAAAAGGAGGCAATAGAATGTTTATTACACTGTAAAAACATTTGGGTTACTTCAACCATATTATGGTCATCTCAGTTGCATGCCTGTTGTGTACGTGACACTTTACAAACTTCAAGGGATGCTTCCAATTTGATTGAAAGCTTAAGTGTAGTTGAGATGCTTCTCCTTTTTGTTAACTTAGGATCTTCTTGCAGAAAGCCTAGCTATTTGGCTACATTCCTGGATAACCATGCAACCAAGGAACTCCTCCAGGGGCGGATGTGTAGGATCTAAGAAACACCAAACCTTACCAGAAATGCTGATTTATAGGCTTTCTGCAAGATGATCCTAATCTAACAAAAGGGAGAAGCTTCTCAACTACACTTTGATTCAAATTGTAAGCATCCATTGATGACGTTCATAGCTAATGTTTCACGTACACAACAGGCATGCAACTGAGATGACCAAAATATGGTTGAAGCAACCCAAATGTTTTTACAGTGTAGCTCAACCATATTTGGTTAAGAGCATGCATGTGAATCACTTTACTCACCAGATTAATTAAGTTTATGATAACCATGGAATTATTTAGAGGTTACTGTGGATTAACCCCGTTTCCTTGTTCTGTTGGGATTTAGGTCTCAAACTTTCTACATAGTGAGTGGAGTGTTTTCTGAGCCTGTTCATGCAAAGAAGGGGAGAAATGGCCCACCCAAGTGCTAACTCAAGCCTTGTCTTTCTACAGCCAAGCACATGTGCTTTTTGCTCTGTGCAATGTGGAGAACTGATGCAAATACATGTACACTAGTCAACAGTGGTTAAAGGGAAACCATACCTCAAGATGTAAATGTGTAGCGTTTCTTGACATCTTGATGTGCATGTGTGGCCACGGATCTGATGACACTGTCTCGGTTTGATTAAACTGTCTGCGGAAAACTGAGTCCCCCGTGACAACACTAAGATCAACTGTGACTGGATCTTGACATTTGTGGACAATGAATGAAGCATAGCCGCTCACATTAGTCATGTTACATTTTGCCCCGGAGCAGTTAGCAAAGGGGAGACAGTTTACAGCCTGCTGGGGATACACTGAGAAGTGGACACAGGAGCTTGGGGCTGGAGGGTGGCTGGTGACAGCTGGTAACAAAGAGATCAAAACATTCATTCACAGACAAGTGTATGTACAGTGTGTTGTATGCTGGTAGACACACTTCTACTTATCAAACATCCCTTCCTAAGGTAACAGCAGCTGCTATAATCTCCTAGCATCATTCCCAGGCCTTCCCATCATCCAGTTTAGTCTTGATCGTTTACAGTATGCAAATCTTGTAAGTGATCAAATAGCTACTGTAAGTGATCAAAAACTGTGTAGCTAAGTGATCAAAAACTGGACGGTGGGAAGGCCTGGGAACAAGGCTAATAATCCCCTGGATGCAGCCCTGCCCATAATCTGGTACCTACACTGGCTCAACTATAGGGCAAAGCAGCTGTATGCAGTTCATGGCACTATAGGGTCCGCATCAACATGATGAAAGCTATAAAGATGAAGATAGCTGCTAGCTATAACTGTATATAATTATATGCTTGAAGTTGATGAGGTCAGAAAATATTAAATGTCCTATACATGCAATGGGTGACATCTATATAGCTATGGGCCTGTCTTTACTTTAAGGTTACTGAATTAATGGTTTATAATTTTCGTGGGTACAAATTTTTGCAAAACAGGCCCAAATCCGGGTTTCAGAAATTTTCGCGGTTTTAATTTTCGCGGTCAGTGAATCTGGAACTGCTCGTTATATCTAGTCGTACGGCTAAAAGCTGAGCGAATGTGTAGAATTGTCTACGGAGAGAAATGCAATCTCGGGTCTTTGTTCCAGTATAGGGAGAACAGATACGCTGGCACAGAGACTAAGTGTATAGTTTAGCCTCATATCCATGCAATGGCGTTCGCAGAGGTGATTGCTTCACTCTGCGCCGCCGTCCATTTCGTTTGTCTGTGCTCACGTAACACTTCAATTTCCCGATTGTCTTGAGCAATAGCCGTCAAAGGCACAGTCGCTGGAGTTAGGATGGCTGGCTAGTTGCGTTTTGCCATAGCCCATAGATAGTTTCGCGCGCGAACGCGAAAAGCGAAAATTGTCAACCGTATGGTACTTCAAGTCATTGATTGTTCCTTCATGGACTTGCCTTGCAGTCCAGCAGCTACCAATAAGAGTAATACCACACACAGAGAGATGCTCCATCCTCCCCAGTCGTTCATGGCCAGTATTGATGACTATCATTCAAAGAGCTTGAAACCGAATCACTAGGTATAGTAATTGTTTGCTAGTTACAAGACTTGCTGTAGGTATGTATAATGATGTTTATTTGGTTACAAAAGTAATAGCTATAATGTCATGACAGTGTATTATGTTACCTTGGCTCAGTTAATTCATGGCATAACCACTCACTTAAGCATGACTGTACATTCTTTGTATTCCAATGTATCTCTGCCTACCCAGCATACAAACAAAAGTGTATGTGTAATGTGTGAGGGTGGTTGCTATAGCAACATTCCATATATGGCCACTATGCACCTGCAGGTAATAGCCATGCACTCACCCCCCTATAGCCTTGAACCCAGGTTCTCACCTAGCTACGTAGCTTTTTAGAAAACCTGTTTCATTACCTTCTTCTGATGATTCCGAGGATCAGCCAGCTATATAGAGCTCTCTCAGCAATTATTTGAGCCTTAGGCTGGCATAGACACTTTTATGGCTTTTTTAAACTTATATTTTTTTTCAGAAGAAGAAGAAATGTTTCCAGTCAGCCCCTATAATTGGGGGCACACACAAGGTTGCTGTTGCTATATATAACCTAGTTTGCTGGTTGCAGCAGGAAATACTTTGGTACTTATCCTACAGAGTTAAATACCAAGCCTAAAAGAGATCCAGCCTGATAATTGAAGCAATAGGAGCAGGTATGACAGTGAGAGGAAGAAGCCCAAGGGAGAGGTACTTTTCACTGGTACACAAAACCATAATATGCATGGTGAAACTAATTGAAAGGCTGAGAACCAAAGTGGCATATAATGGCCTCACACCATCTAGACGTCAAATAATATAAATAGTATGCTCATGAAACATATCTAATGAAGAGCACTGAAGTGCTTAACCCTCGGCATGTAGTATTAACGCAGAGTCACAGGACATAGCTAAGTAGGCGAAGGAAATTCATGTACACTAGATAGCTAGCTGAGACTACACAAAGTCGTACAGGATAACAGTGTCCCAAGTTGTCCTAGTATCCCTTTATCTTGCCCCAACAAACCCCTCCCTAATGTAGTGAGCATGTGTAGTGAGTAGGGAATGTGTGGGACATTCCCTGCGCGGTAATCCTGGATATGTACCATGCCTGTACATACATATTGTAGCAGTATTGACCCGATGCATGTACATACATATTGCAGCAGTATTGCCCATATATGCTTCAAACCGAACGAGGACCGATTTCGCCAAATGCTGCAATTCGTTTGCCACGGCGAGCACTAGTCGGCCGGCATCTTCTAGTCTGAGAACGAGTTCACGCCCCCTGGTCTAGTCTGGGATCCTGGGATATGGTGGCCGAGAAGTGCAACATTTGACATCCGTCGTCTGACATCCGTTGTCTGACATTTGTCATCTGACATCCGTCATTTGGTTTTGGTGGGTGTGGTCATGGGTGTGGCTTTATAAGCGCTTTCCGCTATCATGCCTTCATGTCGGTACAGGTGAGTGTATACAGTATGTAAAGTACAGTGCATCAGAAGTGATGTAAACAGTTATGGAGTTGTAATTTTTAGCTATATACAGATTTAGCTAAGCCAAACAGCAAACATTTCATGACGTGTTTTCTTGTTCACTGTTATTGTGGACAGATAGTTCTGGAGACCTTCAGTGGTCTGCTCACATGAATATTCCGAGGACCATGACAATGAAAAACTGAAAAGTTGGAAATTCTGAACAGCATGCCACTTGGTTTATAGGCTCAACTCAATAGATTGTCCCAAGTAACTCCCTCTTCTTTGACTCCTCCCCTCTCCTTACCTCGAGATCTCTCTACCCTCAAAATATACAGCAGATTGCAAAAGTCTTGCAACAAGCAAGTGAACAGTGGAAAACCACAATTGAATTACTGTGTTTGAACTAGGGCATGCTGAGGCGGGAAAGATAATTAGATTCATATGTGGTAACTCAATTGTGGTTTTCCACTGTTCAGCTTGCTTGTTGCAAGACTTTTGCAATCTGCTGTAACACAATTGCATGTTCATGCCTGCAGGAGGTAGACCACGACATGGCAGCTATACTACATTCCATAGTATAGCTGACAATAAGGCTGGCCCAGTTGTATACCTATAGGTATGCAGAATTTGACCAAGAAAAAAGTGCTTATCACTTCAATATATTTCCTCATTCTGCAAAAGCAACCAAATACTGGATGGACAGAACAAGTGTAATGGAAGATTAAATCCAGAATACAACCACAAAGTATGATCTTCTGGTGCTGGTGCTGGTGCATTTCAGCATGACTTGGTGTCTGTTAGCCTACTTTAGAAAACAAAGGGGTGTTTACCAATGGCCGATTTGCATTATAGGATCACGTGATTACTGCCACGCCCCTCTGGGGGTCAGCTCCTTCTCGTTCTCCGTAAAAATGTATGGGAAATGACTACCGTGGTCTATAAAATAGCTTGCCGCTCGTGTACAGTGTGTCCTCCAGTCATCGTTTTTAGATTATCTATTGCAGATACTATAAGCTCTGCTACAGTATATAGCCAATGCGTTGAAGCTCTTCGTAAGCGGCAAAAACACGGCAAATTCTACTGCCATGATTTCGGAACAGCGGCTAGACCGAATAAAAACCGACTTGCGCGACTTATACTTCGACAGCTAGCGAAGATGATGTTCCCACGGTTCAACTGCACAGCAGGACCCACACAGTTACTAAGTTGAAAGTACTGTCGCGGAACCATGACCATCAGAGTCCCACCCTCAAATTTTAATGACTCACACACCTACAACACACATCCCCACACAACTACAAGCACATACACAACCAGAGTCAAGCTGTGCACAGGAAGAGAGGCTAGAACAAGTATCACAGTGCTTGGAAACAGTACATACAAGTATTAATGCTACAAAGCGCCAAGTGGTCCACAGAAGCTGGAACGTCCAATCATAACTCAGGTCTGTGTGGTCTTTGTCAACCCCATTCATGGATGGTTAGCTGCCCCACTGTCCACTCTCATGATAAGCCTGTTTCATCAGGAAATCAGTGTACCTACATAGACACAAATTGCCATCTATAAAGTAGTACGCAGTGGGGAATCATATTTCTTGCAGATGACTCCACACAGGAACTCTAATGCCAACAGTAACTAGCTAGATTTGAAAAGCTGTTTGTACAGCAGCTGAAACTGGCTTCATCTCTCTGCACCCGCCCATTAATAACGTGTACAGAAAGGCTAGCAGCCAGGCTTTCACGGCTTTTGGCTCACCTGAGTCCGCTGGCATCCCAAGATTGGTTCATATAATGTTCACAGTCAAGGTAATCCACCCTAGAACAGCCACATAAAGTATGTTTTCCATCTATCTTCTCGATCACGAACGGCAGCTGACTTTATGCCGCGCTGTCAGCACTCACCATACGTTTTCAATGGCGATTCCGCGGGCCTGACCCCCAGCTGTATCACGTGATCCTATAGTGCAAATCGGCCATTGGAAGTAAAATCATGATATGTGGGCACCAGCAAATAATCAGGCGGTAAAGCTGAACTTTCCAACCACCAAGTTTTTTGTACTTTGTTCTAACTTCTCCATGTCCTCCACACTCATCTGTACCGCCATGAAGGCATGATCGCGGCATAGTTTATAGACCTACGGAGAAGATATAGATTATAGACGTACGGAGAAGGGATTGGAAATGCGTCAAAAATTTGTAATTTTCGGGCTTAGAGCGTGTTATGGTCACGTGATCCACCTGTGGCTGCGGCCGCAGCCCGGCGCCCGGCGGCTCGATCGAGCGCTCAGTGCAGTTGCGCGCGAGCCACGTGCAGCTGCATGCACTGAGCTGCGCGCGCTGCATGAACGAACTCCACCTACGGCTACTACAGCTGCATAACTGCGCGAGCGATCATCATCATGGCAAGCGGAATTGTGAGAGCGTCTATTTCTTCGCTGCTAGAGGAGCCAGAGCTCCTGGTGGGCACTCCTAGGAACGTAGCTACGAAGGAAGCGGCGAAGAAATTGTTGGACGAAATTATCATGGATGGAAACTTGGACATTTTTGATGCATTCGCGCAGAAGCTGGTAAGGAGCATTCAAGCTATATTTCCAGCAAGTACAGCTCAGTTAAGTGAGAAAGAGAGTGAAAGGATGTTATCACAGTTTCACACGTTGAGAATTGAAAAATTCGGGCAACTGTGGAAGCAAGAGCTGTATTCAAGGTTGGGGTGGGTGGACATGCCAGATCCAATGTTGGAACAACATAGCGGCCAAATTCTGTTTGAGAAGCTTGTGGCAGGTCAATTTTGCAGTGCGACTGCATCGAAAACAATTGAAATGTAGAACAACTAACGGCTGACAAAGAGACCATTCTACGTTATGTAGCTGAGTATGTTTCATTTAAGCTGATGAAAAGTTTTGAAGAGCGATCATCACAACAAGTGGCTGAGTATGTTGAATGCTCATCACACATGTCTGTAGAGGGTGAAGTTACAGATTTTTCAACGTACACAATGAAGTGGCTGGAACAAGTCAATTGTGGTGGGCTGTTTCATGTTAGTGATGAGACATACACCCTGTTTCGTCACATTGAATTGAAAGTTCGGAAACTGTTGCCACATACATTGTTAGCTTCAGCTAATCCATCCTCTAAATCTGCCCTGACCAAGGATGCCCTTGTTTGTGAAGTAGTCTGTGATTAAGATGTCCAGTTTCACTGCATGGTCTATTCTGTCAGTTGATATAGAGGAAGACAACAACCCAAACAAACTCCTGAGGCACATGATAGATTTGTGGGTCACCATCAGAGCACATGCATTTACCAGTAGCCGGATACAACAATTTAAGCTCAAGAATGTACAAGTAAGCAAACAGAGCACAAAAGACACTGCAGTAGCATGAAAAGACTTTGAATAGTAAAAAAAAAACAGTAGAGTGTTATCTGGGAACTGCCTTGTTCTCATTACATCCACCACAAGCCCCCTGTTTGCCAAAAAAACACTCTAGGGGATCCCGTGTAAATCTCTCGCTGAATTCAGTGAGAGATTTACAGAGGTATTGCACTGAATATGTACTCTGCCATCTCTATAAAGGAGTGTACTGTAGAGATGAAATGGCACATAATATCTGATCATTGACATCATTTTATTGCCAAAAATAATCCATACATGTTTAAACTTACCAGTTATCTGTAGTCCAGTAAGGGTTTCTTTACTTAGACACATCATCTGTTTTTGACCAGTTGTGAACCCCTCTCTTTGCTCAACACTCCTCTGCCATTCTTCAAGGTATCCCAAAAAATCTTCCTTGAGCCACTGGATGCAATTCAAATCTGACAATAAGTGTATTAAATCTAATTTACATTTACATACCTTCAGCCTGCTGTCCTGTGCAGAATGATAAGGTCTCAAATCTGGCTTTCAATGCTCAAAACACTCAGTGAAACTTCAAATATTGAAGCAGTTCAAGAATTTAGCAAAGTTGCGGACAAACCTCTCCATTTCACTAGTTGCCCCATCTGCAAAATATGCAAAGGCATTAGCTACTGTGGAACTCAGCACCTGTGGGCAGTATTGTTTAATTAAGCTACAGATTCAAACTGTTAATTTAGTTATATTCTAAATGTAAAAAGGGTTAGTATATCGGTAGTTTTATTTGTATTTAATAAATAGCTAGTTTAGTTGTAGTTTTTAATCAGTGGAATAGGTAGCATTAATTCATGTTACTAAAATTGCATTTTAGTTTCAGGTACAACAATTGCAATTTGTTTTGAGTTATGTCATAATTACCACACAGTGCCAGGGATTTATGGCAGTAAACAGACCAAGTCCGAGGGCGTAGCCTGAGGACGAGGTTTGTTTACTACAGCCATAAATCCCTGGCCACTTGCATGTGCTGTAACTATTATATATCCCACCTGATTAGTCCTATGTTATTATTATAAACACATTTGTACATGTTTACAGTAACTTCAAGACAGTTTACACACAACTGTATATAAAAAAAGTACTATAGCATGACAATGTAATGTACTGTAAACTAAAAATACACATAGAGGGAAAATGTACCACATTTTCCCTTGTATTCCTAAGGGAGGGAAAATATCACAGTTAAACCCCACACCCCACCTGTTGTACACGTAAGCAAAACTATACTAGGTGGGATATATGAGATTGTATTATAGCCTGTTGCTAGGTGGTTGCTAAGATTATAGAAGACTTATAAATGGTCAACATGCCCACGGAAGAGCTGATTCAGCTATATCAGGTGTGAACTGTGACTATATCAGGTGTGAACTGTGACTATATCAGGTGTGAAGAGTGGCTATATCAGGTGTGAACTGTGACTATATCTGCCAATAAAAGGTACATGTACAACACAACAAACATGCAGTTTAGTCATCCCCCAAAAAGTACAGTAGGCCTACATGTACAACACAACAAACATAGGTCTCTGTTTGTTTGTCCAAAAACTCTCCGAGCAATGCGATTTCGCCGACACACTCGACCACATGCTTCGTGATCGACTTGTTTGCGGCATCCAGGATGTGCGCGTACAACGACACCTCTTGGCAGAGCGTTTAAGAAGCCTATGACTTGGACCAAGCGTCGGAGACAGCCGAGAAAAGCTCTAAACATTTGCATCAGCAACAATCGTCTCACCCTGTTCACGCTGTCTCGCACCCTAAGAACCCGACCAGACAACAAAACAACAGTGTCCTGCTATCGCTGCGGTGGAAAGCACGCAACCAAGGACTGTCAGCAACAAATATTTGTCAAAAGTGAGGGCGAGATGAATTCTGCTCCCCGTTTCGCCATAACACACTTCACTAGCACCTACATGTACACTCGATATAGCAAGCAGCCAGTTCAAATTCGAAAATACGGCAATGCGAATGGAGTATACGGACAGTAATGACGTCATTTCCGTGTTGCCAAAACAACCACCTAGCAACGAACTATAAATCTGTTAAATCACCCTCCCACTCGGGATGTTGCGGTTTATAAGCCCTCCCCCTCGGGCGCTACGTGCCCTTGGGTGTCGGGCTTATAAACCAGCAACATCCCTCGTGAGGGTGATTTAACTAATACTATACTATAATTGGTGTAATTCATTTACCCGTGCAGTACGATCAACCCTCATGCAACTCACGGTAGGAACTGAGATGGAGATGTCTCCAATTGATCTTTGGAAGTAGAGTCAGGGCAGATGTAGTGGTACTCTTCTGGTATAGCTGTGTGAGATGGTGCCAACTGATGTGTTTTCCATTTATCTGTAAAGAATAAGGAGATACACGATCAATTTCGCATGTGCACTTTGAAGGTATTATTATTGTTAACTTTACTTATACACATAGCTTACTGGTGTCTTTGTGAGCAAATGAATGTGACCAACAATTCCTGGTGGTCTTGAGGAGATGTGGTACATCTGAAATGAAGAAGATTGGTCGCTTCTCTGGACTGAAGAGGTTGATGGTTTTGTACGTTGGAAGTGATTTATCCCATTGGTCAGACTTGTGCATTTTTATGAACTTCCTGTTTGGTGAAGCTCAAGCATGCAAATTTTTCTCTTATTCATAACATCTATTATTGCAGCGTAGGTATTTATAATTGAAACAGATTTATAGTGTAAAGGATGTTTGATTGCCTGGTGTAATGGTTACATTCAACAAAATATATACGTATGTACACAATTTTTGCCTGAAGCATGTGCATGAAAGTTAAACAAGCATTCCTTTTTGTGGAAAGTCTAATTTTAACCTAGACATTCACCACTCACACAGGTAGAATACAGGATAATTCACTTTCCTGTTGCACTGATGCTTGGAAAAACTACAAACTCAAGTACTGCCTGAAGCATGTGCATGCATGCATGAAGGTTAAATCAGTTGTGTTTAGCCTCATATGAAAACTTTGAGTGTAATGTAGACATCCACAAGTAACAATATCTGATGATTGGTTTTGCTGCT
Organism: Agelas oroides; assembly: GCA_949130485.1. Taxonomy (NCBI): domain Eukaryota; kingdom Metazoa; phylum Porifera; class Demospongiae; order Agelasida; family Agelasidae; genus Agelas; species Agelas oroides. The sequence goes on from OX422185.1 coordinate 13,669,756, forward strand.
ACATTTATACAAAATTTCGAAAAACTACAAAACCACATAAAAGTAGCAAAAACAGCATTATCCACCTTCAAACAACGTACAAACCTCACAAGCTCCCCTCTACATCATTGCAGTTAAGTGCTGTGAATGTGCTTAGGCCACTCCAAATGACAAAATTACAAATTAAATTATTAAAGTACAGGTCCAAGTAGCTAGTCATAAATTGGTTATAATGTAAATGTGCTGACAAAATCCTCTTGCCACTTGTCTTGAACAGCACGTGGTCAGCTGAGTGTGCTGAGTTGGATGCCAGTATTGTAATTGAACTTGTAATTGGTACTTGTTATATATCCATGCACTGCAAACAATTACGTGCCTTCTGAATTGCAAATTACAGCGCAGTTGTTTTGAAATGAAATTACCAATTACAAATACAATGTTTGAAAACTGTAATCACTAGGTAGTCATTAAATCCGGTTCAATTACTAGTCCCAGGCTCCCAGCTCCATTTGTGCTCTTATTGTAAGTTTTTCTCAGGCATGATACTGTTACTATCTGCAGGCTGGTGATTCTCTCAGGTATGATACTGTTACTATCTGATAGTAACAGTTAACACTGACTGCAGATAATCACTGATTATCTGCAGGCAGGTGTTTCTCTCATGTATGATACTGTTACTATCTGCAGGCAGGTGATTCTCTCAGGCATGATACTGTTACTATCTGCAGGCAGGTGTTTCTCTCAGGTATGGTACTGTTACTATCTGCAGGCAGGTGTTTCTCTCAGGTATGGTACTGTCACTATCTGCAGGCAGGTGATTCTCTCAGGCATGATACTGTTACTATCTGCAGGCAGGTGATTCTCTCAGGCATGATACTGTCACTATCTGCAGGCAGGTGTTTCTCTCAGGCATGATACTGTTACTATCTGCAGGCAGGTGATTCTCTCAGGCATGATACTGTCACTATCTGCAGGCAGGTGTTTCTCTCAGGTATGGTACTGTCACTATCTGCAGGCAGGTGATTCTCTCAGGCATGATACTGTCACTATCTGCAGGCAGGTGATTCTCTCAGGCATGATACTGTCACTATCTGCAGGCAGGTGATTCTCTCAGGCATGATACTGTCACTATCTGCAGGCAGGTGATTCTCTCAGGCATGATACTGTTACTATCTGCAGGCAGGTGATTCTCTCAGGCATGATACTGTTACTATCTGCAGGCAGGTGATTCTCTCAGGCATGATACTGTTACTATCTGCAGGCAGGTGATTCTCTCAGGCATGATACTGTTTCTATCTGCAGGCAGGTGTTTCTCTCAGGCATGATACTGTTACTATCTGCAGGCAGGTGATTCTCTCAGGCATGATACTGTTACTATCTGCAGGCAGGTGATTCTCTCAGGCATGATACTGTTACTATCTGCAGGCAGGTGATTCTCTCAGGCATGATACTGTTACTATCTGCAGGCAGGTGATTCTCTCAGGCATGATACTGTTACTATCTGCAGGCAGGTGATTCTCTCAGGCATGATACTGTTACTATCTGCAGGCAGGTGATTCTCTCAGGCATGATACTGTTACTATCTGCAGGCAGGTGATTCTCTCAGGCATGATACTGTTACTATCTGCAGGATGGTGGTTGTAGACAATCTGGGAATCGGGTTACCTTGTGTAGCCAAAGTAAACCTCTCAAAGCCACTGGTATTGTCTGCAACCAGTGTAACCACTCAAAACAACCGGTTTGTTTTGCACTATATTATATAATTAAGTTAAAACGCTGTTCTGACTTTATAGTGGCTCCAACTGTGGCACTGTGGCCAGATGGGGACCTGCATGTGTTGCCATGAAGTTGCTAGGACAAGAGTGGGCAGGCCAGCAGTATGCAAACATTTGTGGAAACACACTACGGAGGTCAAATATACTATGGGAGTTGTTGGTGGACTAATTACAAGATAAAGTGCTGGACAGTGAACCAAAATGTCCAAAGATTCTAGCCTTTCTTTCCCTTTCAGCATCCACTCACCCCTGCCTTATAAATTGGAAAAAAGGTCAGTCAGTACGTTAACATGATATCTGGGATCAACGACTTAACATTTCCTCAGACGGACACAAAGGACAATGTTCTTTATTGCGTTATTGTCATCTCTTATCCCACAGATATTTTTATATAAACATAGTAAACACAATGTATACAGTACAGGCAGTCCATGCCAGGAGGCTGGAGCAGCTACGCTACTATATGTGTAAAGAAATAACTATAATGTGTAGTAGCATGTGTTTAATCATGCAAACAGACAACTAGAACCAATGAGTTCAACCAGATCATTATTATACTAGAATGTTAATTACGTTTTCTTAGTAGCAGTTATAAAACTGAGAGCAACAAGATCTGGGCAATGGTGGTCGGGAAACCCTAAATCTTCTCTCGGCAGTGCCTCCACCTTCACATCACAAAAACCAGCCTGTTCCAGCGACTTCAAAATAAAATCCCTTGTGATTCCCAAGTCAAAGAATTCATAAGGCCCTACAGGATATGAGCCTTGAATTGGTGTCTTTTTTCTCTCGGGTGTGTACAGCACAATTTTGCCTCCGGGCTTAAGGAGAGCATGCAGCCTGACTAATGCAGCAACATAGTCTTCTCTTGTGGCACAAGCACTCACGAGACACATAAATTCAGTGACGACATCGTACTCGTCCACATACTGCTGGGGGATTGGTGGATCTCTGGTAACATCACACGGCACAACAGCTTTGATGACTTTGTGCAACAACTCAGCTCGTATTGGTACCTCTTCCTCACTCTTGCCCTCTAGATCAACTACGACATGTTTAATAACGGGTGTCCAATCAAAAGCATCCGGATCATTGTTGAGCCACTGCAGCAGTGCCGTACGGTTTGCCTCAGTATACTCTGAGAGAACAATCTCAGCTGCGTAAGGTGCAGCACTAATGGCATAGGCAATAGTGGGCCCACTGCCAATATCGAGTATCTTGAGTTTTGCCTCAGTAGATGTGTAGGACGTGTAGAATTTATTCAGCTGTTGCAGTCCGAAAAGTCGTAATGGAGTCAGATTATCGGCAGTGTAGTTTATCTGAAGAAAGTCCTTGGGATTGAACTTGTCATAGTCTTTTCCAAACAAAGGATTTGATGAGGATCTGTTTAAAATGCAGAAAGTTTAAAAATTGTTATCAAAAGCTATCTACCTTTTGATGTTGATTACATAAGAGCATTTAGCTTACTACTTCAAAATACCAATATTTCCAATAAACAGCAGCAAGCAAATTGACAAACACATCAATTTGTTGTCTGTCCTATGCACATACAAGTTGCTTCTATAACTCCTTTCGAACCATATACTGTTGGTAACTGGAATATGTTCACTGCACATACACCCTTGTCCTTTTATTTTTGTCTGTATCATCTTTTAAAAACTAATTTCTGGCCATACATGCTATTGGTGTGTTCTTGCAACCATATATAGAAAAACTTTATACACTCCAAGTGACCAGAGGAAATAAAATTTTAAAATGAATGCAGTCGTGTAGCCATTCGTACAACTTCTGGCGTTTCTATCTCTAACTGCAGACATGAAGGTAACATATGTACATAATCTTGAGAATGTGTGGGTCCCTGAGAATCTGTTTAGCTAGCACTTATAGCTGCTATAGCAAACTGTTGTTTTCATGTCGTTGTAGCTATGTGTGTATGATCATTTATTCTGAGTTACGAGGACGCACTTTTTATGCATGGAATAAGGAGAGGTGGGTGGGTCCAAAGAGGCACAAAATAACCCCTTACGCATAAGCAACGACAACTTTTTGCTGTCTTTGTGGAGCCATTTCTGGCTATAGAAATCCTCACGTGATCATGCTGGCTCACAGCTTTGTGTGGAGACAAATTCCAAAATTTGCCCTGGACTCTCATAAGTACCTTGATACTGTAGGTGAGTGACACACAGTGAAGGCTACACAATTGATTTAACAGGAAAACGAGATGAAGTTTATTGTAACAATAAGAGTACATGTGTATGGTATGTAGCCTCGTTCCCAGGCTCTCCCCGCTCAGGGAGAGCCTGGGAACGAGCCTGTGTGATGTGGGTAAATAGCAGTGAATATGATAGCAGTAAAAGGACAGCTTTGCTACAGTGTTAACAGCTTATCTACTTAGGTCGACTTGCACCTGGAATGGCTTTATGCTAAGTAGCATATTCACTACAGATTGCCCATGTCAGATTGTGTTGATGAGTGAAAGTTGCACATTTAACATACCGTATAGCGGGTTATTTTCGTGGTGGGTGGAAATTTTCATGAAAAGCTGGAAGAGGCCCTCAGAATTAAATTTCGTGGTTTTAAATTTCGTGGCTCGCATATAATGTAATGTGAACTTTGAACTCGGTACACGCGATGCTGTTTCGGCGAGGAACGCGTAGGCAGACTCTCACCAGAAAGAGTCTGGCTACACGAGACTAGAAGAAAGATGGAGTGCTTCAGTGTCGAGTCTTGTGTGGTAGGCTACCACGTCTACAAAGCACAAAGTCCGTTGGTGCTCGCATACCTGAATGAGAGGTACTGGCCCCGTTTTTTGGTCGTGCTTCTGCCCTGCTCCGTCACTTCTCTGTTCACTTCCTCCATGCATCACCACACACGGGACAGCTTGAGAAACGGGACCCTACGGATCAAGGGCACTGTCAACAGGGCACAAGTAGCGAAAAAGAACGTCGCCCGGTCCGAACACTGGCACGTGTAGACAGAGCTACAGTGTGGGTAGAAAATTTCGTGGGTGGAAAATAAAAAAAAAGAGTTGAACACGAAAATAACGAAAATTAGCACCCCACGGAAATAACCCGCTATACAGTATGTAGGTTTGTCCCTCATGGAACCTTGGTGTGCTAACAATTCCCACTGTTTCTTTCAACTGCAAAACTAATAACTACTCAACTATTAACTTTTGGTTTGAGAATTGGTGAGAAGGAGTCTGGTGGAGTGTGTTGTTGATGAATTTTTCCACAATAGCTCCAGAACAATAGAAATAGGTGGAAACCATAGAAAGTGCATGGTAACCATGGGAGCAGGCAATACATGGGATATGTTGGTTTACTGTTTCATGAATACTGCAATGCTTCAGGTATAATATACATACAAGTATCATAGTACAAAGCTGTACCAGAAACTATCACAAGTTTGTTGCCGTCTGTATTGTTACAAGTGTGTAGCACGAGTAATTATAACAATGCCAGCAGCAACACACGAGTAATATTCTTCCGGTATAGCTTGGTATCACGATGATAATATTATCATATGAGCCTTCCATTTCAGTCAGACGCAACACAGTACTGATACGGATTCTTGCGTGACTTGTAGTAAAAATATGTTTTTGTTTTTTATAAACTGCGTGTAGCTGCAAGGCTTCCCCATTGACTCCCATACATTTGCATGAGTTAGACATATGATAATAATAATAACTATTATGAAGATGACAGAAAAGGTCTGAGTGTGAGAGTTTTGTACCATACTACACATGTAGCAATATCTTACCACAAAACCTTTTGTGTTACCATTTTAGTAAGCACTTACTCCATTTTAGCCTCGTTCCCAGGCCTCCACCATTTTTACCTTCCGTTTGTGTTCATAACTTGAAAGCGAGTTTCTTACCAGTCAAGACGAGTAGTTTCGTTCACACTAAGGTCTAGAGTCCAAAACTGCGGTAGAGCGCTCAAACGGATGATCCAGTGCATTGTTTTGTTGTATTATTGTGAACGCAAATGGAAGGTAAAAACAGGGGAGGCCTGGGAACGAGGCTACTTCATTTCACTGTGTGGCATAATTGAAGACATGAGTTTCCTCATGTAGTAGAACATGACACCCGTGTTGGTTAGATAGTTCATCCGCTAGCTCCTGAAATGGAGTCACAATGACTATGACGGCAGAGAGACAAACGTTTCTCAATGAGTGAAAAATTGCCACTTTTGGGCCTCAAGCAACAAAATGGTAGCTAGTAGGTAAAGTAGGAGTAGGTGCAGGGGAGGAGCCTGGGTACGAGGCTACTAACAACCCTCTACTCTTCAACCAAACAAGTATTACAAAGTACATGAAATCCTACCAAATGTCTGGCAGAACACATTTTACTGCTACCGTATTCTCTCTAAAATATCGGACGCAATAAATAATTCAAAATGGGAGTCTCCGGAAAAATTTAGAGAGCTATTAATTTTGAATGGAAGTGTCCGGTGTGAACTAGTGAGTTTTATAGCGCCAGTTTCATCTTGCCTTTTTGTGAGTCATGTCCAATTAATGCCGCCTTCTGTGTGTGTCGTGGCTTGCTGTACTACAGCAGATCTCATGCCTCCACAGCACTTTTGATGGCAACGGCGCTCTTTTGCAACGTCTCTCAATAGGCTTTGCTTAGCTTATACACAACTCAGATACATGCCCAGCAAGTAGGCTGCCTCTGTTTATCATCTAGCCTCTACATGGCTTCAATAGAGCATTTTCATCACGTGATCACAATTCCGTATACTAGAAATAAGCCGCCATCTTGGTGTACAACTTGTACAGTATGGTATTAGCAGTATATGCGATATCGATTAAAAAACCCACAGGTAAGCGTTCATATAGCTGTTTTAACTTATGTAGCAATGGTATTTTGTCCGATTCAACACATATTAGAAGCATTATAAGTATATCACTCATTTCGTGAAGATCGCCATAGAAGCTCCTATCTCGTTGTACACCAAAATGGCAGCTGTTTTCTGTTTTCCTTCGTAATCTTGAACGTAATGACGTCACATGAAAACGCTCTATTACCACCAATTAGCACCCATGGTAGGTCTAAGACATACAGTGTTCATGCAATAGCAAGTAACCTTCACTTCACTACAAGCTGATTTGTCCACCTGCATTCAAGTCCCCATTTCCTTTCCACTTGGGGTGCAGTTAGCCTCATAAAAATGGTCTCCTAAATCCAGTTGTGGGTGAAGCCACTGAGTGCAGACTGAGTAAACACTGTAGTACGCTTGCATGCGCAGCTGATCTGGAGTTTGTGGGCCTAAGATACTGCCCAGTACAAGCAGATGCCCGGTACTGTATTTCAACCAATTAAGTCGTTATTGTAAAGATGCCTCCAAGTGTAAGTTAGAAACCTAATCAGAGGTTCTTATGGCTCTAGAAGCATGCAGTGGTATACCTTGCTTGCCCCCCTCTCTCCCATCCTTCTCCCCTCCTTATCTTCCCTCCTATCTCCAACGCTTTTTTCCTGTAGTGTAATGGAAATCAAGCATATCAGTGTACGATAGAAACTATAAACTAGTGCCAACTTACTCAGACATAAATTATGGCAAAATTGTTAATGACAGTCTCTCTGTGACTGAGCTCTCCACTTCTTTTTTTTTCACAGTAGTCCGACTACCGTAGAAACTTCCGGTAAAAGGTGAGGTCACGCACGAGGCCGAGGGCCGTAGCAGCGTGCCATGCCACCATAGATAATACAACCTTACCGCAAGGTCTATGGTACCATAGAGGATGTATAGGGGGTTTGTACTCCTCCTGACAAATGCCTTTGTAATTTGTGATCAATAGTAGTTGTTGCCGCTCTTTTTGCATGCATTGACCGCAGTAGTCTCGCGGAGCCAGACTCTCACACGAAATGCGGGAGAGAGTCTGGTATCACTCGCATATTGAGTTGGTGTTGCACTGTCAGCGAGTCAGTAGGTAATTAAGTGGGTGCGTACAAGTGTGCGATTGAAAAGGAAGTCATGGAAGTGACATTGAAGCCAGACTCCCAAACGGTAACCTGCTTATGGTCAATAGGGGCTTTCCAAAACCCACCCACTTTTGGGGAGTACCTCTGATTGTCCTGAATTTTAGATATGACTTAGTACTCATTAGGAAGAGACTAAGTTGAAAATTTGAGCTGGATAGCACGTTTAGTTTCTGAGATCTGCACACTCAAAATTTCAGTTTTCCCATACATTTTAATAGCCAGGACCCAATCTGGCCCCAATCTCCATCTAAGTTTCAAACTTGAAGCCACCCACATACACTCCTCATAATTAATAATCATGTTCTCCGCGCTGCCTGAGGCCATGCCATATTTTAGAGATTGACTATATAAGTGGTAGTGCAGAACCAAAGTTAACACGGATCATGCAAGTTTAGTTGTGCTCCTTAATAATTCTTGGACAGAAGCAACTCTTCCAGGATTTCTTTTGGGTCTGAAGACTGCACAGTTCATGGCATCAATTTCCCCGGTCCTGTGAAAAGGGAAGAGGCGAAATGTGTAAATTGAACAATACCAATCATAGTGGTGTGTTTTACCCATGCATACATTCTTTTGTCCTCAACAACAACAGACACTATATTATCTCATGCAAGCTCTTTTGTCTCTGTCAGCAATTCATGTGAAATCTCCCAGGGCTTCTCGGTGCTGTAAATGCATCAAAAAGTTGACTGTGAGAACGTCTGGGAACTCTTCAGCTACACACAATCTCTCCATAGCCTCATTCCCATGCACGCCCCCACCCAGCTTTCTGTTGCTACCATAAGCAAGCAACACAAAGGCGGGTGGGTTATAGTCCGAGAAAGAGGCTATAGCTACAATCTACTCTCTGGCTACTCTCTCCAAGAAAAAATTGCATACAAGAGTGTTCACCTGCATGATGTACCTTATTATTAAAATAAACTGGCTTATGCCCTCCCACTGCACAAAACATATAATATTTTACACCATATAGACAGAAAGGTGGCTTAAAATTAGTGCCAAGACAGAGGTCTTAGCTGTTTTCCAGAAATAGCACAATGGGAGACATCATCAGCTGAACTCATCGGCGGCTTTCCAGTCAATTAACGCCACGCGCCGTATGCCAACACGGCCATCCGACTCACTTACTAATACACCACTTCTTCAAGTAGCAATCATCAGCGCGTATGCGCATGGAGACGATCGGTCTTCCGCGTAGCGAACTGATGGATCTTCTCAACACGCGCATTCTCTATGGACAGCTGCCAAAGTTTTGCCCCAGCCCGCGTACGTGACGCAAGTCGGCCGGCGCTGCGCTGCCGGTCATTGCGGAAGTGGCAACGTGTACTGCGAAGTACGGAATTTAGCGGGTTTTTGCAGTCTAGATCGGACTTACGTTGTCCTGTGGCCAAGGAAGCGTTGCTACTCACTACATGTGCTTTAAATAAGAGCCCTTCATTGGTACTTTGGCCAAAGATACTTGATTACTGGGCTACAGGAATAATTTAGTCAAAATTTATTAATTAATCAGTCTGTGATCTTCTATGCTTGAGCCAGCTACTCACTTAGGCTAGTAACTACCTAGTAACTAGTACATGTACCAATTATATGTTCTCATAACTTCTGCTGGACTTCTATATGCCCCTAAAAAGGTGACGATAACATACTAAGCCTAGCTCCATTTCCCTGTTGGCATCAAAAATGCACCAACTCTTTGGTTACCTATGCAGACATATACAATGCAGCTGTCTTGTCAGTGCGGCCAATATGGTCGAAGTTCTCTATGCAAGGGCTAAGCAGCGCATTCAAACCATGACCGTATAGGCTTGCAAGGGGATTTCTGCAGTCTATGAACAGCTTATAGTGCATGTGTCTTTCATGCATAGCTTGGGATATGATCATGTGGTTTCTTCAATTCTAGCCAGAATTTTCACCAAACTAACAAAATACACTACTGATACCTGTGGCAATTGATATTTTAGTGCAAATTCTATTGAAAAAAGCCATGCGTGTAATCGTGAATACTAGCCAACCAACATGCAGAATCCTTGAAAGATTATAGCTTGCAACAAGCTCTGCCACTCTCTTCTGTATGTGAGCAGTCTGGCTTGTGTCTCTTGCACATGCTGTGTACTTGAGATAGCTTTAATACAGAACCCTCTTAATTAGATAAGTCACCATGCATGCATGCTTCAAACACTGTCAATACTCCCATTAAGTGGTTGTTGCCTGTGGTACCTTCATCTCTGATATTAATTTTGCATTTGTAATGTTTCTAGGGACTCAAGTGATCGTTGCGCCTCTGTGGTAGCCTTCACCATTGATACTCACATTTGTAATGCTTCTGGGAACTCAATTTCATGTGAGAGTCTGGCTGTGTTACATGAGCACGTGTATATTGGGTTCAAAATGATGCTGTTGTGGGCAACAATTCTAGAGGTCTAGTTGCAAAACGACATGTAATCCTATTTGAACCCTAAAAAGTAGCTATAGTTTTTATGGTCGGTATTGGACATCAGATGTACCTTAGCTAGACTACAAAGATATAATTCTTCTCCCCTAGCATCTCCAGATGTATCTTCCTTAACTGAAGTACCTACAGTAGTGTATTTCTATCATTTTCATTACTGTCATTCAGGTACACAGACTTCACTGTGTCATCTGGATATCTTGATGGATAGCTCTCCAGCTGTGGCTCAGTCTACAATACTCAGGTTACAGCATCACATGCCTGACCCCAAATACAGCGCAATGCCGTTTGCATCTACATTTTGACTGTGAGACTATATAGGGGAGTGTCACTGTACCAGCCAGCTGAGCACACTCAAAACTAGACATCTTTCTGGCCTTTGACAAGTTTGACTGCAGGTACCAACTGTACAACTCTCTCATCTTGAACATCTTCTCCACCCTTATCTTTCACACAGGAACAATCTCATTGATGGTTGTTTATATTTTAGAAGACAAAGACATTGCTCCTTCTGTATGTTGTTCCTGGAGACAAAGCCAGCATAGTTTTTTATGGATGCATTTCTTTCTGTAAGCATTTCTCCACCTTGTCTTCTGGTGATCTGCCAGAGACCATGACTTGTGACTTGTATGCAATTAAATGGCAAAATAACGTTCTGTGTTTATGACTTATGGTACACCTGCATTTGTTTGTCTACAGAGCAGTGGCGGTAGCTATTAGAAGTGTAAAATTTCCATTAAAAGCAGGTGCTTACTGTTTTAACTTTAAGCTGTGGAGGGGATACAATGGTGGTTTAATATATAGTGGAAATCGTAAATAACGGACGCATATACCGGTGTCATATAGATAAGGGGACCCCCATCCCCATATCCACGATCGATATGGGGACCCCTATATACATTTTTTTCTCTTGTGCTGTAGCTGTGGCTGTGCTTAACTGCAAAAACAATGTGAAAGTCAACATGTGTTATCACCATGTATTATAGTAGAATTGTGGACCCCTAAATCCATGGTAGGATTTGGGACCTCTAAATTCATGGTAGAATTTGGGACCCCTTCCATGCATGGATACTCACAATAGTAAACATTGATGCTATCACTTTCACTGAGTAGGTGGCTTAATAATCATATAAACAAAATAACCACTACAAAACAAAAGGAAAATAAACAGCAATAAGTTACTGCAAGAGTTTATTACAGTAATAAACTCTTGGTTACTTAAACACACTACAAAACCAGCCCTGTTCTAGACATTCACATTGACGTCCCTGTGTAGACAAGTAGTATTTCTTGGCCACAACATCATTTGTTCGATTTATGGCCAAATGACACTCGTCAAGGATGGACTAAACGACCCTCTTCCACTGCTCTCAGTCTTCAATCACAAGTCTAGGTGTTACAGAGGTCGCTTTCCTAGTCTCAAGAGATAAGATGCAGTACAGATAATACCTCCAATGTAATAGAGATAGATCTCTTTTCCGAAGAGCAAGTTTGTCTGATTTCTCCAGTCCTTCGGGGTTCTTTGAGGTATTGGCGATATGTGAATCTTCCCTTGTTTTCAGCTTCCATTGCTACACGATACATGTAGCTTCAGAGATGACTTTTCTTGCTACAACCTACAGACTTTATACCCTTGGGATATTAGACTTCACTCAATCACAGTACAACCGTTGACATCAATTGATATAGCGGGATCCCAGCATCCCCAAACACACATAGATTTTGGGACTGGGGGTCCATGTCTATAGGGTCTGTCATGAAGTAACTTGCCCCCCAAAGTAAAGTGTCCCCTAAGGGCAAGTTACTTCGAAGTAAACCATCCCCCTTTGAAGTTATTTGCCCCCCACCAGGGGGCACAGTATTGCGTGATGAGACACAAGGAGCTGAGACGGAGGAAGGCAGCGTGGAGGCCCGGCGAAGAGGCTATGCTTGTTGCTGTGTATAAGTACCTTTTGGCATCATCAGAACACTATCCTGTGTGTTTATGCATGTGCTGTGACTTGTGGTATCACAGCACATGCATAAACACACCAAAAGAAGCATGGGGAATAAACTCTATTTGGTTATGCTCAACTTGTAGTGATTAATTAACGTTTTATGTACTACATAACAGTACTGTTGTTGCTAGTTATAAAAGTCACAAAAAAGTTTGCCAAACGCAAACAAGCACATGTAGGGATGAAATCCTCAAAAACCAACCAAACAAGACGGGAACGACACCACAATACTTTTACACCATCCCTACATCTTGTGCCATTTTGCCAAAACTGTGTGTTTGTATTTGTTTTTTAGTTGTGTGTAGAAGAGGGTTGTCTTGTAGATGGAAGGGTGTGGCGTGGGTGTGTTGTGCATAGTGAGTATGTTGTGTTGTTGGTGGTTGCTACTGAGTGTAGCAGGTATGGTCCAAGTTGTGTGTAGAAGGTGTGGAGTGAGTGAGGAGTGGTGAGTGTGTGTGGTATGTTGGAATGTGCATTATGTTGTTAAGTTTTATGCCTGTTTAGCATGATAGATATGGGTTGTCTTGTATACAGGTGGCTGTGAAGTGAGTAGTGGTAATTTTGTAATGCTTTGTGAAGGATGGGTTATTTTGTGAGATAGTTGAATGGAGTGAAGTACTATGTTTGTTTGTGGTTGGTGTGGGCTAATAAGTACAAATGTAGAGGGTTTTGTGTTGTGTACAGGTGGCAAAATGGCACAAGATGTAGGGATGGTGTAAAAGTATTGTGGTGTCGTTCCCGTCTTGTTTGGTTGGTTTTTGAGGATTTCATCCCTACATGTGCTTGTTTGCGTTTGGCAAACTTTTTTGTGACTTGTTTCTGTTGTTTTTTTTTTGTTGCTGTGTAACCACACCCCAAGTGAAATGACTTGTTATGTAGTTTATTGTTGATGTTGATGGATTTCTGGAGGATGTTAGCTGTTTGCACTTATCCACTTGACAATGGAATCATGGGTGTAACTGTTGTCTAATTGGGTATGTGCATGTGTGTGTGAGTGGTTGTTCTAAGGCACTGTGGTATATACATGACTGTCTACCTGTTCTGTTGTATGACAGGGTTGTAACACTGTATGTTGTGTGTTGTCCAAGGAACAGTTTCTATAGCTGGTTATACATTGTGGGCAGGTGTGTGTAGGTTGTGTATGGTGGGTGGCAGGTACATAGGTCATAAAGAGGTAAGGCATAACTGTGGTAAAGGAACCCTTGGAGAGTAAGAGTGTTTTTCCGGGTTCTTCCAGTACTTGTTACGGGACGCTTGCCTTTTGCTTTCTTTGTTTCGCAGATAGTTCTGCTTATCCCGCGCCCGTTTCTTGTGGACGTTACGCATACTGCGTTCCTTGTCAAATCCAGCACAAGTACGTCAACTGCTGTATGAAAGTAGCAACATATGCAATCGTTTGGGAATCAATCGATCGTCAAGTTCTCTTCGGAAGTAGAATAACCGCAGCTGCATGCCAACTTCACGTGCTGTAGCTGTTGAACTTCTGTTGACGTAATCGCTATGAATATTCTATTCTAACAAAATGGCGTATAGCAGCAAGCATAAGCGTGGGGTTACCTGAGAATCGCCGATTAATTCGACTTATTTCTTTGAGAACGATGAGTGGTGGGTACAATACCCAGTAATTTATGCTGATCTTTCGCGTTTGAATCGTTGTAATAGCTTCAGCCGTTGTCGTGCTATCGTGGTGAGCAAAAGAAGAAGAAGAAGAAGAAGAAGAAGAAGAAGTCAGAAGATAGACGATTTGCCTTTTTTAGCGACTTGACTGTCAGGTACTTAGCGATGCTTTCCAGCAAATTTAACGATCCTGTTGCCCATGGAAGCACTCGATAATGTCTGATATGGCTCATGGAGGCCGTTGACTTATCTAACGCGGACATTTCGAGCGTGTCATTTGTGCACTTTGAATGTGGCCGCCATTTTTTTTCGGGGTCATCCCTACATATGGCGTACTACCGTACGCCATGATTACCATTACTTGTTGATTGGGTTCTTGAGGTGGAATACTTTCTTCAAAGACACTTTTCGTCAAAGTACGCTGTCCCCCGGACAGTCTAGTGTGAAGTACATAATTTGTCCCTATTGGGTTCTTGAGGCAATTCTTTGCAGGGCACCACCACTATGCACGAAATCTTCTAACTGGGCAGTTGCGAAGGCCTGTTATTAAAGAGGCAAAGGTCGAAGCTCAGCCCCGGCTCTGGAACGAGACTCCCCCCGCACGCGCACCCGGTTTGATGAGCGGCGCGCGCATGAGCGACCCAGTCGATTGTCGCACTTAGTCTCGTTCCCAGACCGCATTTTTCGCGCCCGCCTCGACGAAAAGTAGTCTGGGCACGAGACTAGTCCGCACTAATCAAGAAATTATGGCGCAGGTATGTAAAGTGTAGCTATGTAACGATGTGAATAGGTTGTGTAAGTCGAGTCACTATATGACAAGATACTTTGGGCTGGCCTTCGCTATAGCCAGACACTTGGTGGGGAAAGCAAATCTGGCGAAATATAATTACATGTGCGCGTGGAAAAATTATGTAACACGCACGGATGCGTATAACCCTATTCCCAGGCCACGCCTAGTTTTTTTCAGCGAAGGCCTGGAAAGGAAATACACTAGACTAGAAAGTCTTGGACGAGAATGCAATAGACAGTTGACTAGACCCAATTTTCCTGTGGGTACAAAAATGCAGTCTAAACCTAGTTTGGTTCCCAGACCCTTCCTGTATGGGCGGGGCGAGAAAGGAGAGGGAAGTCAGGGTCTGGTGAATAACTCGACCCCAATGCGGATCCACGGCTGCATTCCTGCCATCAGTGTTGGTGAGGGAAAATGCGAATGTCAAGTAGGTGTGAGTCGTGAATAAAATTTCGTGTGAATGTGTAGTGTGGACATGTGGCTGCGCGTGTGTCATACGATAAACTTGTAAGTATTCGTGGTTTCGCAACTATCAATTATAAACATTAATGAAATTCCGTGGATCAGCGTTGGGGTCGCCAGTCCCTCTCCTTTCTCGCCCCGCCCATACAGGAAGGGTCTGGGAACCAAACTAGTCTAAACCATATTGTCATGGTTTTTGCAATACTATCCTACCAAGGGGCAAAATCAATGAATAGTACCACAAAGTGTGAAACGTTCTGCAGCGTGAAAAGGTCTCTGTGTGTAGTTATACAGTTGTACCTCTATCCCCTGGCAGGAGTGGTCTTTGGCGCTTAACAATGGGATGAAGATTCCGGCCTTTGGTTTAGGGTAAGTGTAAAATTAATTAAGTCATTATCCTGTGTTTGCATACATGAAGCAGAGTGGAGCAATTGGTTCTATCCGTGCATCAGTCAGTCGGTCGACAAAAAGTATAGTAAAATTAGCCTCATTCCCCAGCCTTCCCACCATCCACTTTTTGATCACTT
This sequence comes from Agelas oroides, assembly GCA_949130485.1. NCBI lineage: Eukaryota > Metazoa > Porifera > Demospongiae > Agelasida > Agelasidae > Agelas > Agelas oroides. Next base: position 13,685,332 of record OX422185.1, read on the forward strand.
GCAGTATGCAAAAAAGGAGGGGGAAGGCTTGGGAGATTCAGTCACGTGAATACATGACATCAGTGTCTACTAGGTAGACAGAGGGGAGAGGAGTCCCTGATCGAAAGAACGAGCTTGAGGCCTTTTTTGTAGTTTCCGCCCCAAGCGCTGGAGTTTCAAATGTTTGCAAAGCGAAAAACGTGCCGCTCCTGGTTCCAACTGAAGAACTCGTGCGCAAAATGCATTCTTTCTATGGGGGATCCCTCCCCCCCTCTGACTACCTAGGTAGACACTGACGTCATTCATGTGATAAAATGAACCAGGCCTTCCTCCTCCGTTTTTTCCATACTGCAAGTGATCAAAAATTAGACGGTAGGAAGGCCTGGGAATGAGGCTATAGTAAATTCATTCCAACAGTGGATAGGGTGCTTTTCCAGCTCCATGTATCAATCACTAGAAAGACGATGAAGTGGTTCTGCTTTTCTAGCGATTTCTTATGACCATGAGTGTCTGAACTGTACATATACAGATGGCGAAATATCCAAAGCCATAAATGAGTATGCCCATCGCTGATATACATGTCAGGGTTTAATTTGGGGTGCACGGTGGGGTGACCGTGAGGCATTTGCCTCCCCTTGAAAGCCTCTCCGATCTATTAGTCATTTTCCAAAATTTAATACAGAAAAAGCATGCAACATAGATAGTAAATGCATATTTGTTTCTCTAATCCATGTCAATTTTCGTCCACCCTTCCCTCCCTTCCTCTCTCCCTCCTTATCTCCCTCCCCATCCTCCCTCCTTCCCTCCCTCCCTTCCTCTCTCTCTCCCTCCCTCCCTCCCTCTCTCCCTCCTTCCCTCCCTCCCTGACTCCCTCCCTCCCTCCATACTATGATTGCTAAGCATGTGGCTGACAAAGCCAGGTGAGGCAGAGGAGGTGGTAGAAGCTGCCCTAAGAGCCGGTTACCGACGATTTGACTGTTCACCACGTTACAATAACGACAAGGAGGTCGGGAAGGTGCTGCAGAGGTGGTTCAAGGATGGACGTCTGAAGAGAGAGGAGATCTTTATCACTTCCAAGCTACCGTGAGAGAGTACTTAGTGGAGGAAAGGAGAATGGGAGGGGAGGGGGGGAGGGGGGAGTAGTAGCACATGGAGGAAGGGAAGGATGGGGGGGAAGGGAGAGGATAGTGGAGGAGGGGAGGTAGTCTTGTGTTGCCTCCCAGTGGGAAACGGTCTGGTGAACAAAGTCGAATTTCTTGGGCTTATTCCCCAAAAGGGATTGTGAGATCATTAATTATTACATAGCACTTCTCTTACAACAGTAAAATTAGTTATCTCTACTCGAGTATCTGTACCTTTTTTGAGCCGGGTTTGGCGTAAAATAATTTGAACGTTGCTAGGTTACACTGTCGCAAAAGTGTGTGCTAGCCCAAGAAGTTTGACTTGATTCACCAGACCGTTTCTCCTCGTGAGAGGTTGGGGTCTGGGGACGAGACTAGGGGTGGAGGAGGGAGAGGATAGTGGAGGGGGAGGCAGTGAGAGGAGAGGAACGCGGGCTGGGCACAACACCCGTATCAGCCCTGCACTTAACAAAAGTTTAGTGATACAGCGCTTGAAATGTGGGGATGCGTTCAAAATACCGTATAGCACTAAATCTTTAATTTCGCAAATTTTCCACCGTTTGTGAAAATATTTCAACGATAATATTCACACACAGTTTACATGCTCTGACTGCAAGAGCGTCGATGGACAACATCCCTGAGCTAAGCTGCTGAATCCGAAACGATACGGCATTATTTGCTGACAGCTGTGGGCTCCAGTAGATGACAATGTGACGGTGCATGTTAGATAAACTGCCACGCCCATAGTATATTATGTATGTGGCATGCGCATGCAGCCAATTCGCGAAATTATTTCAACGAAATCTTCAAAAAATGGCTATTTGCGAAAATTTAGACCCTCGAAGATTTTGCTCTATATATACAGTATCAATGTGCTATATGGTATGCGATAAAACAATCCTTAATTTCTATGAGAGACTGCCACATGTAGGATTGATAATGCAAGAGGAGGTGGGGGGGTAAGTGATGGAGGAGAAGCATGGTGAGGAGCTTCGAAGCTATCATGAGATGACAGCGTGAGGTGGGAGAGATTTCTGTGTTGTTTAAGCGACCCTCTCCGCCCTCCTTTCCCCCAGACGTACAGCACATGCTCGTGAGGACATTCTCCCGAGCTGTCAGCAGATGTTGAAAGAGTTTCAGTTGGACTACATCGATCTTTACCTCTATCTTCATTGGCCGATGACCAACGCACTTGACCTCAGTAAGGTGACGGAGGATGAGATGGTGGGATATAACCCTCAGAGTGCAGCAGAGACATGGGAGGTGAGAGGGTTAAAGTTGGGGAGTGAGAGCATTAAAATTGGGAATTGAGAGGGTTAAAACTGGGATTGCAGTGACATGGTTAAAATTGGGAGGAGAGAATGTCAAATATGGAGGTGAGAGGGTTAAAACTGGGAATTGAGAGCACTAAGTGAAAGGGTTAAACTTGGAGGTGAGAAGGTTAAAAAAAATTAATAATACAATGGATCATGCTCCTACGAAAATTTTGGCCTTCCAAAAAACACCCGCTACTGTATACGGTATATTTGAAACGCCTGTATCATTCACACAGGGCATTGAAGAACTGCAGACAAAGGGTCTTGTAAAGGCAATTGGCGTCTCTAATTTCTCCATTACAAAGACGGAACGACTTCTCCAGACAGCAAAGATAACGCCTGCTCTGAACTCTGTCGAGTGCCACCCTTACTTCCAACAAAAGAGGCTCAAGCAGTACTGTGACTCCAAAGGTGTGTTCTGTAATATATAAGTATCACCATAGTACAAAGCTATACCAGAAAATACCATGAGTTTGTTGCCGTGTGTATTGTTACGAGTGTGCAGCACAAGTAGCAATCCCAACGGCAACAAATGAGTGATATTTTCCGGTATAGCTTGGTACTATGGTGATAATGATTTTATTATACGAACCTTCGATTTCATTGCACATTCAGACACAGCGCACGTGACTTGTAGTACCTGATACGGATTCTCGCGTACTTGTAGTACCTGATACGGATTCTCACATGACTTGTAGTACCTGATACGGATTCTCGCGTGACTTGTAGTAAAAAAAGACGGCTTTTTATAAACTGCGTGCAACTGCAAGACTTCCCCATTGACTCCCGTACATTCGCGTGAGTTAGACATATGATAACATAAAGTAGCTAAGGTCAGAAAATTTGTGCGGACATTTCGACTGAATGCTCCAGTCGTCATCAGGGCGACAGTAACTAAGACTTAGCAAGAGTGCATAAGAATGGGCAACTGGAGTAAGAGTGTGTAACTCCGTCATCAGGGCGACAGTAACTAAGACTTAGCAAGAGTGCATAAGAATGGGCAACTGGAGTAAGAGTGTGTAACTCCGTAAATTTGAAAGTGGTCGGACTTTACCACCAGTACTAAAAATAGTAACACGTACTGTGCATGCTGCGTAGACATAAGCCATTGTTACTAAGCACATGACCAGATGTTATATTTTTAGTATGGTTCAATAATTTTGACTGGACTTTAGGCTTCTATTGGAGTTACACACTCTTACTCACCCGCCCATTCTTATGCGCTCTTGATTTAGTTGTAGTCATAGCACATATGCAGCAAATAAACAAGTCAACTTGTTTTCCTGGTCACCTAGTGCTATAACTGTCACCTGATTGGTCCTTTGTTGTTATTGTAAACATGTGCAAGTGTTTACAGTAAACTTGACATGATAACAATAGCATATGCACACAACTAGCTGTGCATAATAGCTGTATTAAATAGCTGTATTAAACAGTGTAGTGTACTGTAATCTAAAAAAACATGGGAGGGAATTATTTTCTTTGTAGCCGTCATGCTCAGGAGAGAAAATACTAGCCTCGTTCCCAGGCCTCCCCCGTTTGCAGAACGTTTTTTGTCAGTCTTCCGCTCCTGTGTATTATTGTGAACACAAACGGAAGGTAAGAATGGGGGAGGCCTGGGAACGAGGCTAGGAAAATACCACAGTTTGTTGTTAAGTGCATATTCACTATTAAGTGTGGGTATATGTGAGGTCACTTCATAATTATCAATAAAGCACACTGAATGTACCTTGCTGTTAGACACATTGTCAGGCGCTCATTTCCTTCCTGTGGTGATGGCATATGCGCTTAACAATGCGCGAGAACGGTATTGGTCAATAGTAGCTGCTTTCCCAGGCCCCGCCCAGCTTTCCAGCTTTCAGCTCTCCCGCTTTTCCGTACTGCAAGCGACGGGAAGCTGGACGAGGGCCTGGGAACAAGGCTAGGTCAATAGCCGTGCACCTGGCTCCTGAGTCCGAGTACTGTATACATACTGTATATACTGTACTGTTTACACTAGCAGTTTAAACCGGTTTCAAATCGGTTTAGGGCAGCTGTGTAAACGCCGCTAATGCGCTTTGGAAACCGCTTTCTGTAAACCACATAACGATGTGGTTTGGCCAAACCGGTTTAAACGTAAACCAGTTTGAAACCGGTTTAAGTGTAAAAGGGGCTTATGACACATGGTAATAAGTATCAGCAGGCTGAGACTAACACGTTCACAGCTGAAATGAGATGTTTATTGTATACTGAAAAGTAGGGATAATTCAGTGGGGAAAATTTGCACTAAATCTGGTAGTGTAACATTGCAGTCAACTTAGCAATATTTATTTCACTAATTGCAGTCTCGCCCACAAACTTATGGCGTTCAGAACTAGATTTTGTTGATCAATGAATATATTTTACTGAGAGGTCTTACGTAGCTACATGCTGGTCTTTATTTTGTGCCTCAAGCTTACTTATAGTCTGAGCAAGAGCGCATAGGAACGGGGGGCTAGAGTAAGAGCGTGTAACTCCAATAGAAGCCCGTAGTCCAGTCAAAATTATTGAACTGTACTAAAAATAGAACATCCGGCACGTGCTTAGCAACATATCTACGTCAGCTGCACATACGTGTTACTGTTTTTAGTAGTGGTGGTAAATTCCGACCGGTTTGGAATTTTACGTAGTTACACGCTCTTCCTCTAGCCGCCCGTTCATATGTGCTCTTGTCTGAGATAAGCTAATAACTGTTCGTTTAGAAGACAATAGACACATAATTTTCACCGGTTAAATTTGAACTGACTGACAGAAATTGCTGTAAATCCGCCCCCCTATGTGTATGGCATCATGACTGTAATGCACCAGTAACAACAGAGGAATTTCTCATGAACAAAAGAAATCTCACCTGATGTCTGGCACGTGGGCCCAAGGCCAACTTGCCTTGGGGTGTACTGGTTTGCATTGGGACATACTGTTGTGTTTTGTCTGTTACATATGCACTTACAACATCACGGAAATCTTAGAAATTTTACTGTTGACTAAACAGTGCATGGTGAAGAAATCTTACTAACACCAGTGGGTCTGAGATCAACAAAAACATCCACAACTTTAATCAGAAGTTTAATAATGTACCGTTGTTTATTATGACTTTTGAATCCCTCATATGATTCAAAGCTATGTATATACTGGAAAATATCACGAGTTTGTTGCCATCTGTATTTTTTAAACAAATCTTGCATTATTTCGTCTGAGACTAATAAACTATTGCAATGGAACGTATTATGACTGTTATATATGTACAGTCGAACCCGCTTAATGAACACCCCTCAACAGCGGACACCCACGATATAACGGACAATTCTGAAAGTCCCGACTGTCCTTCCATTCGCTTCAGTACTTAAGCAACCCCTGAATAGCAGACACCCCGCTACTTCGTATAACAGACAGTTTTCATGCTCCCGATTGTAGGCAAACAATACTTAATGACTCCGATTTAGCAAACACTCATCGAACTTTTCGAGCCCCTGATGTAAAATGCAAATACAGGAGGAAGTCACTTATCCGAACATGTTGGTACCAGAGGGTGTTCAGATAACTGAAATGTTCGGATAAGTGAAACAATACTATTTGTCATCAATACCCTACCCCATGTGACTGAGTGTGTTGATTGTAGCTAAGCAATTCACTGTGGGTGGTAGCGGTTGTGATTGTAACCAACACACATTTTACAACACTTTCAGGATAACAGTGATGGTATGCAGGTGACTGCATGTGATGTCCTTTCTAATGAAGTTTAACTGGTATCAGTTAAACGCAGTTAACAGGAACGGGGTCTTACCCGCGCTTGGAATTATTAAGTTTACAGAAGGCGGGGCTGTTAGTAGTGCACATGCGCTACAGCGTCAGTTAGCCTCGTGGCCTCGTGCTGGTGCCAAGCAGTGTTCATCAGCAGTGTTCGCCATAGTCCGTATCCTTTGTCATCCGCTCCTAACATGTCTCAACCACCCCCTTCTACCTCGCGAACCACCGAAGAGCCCGTCATAGAGCGACAGGAGACTCCAGCTGACCCCCCTTCCACTGTGGACACCATCGTGGCCAAAGTGCTGGAAGCGCTCCAAAAGCAACAGCAGCCAGGAACTTCAGGACCCTCCTTAGGCTCAAGTGGTAAGTAAAAACAGCCGGCATGCCAGGCAATGCTCTCTCCTCCCGTGGCTACTCCACTTCCCCAAGGAAGTGTGACACGCAATGTGCTAGGGAGGGAGGGTGGCCGTGCAAGGCGGGGCGCGTGTTGCAAGTGAGCCAAATAAGCAAGAATAGTGTGCACTGGCAATGGCGAGTAGGCACACTGGTTAAGCAAGGCCAGTGAACAGGGCAAGGCAACCAGCTAGGGGAGTACCAAGCAGTTTAAACTCCCTTCTTGGCTGTTATCATGCAGGTGCACTTTTGGGAAAGCTGCCCACACCTGAGCAGCTGGAAGAACTTCAAGAGTTTCAAGACCAGCCAGCGGTGCCAGCTCAGCAGGAGCGGGAAAAGGCCGGCATGAACAATCAACCAAAGGCAGTGTTAGCAGCTACAAAGCAGTCCACGTCCACCATGGTAATGCTAGGGGTAGGCCTGCCTGCCCTGCACAAGAAACTCGTGGACAAAATTGAGGCAGGCGAATATATTGATTTCACTGAGCTCCCGCCGGCGAGGGGAAAATCCCGATCTATTTTACCAGCGGTGGAAGGCCAGGTGCTAGTAGTGCAAGCAGTGGACCTCCTGCAATCTCGCCGGGTGATTCCTGACCTGGCAACATGGCTGCAGTGCTTCGCCATCTATGCAGCAGTAATTGCCTCTAAACAGCCGTCCCGCCTCCCAGACCTCCTTGCCTACATGTCAATAATCGCAAAGGCTAGCCAAAAGTTCTTATGGCCATCCTGGGTGGTATACGACCAAAACTTCCGGCAGGAAGCTGCCAGCTGCGGGAACTCCGAGTGGGCCAGGGTCGACCCAGGAATCTACGCTCAATGTTTCACAGACATGGCAATTGGGTCGGAAGGGTGGTGCAAGCACTGCCAGTCAATAGAGCACACCTCTGAACGCTGCCCGCTAGTTCCAGCTTATCCGAACAGCATGGAAGCAGGCTTGCAAGGCAGGATTAAGAGTCAAAGACGGCCAGGAGCGGCACTAGTTCCTCCCCCACAAAAGCGAGTTCAGATGGCGTACCCCGATGACTACTGCATTAAGTTTAATCGTTTCAAAGGTGACTGCAAGTTTGGGAAAGCCTGTCGTTTTCCGCACGTCTGCAGTGCATGCAAAGGGCCACACCCTGTCAGCAGGTGTGATCGGGTGCGAAATGCAGAGCCAACCGTTTCAAAGTGAACTGAGTATCATTCAGAGGGCATGTTCCCAAAAACTACTTACTAGTGTTGTGCTGATATCAGACTGTTCATGTATGTCATCACTTTACTCTCACCGCTGTTTCTAATTACCGCTCATCTGCTTTCATTGTCACTGTCTATTATAATCATTTGGTCTAATTAGTAAATTTGATGCAGGCTGCTAGCTGAGTTGAGCAAGTGCAGGGCAGCATGTTTCCACCTCTTGTTCTTCTCTAAAGTTCTCCGCCTATACTCCTCTGTCCTCTCTCATTCTCCTACCCTCATATTCTATTCTTTTTGTCATCTGTTGTCTCCTGCCGGCATGCACAAAAACAGCACACTATGAAGCCGCTCTTTATCTCCACAGAGTGCGTGAAGAGTACCGTGGCAAGACACAGCAGTTATCCCTACACCCCCCAACTACTGGCCCTTGATGCATGCAGGCCTTGTGTACCTGTGGAGCTACCGCATGCTTTGTGTGAAGTGACCACCCCTCTGTGCATCCAAGCGTGGGAAAGAGAACTGGCACATCACCCGGACCAGCAGCTAGTGGCATATATCCTTAGCGGAATAAAAAATGGCTTTCGCGTGGGGTTTAACCATGGAGCTCTTGCTCTGCGAATAAAAGGGGGGAATATGTTATCAACCAGGCAAGCCCCTAACGTAGTAGAGAATTACCTCAAAGAGGAGCTGGAGCTGGGTAGGGTCGTCAAGCTGTCAAGCTCCGAGGCGTTAAAACTCGGGGTGCACTGTAGCCCATTTGGGGTGATACCAAAAAAGCATAAGCCGGGTAAGTGGAGGCTGATCATAGATCTGTCAGCGCCTGAAGGCTCAAGCGTCAATGACGGCATTGCTAAGGAGCTCTGCAGCTTAGCTTATACCTCAGTTGACGAGGTAGTAGCGTGCATATTAAAACAGGGGAAGGGGTCGCTACTAGCAAAAATGGATCTAAAGCAAGCTTATCGAAATGTTCCCGTCCACCCGCAAGATCGCCTGCTACTTGGAATGGAGTGGCAGGGAGACGTCTTCGTTGATAAGGCGCTCCCATTCGGACTGCGGTCGGCTCCTCTGATATTCTCAGCGCTGGCGGACTGCCTGCAGTGGATAATGGAGCAGCGTGGTGCCGATAATGTGTTTCACTACCTGGATGATTTTTTGACCGTCGGCAAGGGGCGATCCCCACAGTGCAGCGCCAATTTAGAGGTCATGAAGCACACCTGCGCAGACACTGGTTCTCCAGTGGAGCCAGAGAAGCTTGAGGGCCCAGCTACAGTAATAGGTTTTCTGGGGCTGGAACTTGACACCAATGAGATGGTAGTCAGGCTCCCATCAGATAAGCTTGCACGCCTGATGGAGATGCTGTCTGCTTGGAGGGGCAAGAAAGCCTGTAGAAAACGTGAGCTACTCTCTCTAGTAGGGGTCCTGTCCCACGCGAGTAAAGCTGTGAGGCCAGGGAGAGCATTCCTTAGACGCCTCATCGACTTGTCGATGGTGGTGAAGCATTTGGATCATTATATCAGACTCAACGGATCAGCGAGGTCAGATATAGAGTGGTGGTTTCGCTTCGCTAGTAAATGGAATGGTACCGCAATGATGACAGTAGTTGACAGAAGCAATCCGGTGGCATTGATCACATCAGACGCTTCTGGTAGCTGGGGCTGCGGGGCCTTCTACCTGTCCCAATGGTTCCAGATCGCATGGGGCGGTCCTGTAGCCGAGTCCTCTATTACTGTAAAGGAGCTGGTGCCAATTGTGGTGGCTGCGGCAATCTGGGGTAAATCCTGGGCTGGTGGCACTGTATTAGCAAAATGTGATAATGCTGCAGTGGTAGCAATGATCAATAAGGGCAACTGCAAAGAACAGGAATGTATGCATCTGCTGCGGTGTCTTTCCTTTATTGGTGCAGAGTTCAACTTTAACCTGGTTGCTACTCATGTTGAAGGCCGGGAGAATGTGTTGGCTGATGCGCTTTCCAGAAATAATATCTCTCTCTTCTGTCAACTCTACCCGCAGGCTCATGCTACCCCAACCCGCATCCCGCCAGAATTGCTGGACCTTCTTGTCCTGTCCAAGCCCGACTGGACATCAGCAGCTTGGACAGAGCTGTGGAGCACTATTTTCGCCACGGTCTAGCAGAGTCCTCTCGTCGTTCCTATAATTCAGCAAAGAAACGTTATGTGGACTTCTGCTCGGATGCTGGTTTTCTTCCCGTTCCCGCTTCGGAACACCAACTGTGCCAGTTCGTCTCACACATGGCTGACGTTGGTCTAAAACACAAAACCATCAAGTGCTACCTATCTGCAGTCAGGCATCTTCACTTGGAAGAGAAGCTACCGGATCCTGGTCTGTGCAACATGGCAAGGCTTGAGCATGTTCTGCGTGGTGTTAAGTCACTACAGGCCAAGCAAGGCTCTCAGTCGAAGCCACGTCTCCCTATCACCCCTACAATCCTATTAAAACTACGGAAAGTGTGGGACTCGCGTCCAACAGATAAAGACCGTATCATGCTATGGGCAGCATCGTGTATTTGCTTTTTCGGCTTTATGAGAGCGGGGGAAATCACAGTCCCGTCAGACACTGCCTATGACGCATCAACTCATTTAAGTGTTAAAGACGTGTCGGTGGATAGCAAATCTAATCCTGGGATGGTAAAACTACACCTCAAAGCTTCAAAGACAGATCCTTTCCGGCAGGGAGTAGATATTTTTGTTGGCAAGACAACAGATCGTCTCTGCCCAGTTGCTGCATTACTATCATACATTGCTGTGAGAGGCTATGGCGAGGGCCCACTCTTTATTTTTAGCGATGGGCGGTTCCTGACTCGTGACAGATTTGTTGCTAAAGTACGTGAGGCGATGAGCTTAGCAGGTCTGAACTACAATGACTATTCAGGGCATAGCTTCAGAATAGGGGCCGCGACGACAGCTGCCCAGAGAGGAATCAGTGACTCCACAATCAAAATGCTGGGACGGTGGAAAAGCTCTGCATATGCATTGTATATAAAGACTCCCAGGGACCACCTTGCCAAGTTTTCAACCACTTTGGTGTCGGAGGACAAGTAAGGATACTAAGTTGTCTAAGAGCATACTGTCATGGCTAGCCTCTTTCTTTGCTTGTATTGTATTAATGCAGTTATTAATGAGCTTGTCCTGAGGGGGAGTGGAGTTGAAGAGCTAGGTTAGGGGTTCACTTGGGTGATTACTTTGGGTGTGTATCTACTAACAGGGCTGTTGTAGAGTTAGTAGAGTGACCCAAGTGTACCTCTTTGAGCTAGATAGTGAAGGGGACCTACACAGCACATCAAGCAGGTAATAAAGTTGTCAATCATATTATTAACAAGCCGTGTAGGCCCCCCTAATCGGCACGTCACCTCCGCCCCACCTCCACACTTTATACCTGTTGTATCACAGGTAGATCGGCAGATGTTATGCTAGTGTATGTCAAAACGGTATAGTATGCTGCATGGCTTATATATCCCTGTGGATGTTAAATGAAGTTTAACTGGTATCAGTTAAACGCAGTTAACAGGAACGGGGTCTTACCCGCGCTTGGAATTATTAAGTTTACAGAAGGCGGGGCTGTTAGTAGTGCACATGCGCTACAGCGTCAGTTAGCCTCGTGGCCTCGTGCTGGTGCCAAGCAGTGTTCATCAGCCCCACCCTCCCATCCCATTATCTTGGGGGCCGCAGGGGCCATGTTGTTCATCTTCTTCTCCACTGGGTCATCCTGGATGTCCTGGTGTGACAGGTGCGGAGGTGTCGTTGTTTTGTTTTTGTTTCCGGACGTGGGTGTGTATCTACTAACAGGGCTGTTGTAGAGTTAGTAGAGTGACCCAAGTGTACCTCTTTGAGCTAGATAGTGAAGGGGACCTACACAGCACATCAAGCAGGTAATAAAGTTGTCAATCATATTATTAACAAGCCGTGTAGGCCCCCCTAATCGGCACGTCACCTCCGCCCCACCTCCACACTTTATATCTGTTGTATCACAGGTAGATCGGCAGATGTTATGCTAGTGTATGTCAAAACGGTATGGTATGCTGCATGGCTTATATATCCCTGTGGATGTTAAATAGTGAATACTTACAAGAAATGTCACTTGGAGCACCAGACCCTCCTTCCACTTCTTGGGAGGGTCTGGGAATTAACATACTTACGACTGTGGCATATATCTGGTTTGAAGCAGTGCTTTTCCTGACGTCTTTATTAACATGACACTAGACAATGCTTATCATAGAGTTTCTGTTTTTCATGAAAGAGTTTTCTGTTCGTACACGTTCGCACAAACAGGTGTGTAACAGTCATAATACACAACGATACACTTAGTCTAGTTTATAACAAACACTTTAAATTGTATTTGTGTGCAGTACGTCCCTCGCTCGTGGGTCGGCAAAATATAAATACGAATGTAGATAGTCACAACAACTCAGTTCTCATAATTATTGTACATCACAAACAAAAACAATGATTTTCAGTTAGGTACTGTAACACCTCTTGTTGGTCCACTTCTCGTAACCACGTCCAGGAGCAGAGGAGGCAAAGCGCAGCCCAGCAGCCAGTTGCCTGGTTACCTGGTTGCTTGGTTACAGTGGCAGTTGCTAGGATATGCATGTAACTGTTTAATGAGCAGAAGAGGCAAAGGTTAGCCCGGTATCATCGTAGGGAGATTCGTCAACAAAGGTGAGATCGCAAACTCCACAAATTTGTGCTTGACCCCGCCTTTACATAGCCTCGTTCCCAGGCCCCGCACAGCTTTTCGTCGCTTGCAGTACGGAAAAGTGGTTCGATTTTTCGTTCGCGCGCGGGGAGAGCCTGGGAACGAGGCTAGCCTTTACATTATCTTCTCAAAAAAACTCACAAAATACTGTCTAAGTTATTCACCACATACTCTGTGTGAGACACATTATGTGTGTGCGTATACATCATTGTAGGGAGATTCGTCAACATATTCCCCCTCACGTGATGTCACGGAAGACTGACGACGAAGTTGTTTACCACACGCTCTGCGTGAGGCACATTTAGTTAATCAAACTACAACTAGTACTAAATTTTTTTGTTAAACTGGAAACTATATAACTAAACTAAACTAAAATATCCAAGAACATCCAAGAAGAAACCATAACTACACTAAAACAAAAACAACCTTTTTCACTGATAACTATATAACTAAATACCTTTTATTATCATACGTCTAACTCACGCTAATGTATGGGAGTCAATGGGGAAGCCTTGCAGCTGTACGCAGTTTATAAAAACCCGTATTTTTTACTAGAAGTCACGCAAGAATCCGTATCAGGTACTATAAGTCATGTGCATGCGTCTGAACGTGCAATGAAATCGAAGGTTTGTATAATAAAATCATTATCACCATAGTACCAAGCTATACCGGAAAAAAAATATCACCGTTTGTTGCCGTTGGCATTGTTACTTGTGCTGCGCGCTCATAACAATACAGACAGCAACAAACTCGTGGTATAGCTTTGTACTATGGTGATACTTGTATAGTAATAGTAACACAGTGTTACACAATGTAACATCTTACTCAACACGATGTTACACAATGTAACATCTTACCAGTGCAGTGCCCCATATGCTGAATCTGGCAATGATGCCTACATGATGATTACGATAGTGTGTCAGTATCCTCCCGGCCTGCACACCCAGGAAACATATCACAACAGAGTTGAGTGAACCCAGTGCTCCTTCTGGGTCATAGGGAATGTGTAGCTGGTAGAGGTTCTGTGTGTGTGTGTGTGTGTGTGTGTGTATAGCCTGCTAATTCTCACACTTATATAGTAAAGGGTTTTGGAATATTAGTAATAATTGACTAACTGTAAAATTGGGAAACTATAACTAAACTAAACCAAAAACTAAGTATAACTACATAAACTAAAAGCACAAACCTTATACTACATTATGCCTGTGTGCATCACATTATGCATGTGCATATATGCTATACATAGTGGGTGTGCATATACATAGTTATGTGGAGGATTTTGAGGGCTCGTGGTTGTAGCTCAGAGCAATGGCTTCTCAAAGAGGAGCAGAACCTCAGCTGTTGCCTGGTTTTTGGTTGCTTGGTTACAGTGGTGGTTGCTAGGGATACACATGTAACTGTTAATGCGTCTAAGGTTACCAGATGTATTTGGGTGGCTTTATACTGGCTTGCACATGCGAGGTCACCTTTGCTAGTCCAATATTGGTGGTGTCAGCATGCCAGTATCCATGGTATCCGTACTGCCATTTTCAAGGTATATCAGTATCAGTGGTATCAGTATCAGTGGTATCAGTATCAGTGGTATCAGTATTAGTCTTGAACCCCCCCTCCAAAGAGGAAAGGGAGGTCTGGTGAATATAGTACAACATTTTTGTACCTCCACCAGAATTTCGGTGTCACAATGTGGTTGGCTATTATTTCACCTGAACAGGCTTCCTTACCACCAACCACTTAGCTTAACTCATCACACCTCCAATTTACTGAAGTCCAGCAACTTCAAAAGCTTATGTGCCTATGAATGTTAGGCCCCACTACCCCCTGTACGGGCTATAGTGGGGCAAGGTGGGGATTTGACTAATTTAAATATCAATTGCCCCAATATACGGGACATACCCTATAATCAAATCCCCTTGCAGAAGGTGGGGGATTACTGGGGATTTGACACACGCAGTGTAACTGTGCAGTATACAGAGACCATTGCCGTATTCAAGATGTCTTCAGAGGTAATCAAATGCCCGACTATAGGGGCAGCCTCCTTCGGTCAAAGCCCCTATATTGCCCGCGTCTGCCCGTACTGTGGGCATAATATTGATAGGCGCATTAGCATTTAGCAGAATCCATAGCAACAGCTAGCCCATGGTGTGAGGCTATACTATATTCGCCAGACCCTCCTTTCCTCTTTGAGGGGGGTCTGGGTTGGAGACTATATCAGTACTAGGAATACGCATGCGCAGAGTATGCCTCGCACAGAAGAATATCCGGAAATATGCAAGTAGATATCTGTTGTAACCACGTGTAGGTGCTATATAGGTGCTGGGGACGAGGTATAGCGGTGAAGATGGCAAAGCGGTCATCTGAAGAGTTTCAGGAAGTGAACGAAGTGTCGTGCAAGTCCTACCTGTCTCCACTAGACTCTCCCTGTATACATAGCTTCTTCCTCAATCTGTCAGACTCTTTCTCCTTTGCCTTACTCTCTTCTGATGCAGTGTCCCTTTGTTTCCGTTTTCACTCTCTAGCACAATCACGCTTTGACTGCTTCTGCTCCATTTCAGCTCTCGCACGATCTCTTTCACACGTCGATCGCCTCCTGGTCGGACCAGTACCACGTGGCTAGTAGTCTGGGGCCGAGACCATGGAAACCACACCCACACAATTAAAGTGTGATGGATATATATACATACAAATGCAAACTGACTATACTGCACGATTAGTAGTCTCGCGCTAAGGTGCTCGGCAATTAGTGGAGTTAAATCAATATCAGTATCAATGGTATCAGTATATTATCATATGTCTAACTCACAAATACAGGAGTCAATGGGGAAGCCTTGCAGGTACACACAGTTTATAAAGAGCTGTGGTATAAGTCACGCAACAATCCTTATCAGGTACTACAACTCGCATGCACTATGTCTGAACGTGCAATGAAATCGGAGGTTCATGTGATAAAATCATTATCACCATGGTACCAAGCTATACCAGAAAAAATATCACTTGTTTGTCAGGATTGTTACTCATGCTGCACGATCGTAACAATACAGACAGCAACAAACGGCAACAAACATGTGACGTTTTCCGGTATAGCTTTGTACTACGGTGATAATCATACAGTATCAATATTGGTATTAACATCAGTATCAATGGTGTCAGTATCAATGGTGTCAGTATCAATGTTGGTATTACTATCAGTATCAATGGTGTCCATATCAATGTTGGTATTACTATCAGTATCAATGGTGTCAGTATCAATGGTGTCAGTATCAATGTTGGTGTCAATATCAAGTGATATTTTTCTCACAGGGATTGTGTTTGAGGCTCACACTCCCTTGGGACGACCTGGCCTTGCTGCTGAAAGCAACGACCCGATTGTCCTGGATGATCCTGTGATCAAAGAGATGGCAGTCAAACACAACGCTTCAGCTGCACAGGTCAGCTGTACACAGCAATGTATAGTCTATCGAACTAAAACAACTTGTCTTGCTCATTGGGTGAGGCATCCCACACTTCCGGCGAGCAAGAGAAGTTGATAGACTAAGTGTATGTTACTGTAGCTTCCTTTCAAGGCCTTCTGTTTGGGTTGCTTGCAGTATGCAAATTAAACTGGGGGGAAAGCCTGGGAGATTTCATCACATGAGTGATGGGGATACTTCTCCGGGGCCCCCAAACTTTTTTCTACCTTTCTGGGCTGCAGTGATTCTTTTCTTTCGCTTTCCATTGCATCGAGTGAATGCTTGGGTAGAATAGTCAGCAACACTTTCATGGTTAGTGTAGACAAATACTTGTAAACATGCGGAATATAAGTCTCATTGAAAGTCGTAGGTTTTACCATGCAAGACAGTGCCATGTTGTAATGTTATAATGTAGATACGAGATTTGTTTACTAACAGCTGTAAATCCCTGGCCACCTGTGCTATAACTGTTATATATCCCACCTGATTGGTCCTTTGTTGTTATTACTGTAAACACATCTGTACATGTGCAAGTGTTTACATTAACTTCAACATTGTTTACATACAACTGTATTGTACTATAGTAGTGTACTGTAATGTAGATGCTTGCCCTTTTTTGTTTAAACATTTCAGATCTGCATTGCTTTTCTGCTCCACGAGGGAATGGCTGTTATCCCGAAAACCTCTAAATGCAAACGCATTGAAGAGAACTTTAATGCCACAAAGATTATCCTTGATGCAGACGATATGGATCGCCTCAGGGCATTGGACCGGAACCATCGCATTTGTGTTCCTGAGCTCAAGTTGAGTAAGGAGACGATGGAAGCGTTTTGGGACACACAGGCTGATGCGAAATTCAAAATCACAGAATGAGTTTGATACACTGTGTAATTGACTAATAGGTTGTCACTCAATTAGACAGTGTATTACTAGGATTGCATTCATTTAGAATTCTGAATATTTATCTGCATGATTGAAACAGATAGCCGCCTGATACATTTGTAATTCTTCTTACGCTCAATCTGTGTGTATACAGATTAGTGTACCTACCTCGTCAATGAAGGTAACAAGCATGGTACTAGATGGCAAAAACAACTCCACAGGGTCACTATAGGTCATGCATACTCAAGAACTAACAGTTTAGTAGTGTGAACTAGTAACATCTAGGTCTCCTGGTTGTTGTTAAGTGAAAGTGCAAGATCCTTTGCCCTGGTTGCTAAGCAACAAGACAACAATTCTCAAGTGTCATTCACCTTCATCAGAGTTTGGACCACCACTCTCATCTATACATGTCCAGGTTTGCCAACAATGCATTCTTAGGGGGTGGGGTTAGGGTTGGGATTTGAGAACAAAGAAAGAACAAAAGGAGATCAAAGGCACTACTAAGCCTTTGGTCGCAATCCTGGACATCTCTCCTCTCATGGATATCTTGTTGCTCCCCATACTTTGTTAGTGAACCACAAGCCAGAATTCCCAGGTAAGCCACAAACTTGGTTCATAGAGTATCTGGTTCACCAGATCACAGAAAGGCTAGCTGGATGTTTTTGGTCGCTATAGCAAGTGTAGTGTAAAATTATATGCGCAATTAGCTGGGAAGTTCATGAGTATGTATATGCATGGGTGAATATTACATTGGAGTTCTTCTCGCACTTAATCTGTGTGTATACAGGTTAGTGTACCTCGTGAATGAAGGTCTCATTCACCAGCAAGTGTGGGAAAATGTCCAAGTCATGTTATGGGTGTGCGTGGCAAAAACAACTTCACAGGGTCACTATAAGTCATGCATACTCAAGACCTAACGGTTCAGTAGTGTGAACTAGTAGCAACTAGGTCTGTCAAGCCAGTCCTGTGCCCTATTTCCAAGCAGCAGTCCAATTTTAATGTTGTTAAGTGAAACAGCAAGATCATTGTCCTGGTTGCTGAGCAACAACATATTACAAATTGATGACTTTGTTAGTGAACCACAAGCTAGGATTCCCAGGTAAGCCACAAATTTGATTAGTAAGTATCTGGTTCACTATATCTCAGAAGGCCCAGCTTGGTGGCTATATAAGCAAGTGTAGTGCAAAATTGTATCTTTAAACAATTAGCTAGAAGTAGATACCGTAGCTTCGTAGATGCACGACCACCCCCCAGGGAGGGATTTAACTATTACCTGTAGTGCAAAATTGCATCTTTAAGCAATACAGTATATATATTAAGTGCAAAATTGAAGGTTATTAGTTCAAAATTACATGGTTAGGCAAATTAGCTATAGGAAGGTTTTAGTACCAAAATTGTATGCCTAAGCAATTAGCTAGGAAGTATATACTGGAAGTGCAAAATTGTATTGAGCAATTCACTAGAAACTTATTAGTGCAAAATTTGTATGCCTAAGCAATTAGCTAGGAAGTTGTTAGTGCAAAATTGTATTGAGCAATTCACTAGAAACTTATTAGTACCAAAATTGTATGCCTAAGCAATTAGCTAGGAAGTATATACTGGAAGTGCAAAATTGTATTGAGCAATTCACTAGAAACTTATTAGTGCAAAATGGTATGCTTAAGCAATTAGCTAGGTAGTTGTTGGTGCAAATTTGCAATTCTCTAGAAAGGTACTGCCATCTGGATAGGATGAAGTAGCAATCAGCAGTGAATATCCTTCAGCAGTAAAGAGGAGGGCTTTTGTTACAGTGTTCACATATATAGCTAATGTACACTAGCACCTAGAATGGCTTCATGTTAAGTACCTGCTAAGCATATTCACTGCTGATTGCCCCAGGGATCCTATCCAGATGGAAGGGTATAGACGTAAATCCCTCCCTGGGGGGTGACATTGGTGTCGGGCTACGCCCGACACCAATATGCAAGACCACACCCCAGGGAGGGATTTAACTATTATATAACCTGTTACCTAGGCAACATCACTGTACAAGAGAGATATGAGCAACATTCTTATATGTTGCCTAGGTAATGGGTTATATACACTCTTACTGTTATGAACTCTTGATGCAAGTGATAGCGTGGTTTTGAGTGCAATTAACCCCAAATTATAACATGCTACTCCTTAATTGTTAATCATTAACTTTGCCAAGTTTGCAGTACACCGTAATGAGCATAAGAATGCTTATAGTATAGAGGTTTACAGTACACTGTATAGTTTATAGCAAATTGTTACTTACAAGTGACAAGTTTACACTAATTCTAAGTTACATATTGACAGTAGTTGTATAGTTTACAGCAAATTGTTGTTACTTGCAAGTGACATGTTTACAGTACACTGTATAGTATACAGCAAATTGTTGTTACCTACAAGTTACATGTTTACACCATATTGTATAGTATACAGCAAATTGTTGTTACTTGCAAGTGACATGTTTACACTATATTGTATAGTATACAGTAAATTGTTATTTACAAGTGACATGCTTACAGTATAGAGAACCCACACTGAGTGTATACTGACAGAGAGAATTTTCTGGTTGAAGTTCTGATGGCACATACTGTGTGGCTGCCAGGTGTGTAACTAAGGCATTCAGTCACCACCTTGGCAGGATGTATAGAGGATTGTGAGGACTGGTAGTCATCTGGTTGTTGTTGCTCAGTGGCAGAGTACTGGTGACTCAAACCAAAAGCCCTGGGTCTGATCCCCAGCGACTGCTGGCCTTTTCACTTTCCTCTATTTTCACCTCATAATGTAAGGTAAGAAGTTTTAAGCAAGCTGTTTAACTGTTGACGTACATGCACATACAGTTGATTGTTTCACGTACTATAAATAACATTTTCTACATGTTTTACATGTTTGTAGTCAGCTAACACATGCTGCCGACCCATTTGCCGACCTTTGACCTCCAATGAAAGTAGTGCATGGAAATAATAATTTGCTCAAATGGTGGCTGCAACATTCACTTGAGGTGTTGGCAACACCTTTTTGAATCAAACTGACAACTTTCTTTCCATTATGTCTCGCCACAATACACCTGCATTCTTCCTAGAGAATGGAAGTGCCCAAGAAAATTCATTTGCCCACCCTACACACTTTTGTCACAGTCCTTTGGTGCTACACAATTTAACATCTGCCTTTGAATAGGAGAGGGGGTGGATAAGTTGCTTAGTTACGCTTGTAGTGCCAATAAGCATGAAAGCGTTCCATAATGCTTTAGTGGGTGCATGAACAGGTGCTCAGTATTCTCACATTACCAAGTGCAGAACATATCACTAACCAGACCTTTGGTTGCAAGGTGACTGCTGTATCATGGAGCCCACCAGTTGCCTAGCTACAGCTGATAACAGCTGTTATTGTTTTCTGGGTAATTGAATGGTAAATGGCTTCTCAAACAATAGCATTCTTGGTATGCATATGTAGTGAACACAAACACTGTATGGTAATCTGTGAGTTAGTCTCATTCCCAGACCACTGACCCAGAGGAGGCCGGACACGGTTGAACTGAAATGGCTGAGGTCACACTAATTGATTTTTCTTATCTCAACAGACTAGCTCTCTCGACTTTTACTGAGGTGGGACCCCAGTTTTCAAATCAAGATTCAAGGCTGGGGCCAGTCATAGAAAAAGCCTGAGAGGGTTTGTGTCTGGGAATGAGTCTAACCGCATGTTGGGAGCTTGTTAAAAGTTTGCTGACAAACTATTATTATATATGTATGTGCCAAATTGGATCAATTTGCTAATGGGTGAAGTGAAAGAGTTGTGTTAATTGCGTTTTAACATGACAAAAACCTAGCCTATAGGTACACAACACCCTAAAAACCACATTTGAGGTATGATGCACTAAAGCTGTTAAATACTGTTCTTCTTCAATTGATGACTAACTTGAAATACTCATAAGAAGATTGCAAGCAAAAAATGAAGATACAGTCTCGGGATTATTGATCATCCAGGATCAATTTCTTAAGTCAAACTTCAGTAGCTACAAGCTGAGTACCTGGGAACACTGAAAGAGATAATGTTCACACAGATTGCACAATGGGTCTCCACAATGTTGCATTTTGCCCACAAAAAGACCTGCTATTGAAATCAGATGTAGCTATTTTGTAAATGAAAGCTGCGAGAACAAATGTCTATATAGCTAGCTCCTTGCATGTGCTGTACCTACTTATCAAACTGAGTTGTGTATAATTTTCCACTCCCCAACCCACCCTCCACAACTAAAGACATGTTGACAGGTGCGTAGTATATACAATACAAAAATAAAACAACAAACAACAATTTTTATGGTGAAAATGTGCTGTACCACATCAAGTCAATCTTTGTAGCTGCCTATAGTAGTCAGCATGTAATGATTACACAGCCTCATACCCAGGCCATGCGGAAGGAGAAAAGGTAGAAAGAGCTCTTCTTCTCTTCTATGACCTGATTATGAGGCTAAGTGTGTACAGTGAAGCATAGCAGTCATGTGTATTACACATGCTGTAGTTGTTAACAGTACTGTTTTAGTTTAATGTTCGGAATAGTTAGTTTTAATTTAAGTAGGCTACATATTCAAATTGTTAGTTTAGTATTAGTTTCTAATACTAAATCTATAAACGGTTAGTAGTGGTGTTTTCAGTTATAGTTAACTACCATTTTGGTGTCATTTCAAATTAGTTTATTTTTTTTAAGGCACAATGGATTTTAGTTTTAATTCCTAAAAGGTTTTATGCCTTACTAAATGGCATTTTAGTTTTTGGTTTTAGTTAACTAAAACAACACTGAGTTGTCACAGTATCTAAGCTGTTTGATGGTCTGTAACTATGGTAACCACTCTTGTGGCACCTAAAACAGCCAATCTTGTTTTTACAGTCATCATGTGGTACTTAAAATAGCCAATCTGTTTTTACAGTGAATTCTCAGCTCTATATAATCAGCTGTAACAGCTCTATCTGTTTTGCTTCTTGCAAAGGTAGCAAACTCTGAAACTGCTTGATCTCTGGCTTGGTCATCAACTGCTTCCGGGTTAGCTTCTGACCTTTGAGTTTCCCATTCTCAAAGGCTGAATATACATTTCCCAAGCTGGTTGTGACACACAGGCCAGACAGAGGACCTCATTTCTGTATACCTACGAGATGAGTTACAACTATATACCACTTGTATGTATGCACCTTTTACATTGCAAAACAAGGGAGCCAGTGAGTTACATAGCTATGCCAAGCATGGTAAAACTGTGAGTGCTGTAATACACTAACAGGTTAGGCTAGCAAACAAGGCTTCTGTCTATAGAGTGCTAATTACTGCAAGTAAACTTATGTCTGCCTATCATATGAAGTTATACATAACAACAAGTAGAGTATACTTCTACATTTAACACAAACAGCAGGTTGAGGGCACCTTTGGGTGTGGTTTAGACTCGTATAGATGCAACGATGAGTTGGATATATATATAGCATGATTCCTCAATTACAAGAGTGGTTCAATACCATAGGCGTAGGAACTGGGGGGGGGGGGGGCACCGAGTTTTCATAAATTGTTGTATAAATTGCTCACTACTCTATGTGTAGTTTCAAACTGTGCCCCCCCATTCAAAAAGTCTTCCCTACGCCACTGAATACAATAATTGAACCCTCCTGAACTTCATTAAAACAATGCTCAAAGCATGGTTCCTCAATTACAAGAGTGGTTTGATACAGTTCAATACAGTTGAACCCTCATATATACACACATAAGCAATCACTGCAAGTAAACTTATGTCTGGCTATCATATGAAGTTATACATAACAAGTACAGCGTACATGTTGTCAAAGAGGAAACATCTATATACATTCAACACAAACACCAGGTTAAGGGCAGCTTTGGGTTAGACTCGTATAGATGCAACAATGAGTTGGATATACAGTGGCGTAGGAAAGACTTTTTGATTGGGGGGGTACTCTTGAAACTACACATAGAGTAGTGAGCAATTTATATAACAATCTATGAAAACTTGGGCACCCCCCCCGGTTCCTACGCCTATGATATATATATAGCATGATTCCTCAATTACAAGAGTGGTTTGATACAGTTCAATACAGTTGAACCCTCATATATACACACATAAGCATGATTATATATATGTGGTATACTTAAAGCTGGTCTGGAATGCATATGGAACAAGAGCATAGCAGGGTGGCTATACGTCTGCTGTGAAGAAAAGTTCTTTTCTGTGTTGGTTTTCAGCAGTGCGTGGTTCAATATACATATTTATGGGAGCTAATGCTTTGAAGAGTGAAGAAATCTAATAGTAAACACCACATAAAAATACAGTTCAGTCATGGAACAGCTTCACAATATATACTAATCACTACGAAACACACAAAGACACAATGCAGTTAGTTCTTAAACATCGTAAAATCTCATGCCTTCTGCAGAATGCACAATGCTCCCTCACACTCCTTCAGGTAATTAGGGACATGAACTTCTTGTATGCGTTTACACAAACCACTTTTCACCATATTTTCAAGTGTATCTTTGAGGCTGTCATTAACTGCTTGACACTGAGGCTGTAACAGTTCAGTTGCATTCCAGAGCAAAAGAACTACGCCATCCTTCTTAACCAGGCGAACCATTTCTTCAATGGTGATTTCGGGATTGAGAAATCCTGAAGTAAGAAAGGCTCCGACACAAACACAGCTGTCAAATGATCCACTAGATAGTTTCCTAGCTTCCTCTTCAAATGCTCCTGAAATTACCTGCTCATAAACTTTCTTTTTTCGCAAGCATTTCAGCATTTCTTCACTTCGATCGAGTGCAACAAGGTTTGTAAAACCTGCTGCCAACAAAGCCTCCCCCACAAGTCCTGTCCCTGCAGCCACGTCTAAAACTTTCCCGCTTTTCGCTTCAACTGATTGAGCTAACGCATGTGCAGCAATTTGGGGGCCATTGTAAATGCCTTTCATTTGGTGGTCATAATACAACGCACGATGACTAAAAAAGTGCTGCACATTATCGGCTCCCACCTTCCCCCACGGAATTTCCATCTCGTAGGCCACCACAGAATTGTATAACTCTGGACGACGGAGGGAGTTGTAGTCGAATGAAGGTCTTTCAGTAGCGTTCAGTGGAATTGTAGCTATTAGCATTGTTTCGTCTTTAGTGGTTGTTGACACAAGACATTCCGCCCTAGGATCGCATACACGAGACATGCCTACGTTTTTTTCACCGGCTAAAGAAACGTAGGCAATGTAGCAGCGGTTTTCAAGTGCTCGAGACGGAACTATCACTGACGGAGTTTTCTCGCGAAGAGGGTCGTTGCCCACGCCGCTAGCAATTACAACTAACTGGGTTCCGCCGTTGTTCACCATGGCTCTGACGTATTCCGCCATGCAGACATCTGCAGAGATACCCAATCCGACCTTCATTCCGGCATCCCAATCGACCACAGTTAACGCATTTCCAGGGGTATAACCCGAGGTCTCATCCACTGTCGGGAAAGGGTGAGCTTGGCGGTAATTTGAGACGCGTTTTCCACGACTGTCGAGGAACATCAGCGAATTATAGCGGGTGCCCTTTTCCGCCTCAGAGTAACCATAGATCACAGCGATGTCCAATTCCTTAGCAGCCTTAGCAATCGTGTTTAAAGCAGGCCCTTCTTGTGTCTCCGACAGATCACCACCATTATGGAGAACCAGTTCTCCAAACAGAGCAAGGTCTGCACCGGATTTTGCAGCTTTTTTCATCCAACTGATAACATTCTTGATGTTAGCTTGTGGATCATTGGGTGTCGGTTTGATTTGGCACAGTGCAATAATTCTTGACTTTTTCCTGCGGCTTGTCCGACTTTCCATATTTCGACGCGCACTTCGGTACAATGTCAGTATGGGTGGTCGCACAAACGGTACACAATTTATGACCAGTGTGACGTAGCAGCGTTGGCAACACTTCCGTCTACGCATCCATGATCCAGCATACAAAGGACGATAGTGGGGCAAGCCTAGCCTCGAACCCAGGCTTTCCGTTCCGGATATACAAAATCCGGAACAGTGCTACATTGTTTCTACTAAGGCTTCACCAGTGCTATATAGTACTAGATGAATGCAGGGCATTGTGGGGCGAGCCTGAGCAAGCAGTATGCCAAGGACTACAATTGCGCATGCGCAGTTCGTACACACGCGCGCGTACCCCTTCGCACTTGTCGAGGTGTCGAAGTTGGCGTGGCGTTTAGTAAGAAGTAAAGTTGCTGTTTGCTTACTGTGCCTCATCCAAGTGTAGAAATGACAAAGGCAGCGTTGTACATTATTCACACAGGAATGACCTCGTAATTGAAAGTCTTCAATTCTTGGCCAACCCACATCTAGTTTTCTGCTTAGGGGTGAGAAACAATGAATTGGTTTGGAAGAGGCTAACATGCAATTTTTTGTGTACACAATCACCGTTATGGTTTATCAATTTTTGTTGTAAACAACATGACATTACACTAATAACGATATAAAAGTGATGACATAATATTTCCTGTTTGCATGAGAGCTTACATTGGAGTTTCTATCGACCAAATGAGCTTCAAATGGTAGTTTTTTTACACATTGCCAGTGAGTTAGTGGATGTTGGTTGGTTCAGTTTTTCCATTAGGGCTGTGTCATTGCTATCTCAACACCATTGTTGGTAGCCACAAAAGTTTTCCATTTTTTCTATGACATTTTCTCTGAGAGTTTCTACTCCAGGTTGCTGAACGTTGTGCTGGCTAGAAAAGTCTATATTTGCATCATCATTGTCTCTGGCAGATTGTGTAGTGGAGACAATTGTGGCAAATGCTTCCCATTCTTGCTTACCTGGGTAGCCTCGTTCCCAGGCTCTCCCCGCTAAGAAGGGCCCTCCCCCCTCTTAGTGGGGAGAGCCTGGGAACGAGGCTACACCTGGGTACAGTTCACTGAAATCACACAGCTATTGCTTGAATTCTTTGTTGTTAAAGATCACCTGACGGATGGTGTCCTTTTCCTCCTTGACGTCGGCTTCTTCTCTTGCGGTCACGGAAGCCATGTACGCTAATGCGCTATTGGAAGCCCTACATACTTCATGCGACCAAGCGCGGCGCGCGGGTGATTCTCTTGCGGTCACGGAAGCCATGTACGCGAATGCGAAGCCCTACATACTTCGTGCGACCAAGCGCGGCGCGCGGGTGACGGTCGTACGATAATAATACATATATGAAATCTCCCAGCTGTACCGTCTATGTGGGGCTCGCTCAGGCTCGCCCCAATTACAGAGCTTTGCAGGTTGCTTGTATGGTTGACTGCTAGCAATAGGTGTTGACATAGTCAATTAGTGATTTGCAAAGTGCCTTGGCTGAGTCTATAATTGCATAATTATTACAGGCCTGCCAACTCTACCGTGAGACGGTTTTACCGTGAGTCTCACGATTTCAGTGCAAGTCTTACGATTTCAGTGCAAGTCTCACGATATCAGTGCAAGTCTCACGATTTCAGTGCAAGTCTCACGATTTCAGTGCAAGTCTTACGATTTCAGTGCAAGTCTCACGATTTCAGTGCAAGTCTCACGGTCTCACGGCCAAACAAGCTAATCTCACGGGTAGTCCACTTCGCCGTGTGAATATCTATAAATGCTATTCTAATGGTGCCGATTTCTTACCTGAAAAATGCGGCTTGGTGTTGGAAACGGTCACCGAATTTTTGCTTATATTTACCGCGGAAGAGGGCTGCGTGTTCATGACACTAAACACTGCGACACAGGCTAGTATTGATGCGGTTTCTGACTCGGAATCGTCGATCTTCCTGCAGTGGGTGTGGCTTGCGAGAAATTCTATTGGAGCCACACCCACCAGACAACCCAGCTAGGTTGGCAGCCTGCATAATTCATACATGTATATGGCAAACCACTAATTGGGTATGTCAACGCCTATTGCTAGCCAGCATATACCCGGTACTCAGCCTTACATGTAGCCAGCTGGATTGATCACCGTTTACTATCTGTGAACAGTGCATGGATACACAAGTTTGTGCATGCCCTGCTTTGCTCCCATGTAGAGTCAAACTTCTAGTTCTGTGATGGCGGGGCCTGGGTACGAGGCTAGAGTCGTTCTGTGATGGCTACATTGTAACATAGCCTCGTACCCAGGCCATTCATGAAACAAACAGCCTTAGAACGAGGCTACACTGTAACATAGATAGTAGAGTGACACTCTACTATCAGGGATTGCAACAATCAGACACAACGGAAAGCTGGGCGGGGCCTGGGAAGGAGGCTCAGTACAATTATCTAAGCCCCCAGCATTCTTTCTTTCTTTCTTTCTTTCTTTCTTTCTTTCTTTCTTTCTTTCTTTCTTTCTTTCTTTCTTTCTTTCTTTCTTTCTTTCTTTCTTTCTTTCTTTAGTCTTTCTTTCTTTCTTTCTTTCTTTCTTTCTTTCTTTCTTTCTTTCTTTCTTTCTTTCTTTAGTCTTTCTTTCTTTCTTTCTTTCTTTCTTTCTTTCTTTCTTTCTTTCTTACTTTCTTTCTTTCTTTCTTTCTTTCTTTCTATCTTTCTTTCTTTCTTTCTTTCTTTCTTTCTTTCTTTCTTTCTTTCTTTCTTTCTTTCTTTCTTTCTTTCTTTCTTTCGAGCATAACCACACCCCAAGTGGAAAGAAAACGGTGACTGGAATGCAAGGTGGTAACTGGTGGTAAAAGTCCGTGCAAACGTATTATGCCAATGCTGTGCCCTAGCATCGACGGTGTCCTAGCTACGCCACTGCTACAGATCGAATATCGCGTCCCAGTCCTTTACAGCTCAGCGTACAAGTTGCAGTAGCTAGAATGAAGGTATATACGAGGCTATAGTATAGTATCTATAAGTGGGCAAGACTTTATTATTACATCAAAAAAGTACAAAACAAGAGAGAAATCGTTGATGAAATAAGATGTACGGATGACATGCCAAAAGTACAGAACGGGAGGATATAAAAGTGAAGAGAAATAAACGAAGCCAATCCCTACATCTTCATACTCTGTTGTGAAAAAAAAAATGTAGGGATGGACGGGGCTTTGTATATTACTCCGTGTTATTAAATATGGGCTCAGTTTTCTTAGCAAGGTTCATGTAGTCTGCACAGTTTGAGCCAGATTAGTCATTATATGAAAAGATGCGCTAGAGGCACTGAGGGTTTGAGCTGAGGTACAAACTAGCCGTTTCGGAAAATAGCGAATTTAGCGGGCGGGTAATCTAGTTATTGGAATGAATGTAGCAATGAATTTAATATCGGCGAGTACAATTTTTAGCGAAAAATGCTAAAATACCCGCAATCAGTAGTACGAGATTTGGAGGACCTCTGACGTGACGTCACGGCTACATATTTTGTTGGTGGCTATGGAGCTGTGGACGGCACTTTCTTCTCCCCTGGGACTGGCCGTGACTACGGGAGTTTTTCTGTTGATTGGCTATCTTATTTACAGGTATACTAGCGCCATGGATAGTAGAGTGACACTACTATGCTAGCGCCTGCTATTTAGTACTGTGCCTGTTTCAGTGCAAAGTTTGTGGGGAGTCAGCACTAGATCATGGCCCTTCATTGAAGTATAAGCTCAGTGTTTCCAGATCCATGCACTGTACTAATTCTTCATGCAACCAATAATAGTGTTCATAAAGAGTTCATAAATATTTTGATGGAATGAAATTCAATACAAAAGTACAGTCTGACAAGAGACTAAAATAATTATTGTAGTTAGCTGTGGGTATCAGTGTCAGAGCATATACCATATCCAGAAGGGAGATGAAAGTTAACATTCCCTAACTATGCTACTGAGCTGTATGACTTTATTGTGGATTCTGTTTGCCTTTGCATTAATGTGTACACTTTGCCAGTACTGTACCAATTGCATTACACAAAACTTGAACTCTTAAGCCTTCAGCTGGGTAAGTTCACAAAAAGATTGTTCATAGATGTTCATAAAAACTTGGTGGTTCATTAAAACGTTTCAAGTGGAGGTATATATAGAATGTTCATAAACCTGTGAACTTTGCAACGCTGATAAGCCCTGAACAAGAGTGTATGATGATGTCATCATGCACCTTGACCCCCACAACTATACAGGCTAGATAGTCAAGTATTGTAGTAGAACTATCTACAACTCCTCCGCCTCATTTTTCTTCCTCTCTCTCCTCTTCCTCCTTTGATCTCTTCTCTCTTCCTCCTTTCTTTCTTCCTTCTTCCCTCTTCTTCCTCATCCTCCAACTCTAACTCTTATCTCTTCCTCCTTCCAATGTTCCCAGCTGTGCATATGCCCCATTCCAGGTTCTGAAGCAGTGTGGAATCAAGGGACCACAGCCACTCCCTTTTTACGGCAGCTATAAGGAGATAAAAAAATTAGTATGTAAACAGACTTTGTATCTTCATGCAATACATTAGTCTCCAACCCAGACCACCCTCCAAAGAGGAGAGGGGCGTCTGGCGAATATAGTACATCCTCACATGGTGGGCTAGCTGTTGCTGTGGATTCTGCTAAAAGCTAAGCCTTTGCCTTTGAAGTCTGCTTGCTGGGCTTCAGTAAATTGGAGATGTGCTATATACGTAGATCTGTGAAGGTGTGATGGGTAAATGTTTGTGATGAGAAAGCCCCTTACAGGTATTGCCAAATGAGCCAATCAGATTGTGCCACCCTGAAAAAGATTCAGTTGAGTTCAATGTTCACTAAGTTTTGTATTCAGAGCCCAGACAGTTATAAATATGTTGATTTTGGGGTGGACCCAAAGGGCACATTGTTGATTTGGGAGCAGACCCAAAGGCCATATTAGAGCCCTCAAAGGGTACAGTGCCTTTTGGCCTAGCGAAAACCCTGGTACTACCTTCCATTAGGATGAAGAGTGTACATAGTTTTCCATGTCATAACAGGCAAGTTAGAAGCACATGGTATAACCAAAGGATCTCAAGTAAAAGCAGTGGTGTCCAAAAGACCAAAAAGCAAAAGCAATTCGGTACTGTTAAAAAAAAGCAGTAGAGAGACAACTATAGTTACACTGCAGTGTGTAGATGATATGGCATTGTTCGATGGAAATCCAATTCCACTGTCTGCAACCCCTGAAATGCTAACCAAGGGTAGTGACCACAGTTACCGGTGTGATTCAAAATTTAATCTGCACGTGTGTGGTCATGAACAATTTCCAGGAAAAGGAGCTTTGGCATTTGTAAGACTTTTTGTTGCTGCAGCTGCTACTGCCTACCAAGAACCTTACTTCTGGAGAACTGAATGCATGATCTAATCTAACCCAAGAAATTCAATTCCTGGAATTTATGGGTGGATCTAACTTAATGCATGCCACTCAAATGATTTAATTTGCATGCATTTTAAATAAATACGGTATTTTGTTTCCAGTTTTACTGAAAGCTGAGAAAGATGATTGCAATGTCAAGCTGTGCCATTATATCTAGCCTGCATGATGGTGAGGTATGGGATAGTGGGAAATTGTAATCACCCAATTTCTAAATAATTTATAGGGAATTCTGAACTTCTGCGAGGAGCTCTGTAAGAAGTATGGTCCAGTGTGTGGGTAAGTTGATTCATAATTGATAATATTGCTGGAGGTACTGTTTAGGTCCAAGTGCTACATGCAGTGAAGGCTGAAACATCTGTCTGTATAATTATTATATACCACCATATAGTACAAAGCTATACCAGAAAATATCACGAGTTTGTTGCTCTCTGTATTGTTACGAGTGTGAAGCACAAGTAACAATGCCAACGGCAACAAACGAGTTATATTTTTTCCGGTATAGCTTGGTACTATGGTGATATGATTTTATCATATGAACCTTCGATTTCATTGCACATTCAGACGCAGTGTGTGTGATTTGTAGTACCTGATACAGATTCTTGCGTGACTTGCAGTACTGATACGGATTCTCGCAGCAGCGTTAAATTTTGTTTGTGCTTCATTCCGTATGGTTGATCTGTTTCCAGTTATTACTTGGGCCAACGTCCTCATGTGGTGGTCACTGATCTGGAGATACTGAAACAAGTGACAGTGAAGGAATTCAACTCCTTTGTTGACAGAGAAGTAAGCAATAGTAATGACACATGCACTAATGCACAGTATAAAAGCCTGGGGCACGAAACGTTTACACAGTTACCATGCAGAGCAGAGAGCGAGCCAGGCAGATTGTTGACCGATCTAGCTCTCACGGAGAGTGAGGCAGTATGAACTATTCAGTGGCTTGGCAAGAGCTTGTATATATCACTACAAAAACAAATTGGATGTTTTAAACACAGAGTGGTTGCCCTGGTTGCAGACTAGCTAGAGAGATGGTGGTTATGAGCCAACTAATTGCATAATACAACCTGAGAGGCAGCTGCCCAGTTCATCTTACAACCACAACTGTTTTCTGGCCCATACCCAGCATACCGTTGATTGTTCTACAGTACTAGTCTCCATGCACCCTCTCATGATTGAGGAGAAACGGTCTGGTGAACCAACTTGAAGTTGGAATTTCTTGGGCTAGCACACACTTTTGTGACAGCGTCACCTAGCAACGTTTGATGCTAAACCAGCTCAAAAAAGGTACGGATATCTGAGTAGAGATCAAAGCTGTAAGGGAGGTGCTATGTAATAATTACTGCACTGATCTAGCAATCTCATTGGTCCTTACCACTTTTGGGTAATAAGCCCAAGAAATTCAACTTCGTTCACCAGACCGTTTCTTGCCGGGAGGTGTGCACAGGCTGGGCATGAGACTAGTATAGTACTGCAAGCAATTAAAAGCTGGACAGGGCCTGTGAATGAGTTGTGTGACTATCCTAAATGTAGTGCTCAAAAACAATTCGGTGGGAGCTGGTATTTGAGTAAACAAGTAAACAGTGAAACAGTTCAGTGGGAGCTGGTATTTGAGTAAACAAGTAAACAGTGAAACAATTCGGTGGGAGCTGGTATTTGTGTAAACAAGTAAACAGTGAAACAATTCGGTGGGAGCTGGTATTTGAGTAAACAAGTAAACAGTGAAACAATTCGGTGGGAGCTGGTATTTGAGTAAACAAGTAAACAGTGAAACAGTTCAGTGGGAGCTGGTATTTGAGTAAACAAGTAAACAGTGAAACAATTCGGTGGGAGCTGGTATTTGAGTAAACAAGTAAACAGTGAAAGAATTCGGTGGGAGCTGGTATTTGAGTAAACAAGTAAACAGTGAAAGATCCAATTGTTAACAAAGAAGTGAACCCGTCAAAGAGCTAGACTATACTGTAAAAAAAAGGTGAAATGGTAAGGGCTACCCGAATATGCCCCAATTTTCGCCTCTTTTCAATTATATAGCAGCCGTAAAAAGGATTGCTGTTTCATGCCACCTGGTTTCTGTTAGACCATGACCAGTAGTAATAGTGGCTACAGTGGCTCAGCTCTCAGGCTACGTCTCCAGTTACGCATTTTACTGTATTTATTGCTATAAATGGCTTGTTTACACGAGTGCGGCTGCTGTTAATTAGTTGCCATGACAACAAATTGTTTTCATTTACAGAATCGGGGAGCATCATTGTTGTCATTGTTACAAACCCCATGTTCATACTGCCATGGGTTCATGAGATATTTACAGTTAAATTTACTATGTAAAAAGTTGATGGGTGTATGATTTGTATAGTTAAGGCTGCCTTAACTGTTCTGAGTGTGCACGGGCTGGGCATGAGACTAGTATAGTACTGCAAGCAATAAAAAGCTGGACAGGGCCTGTGAATGAGTTGTGTGACTATCCTAAATGTTATGACTGTAGTGCTCAAAAACAATTCGGTGGGAGCTGGTATTTGAGTAACAAGTAAACAGTGAAACAATTCGGTGGGAGCTGGTATTTGAGTAAACAAGTAAACAGTGAAACAATTCGGTGGGAGCTGGTATTTGAGTAAACAAGTAAACAGTGAAACAATTCGGTGGGAGCTGGTATTTGAGTAAACAAGTAAACAGTGAAACAATTCGGTGGGAGCTGGTATTTGAGTAAACAAGTAAACAGTGAAACAATTCGGTGGGAGCTGGTATTTGAGTAAACAAGTAAACAGTGAAACAATTCGGTGGGAGCTGGTATTTGTGTAAACAAGTAAACAGTGAAACAATTCGGTGGGAGCTGGTATTTGAGTAAACAAGTAAACAGTGAAAGAATTCGGTGGGAGCTGGTATTTGTGTAAACAAGTAAACAGTGAAAGATCCAACTCCATTGTTAACAAAGAAGTGAACCCGTCAAAGAGCTAGACTATACTGTAAAAAAAAGGTGAAATGGTAAGGGCTACCCGAATATGCCCCAATTTTCGCCTCTTTTCAATTATATAGCAGCCGTAAAAAGGATTGCTGTTTCATGCCACCTGGTTTCTGTTAGACCATGAACAGTAGTAATAGTGGCTACAGTGGCTCAGCTCTCAGGCTACGTCTCCAGTTACGCATTTTACTGTATTTATTGCTATAAATGGCTTGTTTACACGAGTGCGGCTGCTGTTAATTAGTTGCCATGACAACAAATTGTTTTCATTTACAGAATCGGGGAGCATCATTGTTGTCATTGTTACAAACCCCATGTTCATACTGCCATGGGTTCATGAGATATTTACAGTTAAATTTACTATGTAAAAAGTTGATGGGTGTATGATTTGTATAGTTAAGGCTGCCTTAACTGTTCTGAGTGTGCACGGGCTGGGCATGAGACTAGTATAGTACTGCAAGCAATAAAAAGCTGGACAGGGCCTGTGAATGAGTTGTGTGACTATCCTAAATGTTATGACTGTAGTGCTCAAAAACAGTTCAGTGGGAGCTGGTATTTGAGTAACAAGTAAACAGTGAAACAATTCGGTGGGAGCTGGTATTTGAGTAAACAAGTAAACAGTGAAACAATTCGGTGGGAGCTGGTATTTGAGTAAACAAGTAAACAGTGAAAGATCCAACTCCAAGAAGTGAACCCGTCAAAGAGCTAGAGTATACTGTAAAAAAAAGGCAAGTTCATTTGCAATGGTGTCTGTACATCATGAGTTCACCAAGCCACAAGCTAGCACGGCATGTACAATGATGTTATGTTGACTGTACAATTCAAAAATGGTAGCTACCAACTAAACGTCACTCAGCAATATTATCTCTGAGTGCTGTGTGCTAGAGGCAGAGAGAGAAACTATAGTAAAAAAAAAAACTTTGGAATCAGCAATACGATTCTGGAATCAAGCTCCCTTGAATCAGTGTAACAAGATGACAGTGCAACACGTTTTACCACATGTTTAACTTACATGACATGTTTGCATTTGTAAGTTACTAATGAAAATTTGCTGACTGTGTGTACCTGTCATATCTTCTGCACTGCAGCACTTACCCAACATTTTTGGTTGGAAGCGAAATACACCACGTGGACTTGCACAAGCCAAGGGGGAGACATGGAAGAAAGCAAGACAAATCCTCTCCCCGACATTTTCTGCTGCAAAAATTAAATCAGTGAGCTGAGAAAGAGTTCTTGTAGTAGTAGCATTACTGAAGGTTTCAACTTGGAAGTTGAGAATCCATTTTCCATTTGTCTGCAGATGGCTCCCTTTGTGAAGAGTAGTTGTGACACATTGGTTGAGATACTTGGAGTGCATTCAGGGTCGGGGAAAAGCCTGGATGTTTTCAGGTATAGTTTAGATTGCACACATGCACAGTTGAAAACTGTCTAATACTGAGTGTAATGTCCACATCAACTTAATTACCGAGGAGTGATATGAAAGGAGACACTGCATGTCGGCATGTAGTTGATTTATGATACAGCATTAGCCACAAAACCATTCAGATAAATAAATATCACCATAGTACAAAGCTATACTGGAAAAAAGTCATGAGTTTGTTGCCATCTGTTAATGGTATGCACGTAATAATGCCAACGACGACAAACGAGTGATATAGCTTGGTGCTATGGTGATAATGGTTTTATCATACAAACCTTCGATTTCATTGCACGTTCAGACGTAGCCACAAGTGACTTGCAGTACCTGATTTGGATTCTTGCGTGACTTGTAGTACTGATACGGATTTTTATATGACTTGTAGTAAAAAAATTACAGCTTTTTATAAACTGCATGCAGCTGCAAGGCTTCCCCATTGACTCCCATACATTACCGTGAGTTGACGTATATATGATAAAAATAGGTATTATAATAACCAAAATACATAATCGTGTGATATACTCTCATTTGTTATAAGTGATATGAGAAGGGGAGCATGCCTACATGAGTAACCATGGCAGTGTAACTGTTGGCTATTTACTCTTAAGTATTATAAGCAACAGAGGGATACATAGGGGAAACACATAGAGTTAATAGTCAATTACAAAATATGGAATGTACACACACACACACGCACACACACGCACACGCACACACACACACACATACACACACACACACACATGCACACACACACACACACACACACACACACTTGCATACATGTGCACACATGCAGAAAGTATACAATGCACAACAGGCTGTTATGGTTGCTTTTGTTACACATTTCATCAACATGCATACATACATAGAACCTACAGTTCTTTTTCATTGGAGACCATTTTAGCTTTTGTCTTTGGTCGAGTAGTAAACATCCAACGAGGGGAAACAGACCAGTTCACTGACGCCTGTGAATCCCACTCTTCAAGCCTACTGGAGGGCCACGAATATGCTGACTGGATGGTTGTCTTGCTGAGTAAGTGAGAGAAAGGGAGGAAGTGGGAGAAAGGAAGAGAGAAAGAGATCATTTTTCATGGGGCAGGTAGGATGCATACACTGCATGATCGAAGAGGCAATTGTGAATTTTTTTTTTGGTGCTCAAAAAGGTATTTGTGAAGGATTTAGTCCCAGAGCCAAGATGGTGCGTTGTGTGCTCCAAGCTATAAATACTGTTCCCGGATATTCTTTGTGCCATCCTCAAACGTTTGCAAAGTGAAAAACGCACCACTCCTGGTTCAAAATGAAGAACACGGCGCGAAATGCATTCTTTTGACGGAGGGCTCCTCCCCCCCCCCCCCCCCTGTCGCTGCAAAAAGTATTTGGTTAAAATGACCACAAGTGCATGGTTACTGCAGTTTCAGGGTTCATTGAACAAGTGGGTAGCATGATTAAACGAATTATCATCCATCAACCACCTCATATTCCATCTAGCTAATTAGCACAGACACTTGTCAGCAAGCCAACCTATATCAGTTCTCATATGCATCCATCTGCTGGCTATTATCCAGTTCAGAACCGCTGGATAATAGCCAGCAGATGGATGCATATAAACTGGTATATATTGGCTAGCAGACAAGTGTCTCTGCTAGCTATTTGAAGCTTGATGGATTGTGAGGGGGTTGATTGATGATAATTGTGTTTTTGATATTTGTAATCACCTGTTCAATGAACTCTGAAACTGTAGTAACCTTCACTCGTGGTCATTTTAACTAAGTAGTTTTGCAGTGTATATAGGTAGACACTGACGTCATTCACATGATAAAATGGATCATACTGCATGCGATCAAAATTGGACGGTGGGAAGCCCTGGGAACAAGGCTAATGTATGAGAATGCTGTCTTCGTGCACTGGAGGCGCTAGAGAGAGACAGAGCTTATTGCATGTCGTCAACAAGTGCCATTAATGTGGCAAAAGATCTCAATTGTTACAGCCTGTGGCATGACTAAGGTTTCACTATAGTCAAATAACATCATGGCATTGAAATAGTCTCGCGTGGCCACACCCCGTTCCACATGAGAGGGAAGGGGTCTGGTAACGTTCGTCACAACCACTTGTTGCACAAGAATTTCATTTACTCACATTGCGTAAGTGCAAAGGCTGCAGAATTATCTCGCCGAAAACTGACAAAGCAACTGCTTTCACAGGTGCACTGGAGGCCTATAACTAGAGGGAGACATGGCTTATTGCGTGTCGTCAACAAGTGCCACCCTTAATTGTTACAGCCTGTGGCATGACTAAGCTTTCACTATAGCCACGTAACACCATGACTAAGTTTTCACTATAGCCACATAACACCATGACTAAGCTTTCACTATAGCCACATAACACCATGACTAAGCTTTCACTATAGCCACATAACACCATGACTAAGCTTTCACTATAGCCACATAACACCATGACTATAGCCACATAACACCATGACTAAGCTTTCACTATAGCCACATAACACCATGACTAAGCTTTCACTATAGCCACATAACACCATGACTATAGCCACATAACACCATGACTATAGCCACATAACACCATGACTAAGCTTTCACTATAGCCACATAACACCATGGCATTGAAGATGGGTATGGTGTTTTATCCACACTCTCCCACAGATCTTCATTGTTTGGCGGAATGAACAACACAAGTCACTCGCAATAGCTCAGCGACCATCACAAATCATAGCTACATGTGACAAATCTCTCTCTTCAAATTTATGAAAGAGTGGTGTTATATTAAAGGGGTCTGGCACACTGGTCCCTGTTGAAACATCCGTGGACAAGGGAGGCAGTCTATGTACTCAAGTGTTCATAACCAGACTTCCCCATTATCTTCTATACCTGACGCCATATAGTTGTAAGAAACTACTGAAGTTGTTTGTACCCCTTTCTTTCTCCCTCTTCTTCTACCCCTTGCAGCTAACTTTCCCTGTCTGACACATGTGTCTCATTTGTTGTTTCGAGGAATAGTGAAAGAGAGTGTGATGGAAATTCTCCACACTACCACTCTCAGCATAGTGCAGACAAGGAGGGAGGAAGGTAAATCAAAGGTGAGTAAGCCAGAGCAATTTACTAAAGCTTTCTAGTAAGTAAAGACTACTGCTCAGAGCATCTTGCCTCACGCTGGAAATAAAGGAATTTAGATGTTATGAGGCAAAAAGACTATATAGTTTACATGCAACTTGGACGCTCACAACAGTTTTGTGTAGCAAAAACATCATTTGCACAACTGCATTTCCAAATAACCCAAGAAACCTCAGAGAAGGGATACTTTCCCCGAATCTATAGTCTGACATTACACTATAAACTGCTTTATACATAGGAAGCCACTGAAATATGCATACCTTCCCATAGCAGGCACTCAGTGATGGTCCCTATGGTGTCCACCTTAGAGAAGTTCCACTGTAGTATTACTCTAGAGTACAGTATGCACAAACACTTGGGTTACTTCAACCATATCTTTGTTTGTCTCAGTTGCATCAGTGTAATAACTATTATCCAAGGAATGGTATCAAATAGGTTTTCTGAAGTCTACTTCTTCTTTACTTTATTTTTTCCACCATAACCATGCGACCAAGGAACTCTTCCAGGATCAAAGAAACATCAAACATCACCAGAAATGCTGAGTTATAGGCCTTCTCGAGTAATCCTAATTTAAAAAAAAGGAGAAGCTTCTCAACTACACTTTGATTCAAATTGTAAGCATCTGTTGAACTTTATGTCACGTTCATAACAGGCATGCAATTAAGATGACCAAAATTTGGTTGAAGTAATCCAAATGTTTTATAGTGATATACAGGATAGGTAGCGACCTCTCCCTCTAAGCCTCGACTCTACATGCTTTCCTTCAATCAGCACAAGGATCTGCTTCAGCTGATGGTTGATGCTGCAGGGGGAGAGGATGGGAAGGGAGAGAAGCTTACTGATGAACAGATTGTGGTACACTGCATTACATTCCTCTTGGCTGGCTATGATACAACTGCCAACACTCTGGCCTACACCTCCTACCTGCTTGCCCTAAATCCTGAAGTACAGGAGAAACTGCAAGCAGAAATTGATGAATACTTTGAAAGTAAACCAGTAAGTTATCTTCACCAATTGTGAATTAACATTGTTAGTGGTGTCTTCGCTAATCAACTGCATATTTGTACTTAGCCTCGTTCCCAGGCCACTCCCAGATTTTATCTCGCAGCTGTGGAGAATAAACGTTTTATCTCACAGCTGTGGAGAAAAATCGATTTTTCTCCACAGCTGCAAGATAAAATCTGGGAGTGGCCTTGGAACGAGGCAATGTTGTACTAGCAGTAAGCTCTGCAAAAAGCAGTGGCGTAGCGAGGCTGGGGTACACTGGGGCACGTGCCCTAGCAACTAGAGACCGTGCCCCACCAATGCAGGTATGCATGCAAATTGTCGGCGCTGATAGTATCGTTGTAGATCGCGAAATGTGCGCTAAACGGTCTAGAAATCGAACCACTATGTATATCCGCAGAATTACGAATCTCATTACGCTCACGCGTGTTTGCCATATAAGTGACGTACACTGCACTACAATATGGCCTCGGAACCGACCTGGGAGGCTGTAAACTTCCAAAAAATTTCTGGAGGAGCATGCACCATATCCCCTTCTGCACTTCGCGCATGAGTTCAAACAAACGTAGTGTGCCCATGCATGCTGTGCCCTAGCATCGGCGATGTCCTGGCTACGCTACTGGCAAGAAGTGACTTCTGTATGGCACCTTCACTTCCCTTCACAGGAGACATCTATGTACAGTGCCACTCAGGAACTGCAATACCTGGACATGGTCGTTCAGGAGTCCCTTCGGATGTACCCAGCATCACCACGGTATAACACTTGCAAACTTGAACTGTTTTCAATAGCTTTGATTCCTAATCCATCTCCAGTCAGGTTTGGTCATTTTCACTATCATAGGGAAGGTCT
This sequence comes from Agelas oroides, assembly GCA_949130485.1. NCBI lineage: Eukaryota > Metazoa > Porifera > Demospongiae > Agelasida > Agelasidae > Agelas > Agelas oroides. Next base: position 13,724,732 of record OX422185.1, read on the forward strand.
GATACAAATTCTCACATGTATAGTGTATGGAGACCTTCTATTACACCATGAAACTAAACTACTGCACTCTACTAAGTTTGTGTGGCAAGATAGTTAGCATTGTATCATTGAATTGTATTATTTGATGAAAAGTGGAATAAGCGTTCATGAAACCAGCTTTATGACAAAAGCAACCCACCAATGTTTTGACCAGATGTCTTACATAGCATGCCATGCAACAGGAGATAGAATGCTTCTATTGGAGATGCTTAGTACCTCATCTTCCTCTTTCAGATGTCTATATTGAAATACCCTGACACATCATCAAAGATGAGTATTCCCCTCTTCCGTCAGTCAACCTTGATTTTCAACAGCCATTTGAGACATTCATTATGCCGAAGAGCTCAAAAGTTCTTACAGCCATTGATACATCTCCAGTTGGAAATCACTTATTTGACTGCATTTGAACCAAAGGGCGTTTGGATAACTGAATATACAAGTGAAACAATACTACCGGGTATTTGTATACAAGCAGATTACTTTCCATTTAATGAACAGCAAAAAAAATTTGTGTTTGGATAAGGGAAGATTTGAATAACTGAAGTTAATTCAGATGAGTGACTTCCTAATGTAGTATACCCATCTATTTGATTCTGCATGTGATCACAAACTGTGGTGCACAAGGATGACCTTTTTTCACTGTAATGTGCACTACAGCAATGCACGTCATTGTCTGAAGACTGTTGAAATCAACGGAGTCACCATTCCTAAGGGAGCAACAGTCCAACTCCCCATCCACCTCCTTCACTACAACCCAGAATTCTGGCCAGAACCGGAGAAATTTGACCCAGAAAGGTACTGTTCTCTTTCCTTCTTCCTCTCTGATCCTCCCTCCATCTGTTCTTCCCTTTCCTTCCCTAGGTTTACCCCTGAGGAGAAGGCAAAGCGACCTGCTCTCTGCCACATGCCTTTCGGCTGGGGCCCTCGCAACTGCATTGGAATGAGGTTCGCCCTCATGGAGGCTAAGATGGCTCTCATTGAGATTCTGAAGAAGTATACATTTGTACAGGCTCCAGAAACGGAGGTTAGTTTTCTTGATTCTTCACTTTGACTAGGTATAGTGGTATGATTTTCAGTCAGTTTGTGTTCTGAACGCAATTGCATTGCCACCAATATATGTAAGGACACCTTAACATTTGAATAGGATGTTGAAACAGGAAATATTATTCCATTAATAATTGTAGCCACATTCCTCCACTGTACCGCAACAGATATCTGTAGCAAAATGTACACACAAGATATCATCTGATGGGTCAAAGAGCCGAGATCTGACATCAACATACCACTTTACACTTATTGTGATAGAGACTGCAACTACTGTATAGCGACAAATTTTCGAGGGTCTAAAGAGCATGAAAACTGTGTCGCGCGTCAAAAATTTTCCTTGAAATATTTTCGCAAATGGTTGAAAATTCGCGAAATTCGCGAAATTAAAGACTCACGAAAGTTTAGCGCTATACCATATAATATCGTTTCCTTGCACAAGCTGGAGTAAGTCATGTTAACTGCTGGTTCCCTCCAGGTTCCACTGAAGACTTTCAATGGTGGTGCGATTATGGCACCTCAAAATGGAGTTTACCTTCGGATAACAAGGAGGGACTGATGTCACTCTGTGGGGAGGAGGGACTGATGTCATAAAATTAACTCATTTGTATACATGCTGTCTACTACAATTTCTTTAAGAGTGACATCTAGGCTGTTGCAATACAATGGACTCCAATTTCCTGCAGAATTTCAGTTGTGTACAAACAAGTTAAAAAACTTAAATGTTAAATTTAAACACTTCATAGTGAATGATCTAAGACTACAATTTTAGCTGATTCCAGCAAGGGTGCAGCTTGATGTGCCCTTGATTCCAGACATTACATTGAGTTGCAAGAAAAACAATGTTGAGCGTTTAATCTCATAATTATATACACTGCAAAAACACTTGGGTTACTTCAACCACACTTTTAGGTTGTCTCAGTTGCATCAGTGTAACCAAGGAATGCTATCAAATAGGTTTTCTTGAAAGTTCACTGAGGAGCTTCTTCTTTAGTTACATTAGCTAGTCTCTTTTTCAGAAGACCTATTTGGCTACATTCCTGGTATTTCTACCACAACCATGCAACAAAGGAACTCAGGCAGATGATTGTGTAAGATCAAAGAAACAACAAACATCAACTGATATGCTGATGTATAGGCTTTCTGAAAGGAGATACTAATTTAACAAAAGCGGGAAGCTGCTCAACTACACTCTGATTTGAATTGTAAGCACTTCTTGAACTTTACATGTTATACACACAAAAGGAATGCAACTGAGGTGACCAAAATATGGTTGAAGTAACCCAAACTTTTTCTCTCATAATATCTCATAATGTCTCATGCATGGTGTCTCACGACAAGTAAGTTGTTTTTACGTACAAACACTCCCCCTCTGTGGTTCTGAGTAGTGTACATGTGTTTGTACTTTACTGCAGTTAGAAGATTCCTTTAAGTAGGTGCACTACAGCAAGTAGGTACAAAGTTGTAACCACAGCTGTTTCTACTACTTAAGCTGCTAGCACACAGTTTATTGTGAGTAAACTGAATAAGTCTGTGTCTTATAAGACATAGCTGCCTCCTTCCGTAAGTTGCTGGAAGATCCAGATGTTAAATTTCCGTACTGAAGTGTTAATTGGAGGAATCACTTGGTCAGGGAAGGAAGCCCTGAAAATAATCCCAACCCAAGAAAAGCATGAAACGGCAATCCAAACCACAGCCTCACCCTGTAACTGCAATGGAGTGTTTCAAAGTATTTCCTACTGGGATCTGAAACAGTGAGGTGTCATGTGATGCTCTGGAGTTTTCGCTTCACCTCCTGTATCAGTTTGTGGGGGGGCGGTGCGGTGAGTGCGAAGCGCCAGGCGCATGAGGGCTCAGATTTTTAAAAAATGCTCCAGACCTGACAGCCAGACCTTAAACCTGGTCCAAGTCATTGAGAGAGAAAGGGGAGAAATAAAGACGAGAAAGAAAGGGGGGGGGGGGAGACAGTGACTCAGGGAGGGACTTGAACCCGCGACATGGCGAAGGGCCTGCCATGCTCTAACCAACTGAGCTACCGAGTCACTCAGCAACTCAGTGGCTGAGTTCGAGTATTTAAGGCCGAGCTGCCAGGGATCCAGCTGAGAGATCACCATGTGATGTTCTGGAGTTTTCGCTTCACCTCCTGTATCAGTTTGCTTGGAACCTTTTCTGGTGTAGAGTTGGGGGGGGGGGGGGGGGGGGGGGGGAGATTTGATGCCAACAATTAAACTGGACTTGGGGTGAGGAACACCTGTCCGATAAGTGGTCTTTTGATCCCTTTTAGAAGTCTAATTAGATTTAACATACTCAAATTCTGGCACAGGATCATCAAGTACTAGACTGACACATCTAATCACATCTGTGTGAAGTAAGTTTCTTTCAGGAATGCCTAACTGGGCAAATTTTATGAGTTATTGAGTTCCCTGTATAGGGACAATCTACACCAGGCACACTCAATCAATGATCTATGGAATGCAATCATGAAACAAGAACTCCATGACTGGAGATCAAGGATCAGCATACCTTCATACCCAGGCCGCATGGGAGGAGAAAGACAGCCTGGGTACGAGGCTAGGATCAGCAGTATTCCCACTTCGATAGTGGAGGGCACCTTTAATTGCTTTTACCAACACAACAGAACCACCCCCAACACCTTATACATCTTCATGTTGAGATGTGGCTGTCTACCACTGTAAGTGAAGACAGGGCACTATTGATCACCAAAAACCTTAATAATAGGACCTGCCAACTGTGCAATGATTGAAGATGAAGTCCACTTTTTAAATGGTTACCAACCCTTACACAAACTTAGGGTACAGTTATTCCAAGCAGCCTCAGAGGCATATAACAAGCCTTCTACACTCTAACTCCTGAGAAAAGAAGACTCCTTCTCATGCAACTATGTACAGTAAATCCAGTTATAGCTGGGTGCAATTTCAGGTTGTATTATACTGTCAAACATTTGTAATTGGCTATAAACTTGCTACCTACACAATTAATACACAAAATAATTTGCATACATTATGCGTTGTAAAGAGCATAATATACATTTCAACTGATTATTCTTTAATGTCATATGATAAGTTGCTTGTATCATCACGGTGGTATGTCACAGCTTGACTGTTGCTAGGTGGTGGGAATTCATCCATTAATTCAGAAAAAGCTGCTCTTGCTGCAGCCTGGCTGAACGCTAATAATGATTCGTCAAAGCTTAGTTTCACAAGTTTCAGTGTTTTATTGATACTTAGCAATTGTGAAAGAGCCTTTCCACCTTCTTGTTTGATTTTATGGCTACCGTCTAACTGAAGGCAAACAAGAGAGGTATTATTTACTAGTGCTTCAACCATAACACGAGCTCCCCTGTTACCAAGTGGGCAATCATCAAGCTGTAGTACCTGGAGGTTTGAATTACTTGCAAGCAGAGATAATTTTCCATTACATCTGGAGAGAACAAGACTCATGCCATATATTTTCAGACTAAGCAGAGACGATTCAGCTAAAAGAATGCCGAGCAAAACTGGTACTTGCTCTCTGAGGAGTGAAGTGCATGAAATATCCAAATATGTTAGGGTGCCAGTCGGTGTTATTAGCTGCCTAAGTGCCTCGATGTCTGCAGTACTCCAGTGAAAACCTTGGGGAAATTTGAGAGAATGCAAGTTTCTACATTCGACTAGTGAATGAAGGATTACAGAAAGATCCATGGAATCATCCGCCTCTAGGCTGTCAGCGTCATAATAATGTAGCTGAAGGCTTATGTTTTGCAGACTACTCATTTGTTGAAGTAATTGTGCTAGGCACAAAAGTGTTGGTTTATCTACCCTGCATTCATCTAAGCTAAGTGTACGAATTTTTTTCAGAATGCTAGGAGGAAGCTGACTGAGATAAGATACGCCTTCTTGCCGCAAGGGAGTTAATCTAAATGAAAGTGTGTCAACAAAGCTAGAGATTTGTTGATTAGATAGCATGCTTGAAGTAAACATCTCTAAGAGGTCACCTTCAAGGTTCAGTTCCTGAATGATCACCTTCCAAGAACACTGATTACTGTGAGCAATGCAATAGCCCAGGGCAAAAAAGTCGAAGGGGTGAAAAGATTCTGAATTTCCTGTTGAGAACACTACTTCTTCAGAAGAGAGTGCAGTATCACAGCCCTTAGACTGTGCCTCAAATAAGCAACGGAGCATAATGAGACTCACAGATGTGCTACCCTCTAATATTTCTAGTACTGAGCTATCCAGTTTTACATTGTCTGAATAGGTGGTCTTGGCTACTTCCCATCCAATTTCATCAAGGCCCGTTATGCCTGCAAAAAACCTCCACACAACATCTAAATGATCCTTCCTGGAATGCTCTAGGAAAGCCTTTTTTTGTTCATTAGGGGAAAGCTGAGCAATATAAAAGGCTGCAAGGTATTCTTGAATCGTTAAGTGCAAGAAGCCATGGGTAACTCGTCTACCAGTGAAAAGTTCGGCTGAAGCAGTAGTGAACCCCAAAGCTTTGCTACCTTCTGGAAGGTTCTTGAAAACTAGCTGCTGTTCTAGAACACCATTGAAAGCAATCTCTGTTAATTCAATAAGGGGTTGGTATGCTTGCTGAGGTAAATCGTGCAGTGTATCTGGTAAAGAGCTAGGGTCGCTAACAAGCTTGGCACCAATGAGATGTCGCTGAAGCAAGAGAAGGCAAAGATCAGTGTAAAGATCAGTCAGGGTGTTGGGAATGGGTCTATCCTTTGTCTTGTTCTCCTGATACACTTCCACTACAATAGCGGTATTAAGAGGAATATATAACATCCCCTTAATGGCAGGTGTACTAGAGACATACCTTTCAAAATCATAGAGAGTTTTCGTACCAGAGCCAAAGATACTCTCTGCATATTCATGTATCTGCTCTTTAGCAAAGCCTAGAATTTCAATGTGTTTGTCTGGCTCCTTGATTCCAACAAGCTGAGTGACTGCTGAAGGACGACTGGTGACCAGAATAGAAGCATTTGGAAGGAATACACCTGCAACAATTTGAGCAAAGAGTGACATTCGGTTTGTCCTGACTGAAGAAGGAAGTTCGTCTGCACCGTCCATAATGAGCAGAATCCCCTGCCCATCATTCCTGCTGACTTCTTGTGTGACAGCCTGCTGGAGTTCTTGGTCGGTGTGGTAAAAGAGATCGGACAGTGTTGTTGCTTTCTGCACTCGTTCATCACGAAGGCGAATGATAACAACTAGTGAATACTGCCTTAGTGCATCGATTTCATCCCACCTTTTGCAGAGTTCCCATGCAAAGGTACTTTTTCCCACTCCTGGAGCACCCTCTACTAGTACATACCTTACACCTTCGTCACAGTGACTCTTGAGCACTTCTTCAAATTCAATTGGCTCTTTCACTTTCATGATCTGATCTATATCACCATGAAGGGTGGCTAGTGTGAACTCATTTGCTTGCGCTCGATTCACCCGCTCCTTTTTGACAATTGCCAGGTTCACGTACTGTGTGCTTGGAGTTCTCGGCCACTTGTAGTCTGGAGAAACGGAGGCAGTGATATAGTATGCCTTTAGGTAGTTTGCAAATCTGTCAAGTGGTCCCAAACTTGAGGAGCCATCAGACTGTGAGTCCTTTCCTACAGCTGGGATATACAGTAGGTAGAACATAATTTATACATATATTACCAGGTTCATTATATATATAGGCTTCCCTCCTACACACAGATTTGTGGGAGGAGACTTGGAATTATACATTTAAGGTAAATACAGCAATCTTGGTATCGGCAATACTTACAGTAGGACTCAATAAGTTTCTTTCCCATTTCTTCTAGTGGCACAATGGATTGCAAAGAAATTACAAAGGTCTGGAACACATTGGGGTTTGATGAGATTTGGCCTTCAACTTCATTCAAGAGTAGAATATTTTTCTCATCTGATGACAGCCCAAGAGCTGATAGTTTGTTCATCAGTGATCTGGAAACAACTCCCTTTGAGTAGAGATGACTTGCTAGTTCCAGAGTATCAGGTATGACTAGCATGAGTGTCGCATAATGTGTCCTGAATGCTCTTGATGCAGCTGCTGGGTCAACTTTCCCTCCGAAAAGATCAGACACTTTAGAGTCCCTGCAAATGTGTAGTAAATGTATCACAAAAGATTATGATCCAATATACTGTTAAACTGATTTGCTTTTACCATGCTGCAACTGTGCTTTACCTCACCAAATATTCAGTACATTGTTAAACGTTAGCATAATGTGTTAAAATTTTGGAATGGCCATATGCAAATGCATATAACAAATGAAGCACCATCTGATTTTAAATTTTCACATTAATCAGAGAGTCGGTAGACTCTCTATTTAGGGATGGCGTTGATGTGTAATGTATGCAATACTTAAGCAAAACCTGAAAACCATGGTCAAGGTTGTGACTGCATCATAGTTGTGACTGCTGACTACAAATTTCAGAGTCTTGACATTTGACAGTGACCATTGCCCCCTTTGGAGCACCTTACATCTGCAAGCTATGACTGTAGGAGGCAGACAGCTACATGTAGCAGCAGAAGAGAAAGAGTGTTGCTCAATGGAGAGTATTGCAGGGATCCATAAAGAGCAGCAAACTTCACTCACAAACTTCCATGCTGCTAACTACATGTACAGTTGCCTAAACATAAATGGTGACCCTGCTAATGCAGCTGGAGCTTACCAGCAATCCTGTACCATTATTCTTTTCTTGCTAATACTCCCCCCACCTCCCACTTACACCAGAATGAATAAAAGTCCACTGGTCAAAGTCCACTGGTCTATGTTTTTGTGTTTTTATTGCATGGGCAATATGTTATAGCTATAAGGATTTGTTATAGCATAGTACCAGGGATTTATGGCAGTAAACAGACCGAGTCCAAGAGCGCAGCTCGAGGACGAGGTTTGCTTACTAACAGTCATAAATCCCTGGCCACCTGTGCTATAACCATTACATATCCCACCTGATATATCCCACCTGATCGGTCTATTGTTGTTATTACTGTAAACACATCTATACATGTGCAAGTGTTTACAGTAACTTCAATATTGTTTACACACAACTGTATATAAAAACTACTATAGTATGGCAATGAAGTGTACTGTAAACTAAAAGTACATGGAGAGGGAATTATGAGCCATATTTTCCCTTGTAGCCCCCAGGGAGGGAAATTATCACAGACACTCCTGGAAGCTTGCCTGTTAATAGCTGTGGTTTTCATAGTGAAAGTTAGCAAACCACCAGACAGTAGGAAATGCTTTGTGGTTGTTATTTCCTTGTATAGTGGTGGGCATGATAGTTTACTTATATATCTAAATATGGAATGTGTAATTCCAAACAAACAAGGGCTGTTTGTGTAAATTGATTTCACCTTTCACTATGGGCCTCTATGGCAGTCTGTATGATTACCATCACTATCACCATGTAGCACTCATCGCCACCTTGTGTGTCACTAATTAATAGCTTCCAACCTCTGAGTAACCAGCTAGAGCACATAAAAATGGCTGCCATTCTTATGGGCTCTCGTAGCCATGTAGATAGTTCAGCCAGTGCCAGGTAGTCACATGCATTGTAAAGGTTTCATTGTCCATTCCATTGTTCCACTCCACCATTCCATTCACCATTCCATTCCACCATTCCATTCACCATTCCATTCACCATTCCATTCACCATTCCAGTCCATATTCCAGTCCATATTCCAGTACACATGCACATGCATGGCTATTATCCTATTCAGAACCGCCCGGAACCAGATAATAGCCAGCAGATCGATGCTGATATGTTGACTAGCAGACAAGTGTCTGTGCTAGCTCTTTGAAGCTAGATGAAATTGTGAGGGGGTTGATGGATGATAATTGTGTTTTGGATTTCTTTTAATCATACTACCTACCTGCTCAATGAACCCTGAAACTGCAGCAACCATGCACTTACAGTTGTTTTAACCAAGTAGTTTTTGCAGTTAGCGATTAGAGACACCGAGTTTCCAGGCACATGACGCTCAAGATGTAAAGACTTTATGTAGTCAAAGTTCTCATACATCAGTAAACATTTGTGGTATAGTTACTGATGACCAGAGACTAGTTAACTTAAGCAACACATGTAACCCGGAAATGTGTCCAATTTTTCCCCAAACCCTTATGTAGTCCCCTCACTACACGAGCTGATGCATTGGGTTGTTCATATTAGCCACATAGCTACCCATGCATGCATGCCTCTCTCCCTTCCCAGAAAAATTGATGGCAAAGCTTACTACTTACTTTCTGTGGCCATAGTCCATGTGAGGAAATACAATGATTACTGCTTGTTTTTCATGACAAAGAAAGTGTGTTGGGGATCCCTCCCCCCCCCCCCCTCTGTCTACCTAGGTAGACATTGATGTCACTCACATGATAAATGCTCCCAGGCCTTACCCTTCATTTCCGTAAGTGATCTAAAACTGGACATGGGAAGGCCTTGGAACAAGGCTCTATACAGTACATTACTATGTGTAATGTTACTTTCATACAGTCCAGTAATTAACATTGTGTAATCAATAAGTGCATGGTCATTCATATACCTAGGATTTTCCTTTTTCAACTGCTGCAGGATATCCGTGTTCATCAAACTAGCAGTATTCTTGTCATGATCAGTTGTAACCTCTGAGATTTTGGATGTAAACACTACCAGATCTCTGCCAGTCAATTCTACTAGTAGACAAAATATAAGGAATCGTCACAACACCAACAAAGTAAAAAGCACAAAGCATGCAGTCCTAAAGCATGCTGTACTATCTGATCTCAGAGCTTTTATTATTACCAACTATCATCCCATACTTTTGGTACGGATAAGATATTAATTGTTCAATTGTAACTTGAAAAGTATCCAGTTCGGTTGGCCGGAGTTAAACAAGCGCTAGGAAATTTGTTTAATGTAGCGCTGATTTGAAGGACTGATTCGGACATGACTCGAGTGCCTGCGTGGTCCAATCCACAAACCTAAATTTGAGATAGCTAGCTACATTGCGTGTTTCAGGAGCTGTTGAAATAACTTGATCTTTTTTTGTAATTCATGTAAATTCAGCAGGCACTATTAGCTAGCTACCAACTGAAGTATTTATTACTAACCTTTTCCTTTAGCTCTTTTGGGCTGCCTTATCGCCCACCTGCACAACAAACTGGTGAGTAGGATTGCAGTTAGAGCTACCAGAACAGGCAGATACTGTAGAAACGTACTGCTGTCATCCATAACTTGCTTCTCCGCGCCGCTATGCGATATGCAATGGCCGACTTGCACAATGACGTCACGTACGAGGGCTGGGCCCATGCGTGGGCCACATGCCATGCCATGCCGTGCCATGGGGCCATGGACCTCAAATAATCACACACAACCTAACAACAGTAGAAGCAAGTCAGTGAGCATGTCTTTGACTAGACAGTCAAAGCAGGAAAATGGCACTGGTCTGACTTACAGGTGTAACAATCTTGCCTGGGTATAAGCTTACCTATGCAATACAGGTAACACTATGTTACACACAGAAGCTGCAGCTACGTACACATTCCAAAAGGAGCACTCGGTACACTCAACTCGATTGTGATATGTTTCCTAGGCATGCAGACTGGGAGGATGCACTACTGCAATTGTCACATACGCATCATTGCCAGATTCAGCATACGTATATGGGGAACTGCACTGATAAAATGTTCTCCCTTAGACCAGATAGTGTTTTAGTTCATCACACCTTGAATGGAAAGAAAAACAGTAATACGTACAAAAGTAGCTACTTGTATGTGCCTACTATAGCTATTAGACTAATGGAGGGAGATATAAATTAGAGGGAAGGAAAAGGCGGGGAGAGGAGGCTGGGAGGAAGGGGAGGGGGGGAGGAGAAGGGAGTAGTATTAGATTTTCTCTCTCAGTACAACACCAATGTGCAAGATCTTCCCTCAGGGGAGATATAACCGTTATATAACTTGTTACCTAGGCAACATCTGTAGAGGAGAGATATGAGCAGCATTCTTATAATTATGTTGCCTAAGTAACAGGTTATATTAGACTTTCTCTCCCATCCTGAAAGGACAGCAGAAAGCAATTTTTCAGCTAGGGCTTGTATTTGGACATTCGGGTGATTGCTAAATGCTTTTATAATTTCTCTGTTCACAACTGAGTCAAGACCTATAGCTATATCATTTACCATGATGAGCTACGACAATTGGACATGCCATTCCCTAGCCTCGTACCCAGGGTCCTCCCCATGCTGAAAAGCGGAGGAGCCTGGGTACGAGGCTACCATTCCCTTTATGGCTCCCCCCTCTGTCTAAAACCCTCTGTCTACCTAATGTCATTGTACATGACTAAATCTCCCAGGCCTTCCCCCTGTGTTTTTGCATACTCCAAGTGATCAAAAACTGGAGGCGGGAATGGCCTGGGAATGAGGCTACTCTACACAGGCTCGTTTCCTCTTGGCATGCACAGGACGAGAAAGAGTCAAATAATGAGCATGTTTTGATATACATATAGCTACCCTGAGCAAAACTTCTATATACAACAGTATAGACTGTCTGTTAAAAACTAACGCAGCTTCTTTGCAATTTTGAGCAGCTAGGCTACAGCTTTTTCTTGCTTTGCTATTCCTGCAAAAAAATTAAATGTATACATTAATTTGCATGCAATTGAGCCCTGTGGCCATCCTATGGAGTACTTTATAACAATTGGATCTGGCATTCCTTTTATGGCTACAGTTGAGCCCCGCGGCCATCCTAAGGGCCACAACGTTATGACGATTGGACCTGCCATTCCCTTTATGGCTACAGTTGAGCCCCGCAGCCATCCTAAGGGCCACAACGTTATGACGATTGGACCTGCCATTCCCTTTATGGCTACAGTTGAGCCCCGCAGCCATCCTAAGGACCACAATGTTATGACGATTGGACCTGCCATTCCCTTTATTGGCTCCGGTGCAGCCGGCCATCCTAAGGATCACAACTTCCACTCAGACATTCTGTCCCATAGGACGGAAGCGCTCCTGTGGACCCCAGGGTGAGAGCTCCCCCGGCCTGTATAAGCATATTTCCTACAGTAGAATGTCTTAGGGTGGTTCCTCCAGTGCATGGAGCTCCTGTCCTAGGGTATTTCCTTGCCTGGTAGTGTCATTTTAGTAAGAGCTTACACTTTTAGTTTAGTTTGAATCTCCAGTTTTAAAAGTTGTTTAGCTTCATGATCAATTACT